>JACVVK020000204.1:1020000-1047500 GCA_018292915.2 Batillaria attramentaria
TGTCCTACACGCCTAGAGATCTCAGAGATCAAGACTGGGTGGGTGGAGTGGAAAGGAACTGAATTCTACAACTACTGCAAGTGGTGGATCCAGCTCTTGCCGACACTCGGCGTTGTTGTCCAGTTTGATAACGATCTGCAGCTCGGCGACCACCCAAACACAGACGACATGATTCGTGTGCATCATGACGCCCTGAGCAGAACGTACTTTGGTGGCGGTCCGGTAGAACCTGTCGTGATCACAGGAAAGTCTGTGTGGTTTGAACTTGTTTTCTACGGAAGAGTCTCATCCATGGAGAGTGGTGTTAATGTCACTGATTGGAGGGCGTCAAGATTTAACATGTCTTACACCACTTACCCCAAACATACCCTGACCCCGGAGTTGGAGGTGGGGGTCTACAACTGTTCCCCACCCTACATCGTGCCGCAGGAGCTCCAGTGTGACGGGATAGCGCAGTGTCTGGATGGAGAAGACGAGCTGGACTACAACTGTAGCTACACACAGCTTGGCTGTGACGAGGGATGGATCGCCGGGGAATCTTTCTGTCTCAAGTTCGTTTTTCCCACAATACCCGTCTCGCCGGACCAAGCGAAAAACGAGTGCCGGGAATCACACAACGCTGACTTGGGTTCTCTCCCGCACCCTGGTGTACGGCGACTGGCAGCACGCCTAATGCTGAGTGCCAATCACAGTGAAGTGATCGTGGGGCTTGAGAGGGCGCAGGCCGGTCATCTCTACCGCTTTCTGTGGCGCTGGACGCAAGCAGGGACAGAGTTTGATGGACCACAACCACACCAGGCAGACAAAGTCCTGAACTGCGCCACTCTTACAGACGAAAACCTGTTCAAATCAGTCAACTGTCAACAGCCAGTCAACGGTGGATACGTATGTGCGACGTTAAACCATCAGCGCTCACAAGTCAGAGAACGAAGCAATGTGGGGATGGATCCACCTTCCAACATTAACTTTCGGATTCCAGTGAAAAAATGTGAACTGCAGCATGTCGTACAAACTTTCCATCCCTGCACGCCGCGCACAGATACAGACACATTGTCTTCTAAGCAGCTTCCGTTGTTGTCTTGTAAGAACGGGCGACGTATTCACTACACGATGACGTGCGACGGATACGACGACTGTGGTGACATGACTGACGAAACGGACTGTAAAGACACGGGCTCAGGATCTAGTCCTCTAATGACGTCATCGTTCGAGTGCACCACTAAGACAGAGCTGGTGGACAAGTCGTACCGATGTAACGGAATACCAGACTGTCATGACGGAAGTGATGAAGAGAACTGTGACACATGTAGCAAGGGCACAGTACTTTGTGAAGGTCTCGGATGTATGCCATGTGGAACCACAGTATGCTCCCCTGACCAAAAGAAAACAAACGCATTAGAAAACAAAACCACTGAACAGGTGTCTTCAAAGATTAAACTTATAGATCTAGATGGATTTGGCCTTGTCACACAGAAAATGACGGATTCGACAGATACCTGCCCTGAGTCTTACTTTCTGTGTGGAAGAGCGACCACCAAGTATTGTATTCCCACTTTCCTTGTTGGCAATGGTCAGCGTGACTGTCCTGAAATTGTTGGATTCAATTCTTCTGATGACGAACCTCCACAACTAACATGCCCGGGCCATTACCGCTGTTATCAGTATAACTTCTGTGTTCGCCCTGAGCATGTCTGTGACGGCGTGTACCATTGCCCGCTGAGGGACGACGAGCGATACTGTGATCTCCCTTGCCCCCAGTATTGCGTGTGTGAAGGTCGAGCGTACAGTTGTACCAGAATGTTTGACCCCGCTGACCACCTGCACGTTCGTTACTTGGACCTGAGTGGATCCTCCCAGCCTCCACTGGATAATATTCACTACATGGGCTACCTTCACTTTCTCAACGTCTCATCGTGCGGCCTGAACAGCGTCCCTAGTCAGAAGCTGGTACATCTCAAAGTGTTGGATCTGAGTTTTAACAATGTACGCAGTCTATATCTAGGCCGGGAAAACGTACACTTGCCCAAGGTAGAAATTCTGAGAGCAGCATCCTGCGGCCTCACTGCTATAACTCTTCAGGACTTGAATGATCTCATTGAGTTGGATCTCAGCCAGAATGAAATTACAGCCTTGCCCGTAGAACAAAGCCACGTTCCTTCACTTGAACGCCTGAACGTGTCCTCGTGCAGACTGAGTGATGTGTCACTTGCGGGTTTGGATAAGCTGAAAGTGTTGGATCTCAGTAAGAACAACCTGCAGAGTGTGACTCTAGACCAAGACAACGTGGCGTCATTGGAGTCCCTCAACTTGTCATCGTGCGGCCTGACCAGGGTGACTGTTGAGGGTCTGGTTCACCTCAGGGAGCTGGACTTGAGTAACAACAACCTGACAGCTCTGAGTGACGTGACCTTTACAGGGCTACATAACGTCACACACTTGGACCTGTCAAACAACCCACTGCTGACTCAACTTGATGCGGAGTTCCAGAGTTTCCTGAAGAAGTCAGGGCTGAACAGTTTGTTGTCCCTCTTTCTCAGCAACACAGGAATCAAGAGCATAGAGGCAGATCCCTTTGCTGACATGAGAAAATTCCCACTCCCGTCTGACACACGCTTAGACATAACACGGAATGAGGTCACTGAGCTTGGCAGGAACGTGTTTGTCAACTGGACAAACATTGACGTCTTTGAAACCAGCGATATTAGTATCTGCTGCGCGTACTACAGGGGAGTCAAAGAACATGACACTGACTGTAGAACAGAGACAGAAATTGTCTTTCCCGAGCAGTGCAACACCACGATTACAGACGGCCTTTCTGAACAGTCCCCAGGTTGTGGCGTAGGGTGGCTGTTGTACGAGTCTTTCTGCTTCAGGTTTGTGTTTCCTATTGACAAAGTTTCGGTCATCACGGCAGGCAATGATTGTCAGACGAAATTTGACGCTGATTTAGCAGCCTTGCCCACACAAGCCTCCAAAGAACTTGCTAAACGTTTCCTAAACCTGTCGGAACACAAAAAACTCATCGTGGGTCTTGAGAAGTTGCACGTGGTCTCTGACAGTCTTCGTCATCAATACCGGTTTCTGTGGCAGTGGAAGCAGGGAGGGACAGCGTTTGACGGACCAAAATTCACCACAAATCTAAACTGCGCAACATTTCGCCCAAGCGACTTGGACAATGATCTGGAAATGATAGACTGTCAGAAAGAGGCAAAGTATGCGTATGTGTGTTCAAAGACAAACCCTGAACAAGAGCGTCCTGCAAGTCACATGGTCTTGACATTGCCACCGCCGTCTTCGCGGCCCAAGATGGACTTCCCGACGACGCGTTGTGCAGACGACACCTTTGTCCACATATTTCATATCTGCCACGTCACTGGAGGCCGGGCAAGATCCACAGTGAAAAGCTCTTTGTTTCTCTTCTGTAGAAACGGACAACGTGTTCACTACACACTCACGTGTGACGGGTTTGATGACTGTGGAGACAGTAGTGACGAGGAGCAATGCCAGGCTGTGCGCTCTAAACCTCTCCGGGCGTCATCGTTCCAATGTACACGTCAAACAGAACTCGTAGAGAGGTCGGACCGCTGTGACGGTGTTCCGGACTGTCGTGACGGAAGTGACGAAGAGAACTGTAACGAATGTAGTCAGGGACTGGTGTTGTGTGAAGGATCTGGCTGCCTGCCTGACCACGTCTGTAACCAGTTGTCTGGTCATGATACCCACAACAGCCGCCTGCGTCGCTCACAATCGTCTGTTTCTCGTCATGCTGAGCTGCAAGAAAACCAAACGCTACAACGGGTTGACTTTGATAGTTACGGTTATCCGAGTCTCAGCATCATTCAGACGTGTCCAGAAACGCACTATGAATGCAAAGAAGGCTACTGCATTCCCACTTACCTGATTAACAATGGACAACCTGACTGTCGTCTTGGAATAACAGAGGATGAAACAGCTGGAGACGTTCAATGTCCCGGACATTACCGCTGCTATCAGCATCAGATTTGTCTTCACCCACAGTATGTCTGTGACGGCGTCTACCACTGTCCCCTGAAGGATGACGAGAGATACTGCAACCTGTCTTGCCCTGTAAACTGCACTTGTGAAGGATTTGCTTACTCGTGTTCAGAGATGTTTGATCCTGCTGACCACCTTCACGTGCGGTATCTGGACCTGAGTGGATCCTTCCAGCCTCCACTGGAGACGCTGCACTACATGGGCTTCCTTCACTTCCTTAACTTGTCATCGTGCAGTCTGAGTAACGTGTCTCTTGACAGTCTCGTTCTCCTCAGAGTGTTGGATCTGAGTTCCAACAACTTCACATCTCTGATTAGTTTAGTGTTAGGTGACAAGCCTTTGCTGACACACTTGAACATCTCCAGCAATCCTCTGCTAGGACAACTTGGTGTCAAGTTTCGTGACTTTCTGATGAAATCTAAACTTACTTTCTTACAGCGCCTAGAGTTAAGCAAAACTGGGATTGAATACATTGAGGACAACGTCTTCATGAACATGTCATCCATTCTGCATTTGAACATCAGAGAGAACGAGATCCCATCAGTCAGCAGAGATATGTTTTCTGGCCTTTCGGAACTGAAAATACTGGAGACTGACGACCCAAGACTTTGCTGTCCGTACTTCTTTCTTTACGGCGATGAGAGCATGGACTGCAGAACGCCGATTGACGAGCTGTCATCCTGCAATGACTTGCTGCGATCCGACTTCTTCCGAGCCTTCCTGTGGACACTGTCTGCTATGGCCATTTCTGGCAACATTGGGGTGTTGATCTACAGGGTGTTCCTGGAGACACAGGGGTCGTCTTCTGGGTTCCGTGTGCTGGTGGCCAACCTGTGTGTGGCTGACTTTCTGATGGGCGTTTATCTGGTCATCATCGGCGCGGCAGATGCTCACTACAGCGGGCAGTACATCTGGAAACGAGAGTCATGGACCCGGAGTAACTTGTGCCAGACAGCGGGCTTTCTGGCGCTGTTGTCCAGTGAACTGTCGGCTTTTGTCATCTGTCTCATCACACTGGACCGCCTCCTTGTGCTGCAGTTTCCCCTCCATCGCCATCTACACCTTTCAACACGGTCCGCTACGATAATATGTGGCGCCGCTTGGTTTGTTGGTATAATCCTGGCCGCTGTTCCTCTGATGCCTGCTGAGTGGACATTTTACGGCCAGACCGGCATCTGTCTGCCACTGCCAATCACACGCAAGCCCTTTCTAGGCCAGCACTACGCGTTTGGGGTGTTCGTCATACTGAACTTCCTCCTGTTTGTGCTGATCGGCGTTGGACAGCTCTTCATCTACCACGCTGTCCGTACCACCCCGATGGCGTCTAGATCCAATCGCCGAAAACAGGACATGGCTATCGCGCGCCGTCTGTTTCTGATCGTCTTCACCGACTTTTGCTGTTGGTTCCCTATCGGCTTGATGGGGCTGCTGGCCTTTCACGATACTCCCATCCCTGGTGAAGTCAACGTGTGGGCAGCCATATTTATCCTGCCCGTCAACTCAGCTATCAACCCGTTCCTGTACACACTGAGCATGCTGGTGGAGAGGTGGCTGAAGCAGCGAGAGGAAAAACGCGTGGAGAAGACGCTGGCCAGGCTTCACGCTGACATGATGACGTGGTCCGACACCAAGGTGCGGGAGCTGCTTACTCAGTGTCATCAGGCATTGAGACGACTGAGAGCCAGCGTGCGTCAGGGGAGGAACACGCCAGCAGATGTAACAAGACAAGAAGAGAGGGTTACAGCAGCTGTCGAATCTCGTCTGCAGATTGAGGACCGCAGTGCCAGCCACCCTGTTCCTGACACACACGCTGCTGACAGACGTCCTGAGACGACTGAGGGAGACAAAAAGCTGACCAAGGACACGATCCTCTCATTGCTTCAAAGTAAAGTACTCGATGCTGACAGCCTGCTGGATATCTCAAAAGACATGCATGACAGACTGGCCGAGGCGACTGGAGGAGACAAAAAGCTGACCAAGGACACGATGCTCTCATTGCTTCAAAGTAGAGTACTCGATGCTGACAGCCTGCTGGATATCTCAAAAGACATGCATGACAGACTGGCCGAGGCGACTGGAGGAGACAAAAAGCTGACCAAGGACACGATCCTCTCATTGCTTAAAAGTAGAGTACTCGATGCTGACAGCCTGCTGGATATCTCAAAAGACATACATGACACACTGGCCGAGACGACTGGGGGAGACAAAAAGCTGACCAAGGACACGATGCTCTCATTGCTTCAAAGTAGAGTACTCGATGCTGACAGCCTGCTGGATATCTCAAAAGACATACATGACACACTGGCCGAGACGACTGGGGGAGACAAAAAGCACGCCGAGTGAAAGGTCAGATCGTTGCTTCAAAACGGAACACCCGACGCTGAAACTGTCCTGACCATCTCAAGAGACGCCGAGTATACGCTGGTTGGTCCCCTCGTCCTCTTCCTGAGATAAGTGCTCCTGAAACTGACAAAACCGAACAGTGACAATTAGGATTCACTATGTGACAAAAGGTGATATATCTGCTCGCTGCTTCTAGGTAGAACGGAGAAGACTGACCCGCTAGAGAGAAACTGTGGAGTTAGCGATGTAAATATTACGTGTTGCTCTTTAGTTCGGAAAAGTAATTTCTGATTGATGAATAATGTACCCTCTCGACAAAGTCCAGTGACGTCATGATAATCGCGGTGAAACAGAGACAAACATTTGGCATGATGTGATTTTGCAACAGTGGACTGTAGAGATCTAGCTTATTGTGACCTGGGAACATGCTTAGTTGAAATCCCACGTGTATCCGGATGATTGTGAAATGTTGGTATCAGTACAGACAGATTCATGATAAGCATGACCCGCCATCCCAAGTAAATCATGGACCACGTGAGGTGACTCGGCAACACGTGCTAACATTAACTATCGCCACTTTGAACAGGACGAAGTCAAATATTGACACTCGAGCCTCTGAACACGACAACGACCAAATTTACGTGACAAAGACCAACACGAGCTTCTGAACACGACAACGACCAAATTTACGTGACAAAGACTGACACGAGCTTCTGAACACGACAACGACCAAATTTACATGACAAAGACTGACACGAGCTTCTGAACACGACAACGACCAAATTTACATGACAAAGACTGACACGAGCTTCTGAACACGACAACGACCAAATTTACATGACAAATACTGACAGGAGCGTCTGAACACGACAACGACCAAATTTACATGACAAAGACTGACACGAGCTTTTGAACACGGCAACGACCAAACTTACATGACAAAGACTGACACTTAATCTTGAAACTGGACAACTTACTGAGAGATACACGACTTTCTGTGAGTCAAGCCCCTTATTCAGTGTGTAATCAACATAACAAAGGCTCCATTACTCTTTATAAGGGACTGTCTAACAACTGACGAGAGAGGAATAGTATGGGTGGTTGTTTCTAGGTTAAATATCCTTTTCCGCCACATAAGGGTGATATCAAGGACGGGAAAGAAGAATAGAAAATTCATGGCCATGGGTTTTTTTTTCCAGTAGATAGAAATGACCTATGCATACAACTCGAGAAATTCTTGAAGGAGTGTAATTGCCTCATAGCTAGTACAATTGTTTTGTAACAATCCTACTTGAAAAGAGTAGATTTTTCATTCTTCCTATCTTTGTCTTAAAATTTACATGGTCGAATCTTGTGTTTTATGTGAAGGTTCAAAAACGAAGATGTATCTACTTTATACAAGTGCTCTTGTCTTCCGCCATTTTTCTAAGTCACGTGTTTGTTGTGGTGACGATCTGCTGACACACTGACTGCTTTCATGAACAAGGAACATCCACTGTGAGTTGTGTAGTTTCAAGCTGGACAATTGTCAGTTTCATGAACCTTTCCTTGGACTTCAACAGTGCCAGAACTCTCTTTTTGATGAGATGCAGTTGAACCAGAAAAACGAAAGCAGACAGACTGCTGCTATGGTGATAGATCTGAATTTTTTTTCCAGTAGATAGCAAGGTGATCTGTACATACGACTTAAGAAATTCTTGAAGGAGTGTAATTTCCTCCCAGCTAGTGCAGTGTTTTTGTATCTATCCGACTTGTGAAGAAGTGATTTTTATTCTTCCCGTCTTTTACATGACGTCACTTCCGAATCAAAATTTACATGGTTGAATCCGGTGTTTTATGTGAAGGCTCAGATAAGTAAATGTATCTACTTAATGCGAGTGTTGTTGTTTTCCGCCATTTTTGCTAAATGACGTTTTTGTTGTGGTGACGATCTGCTGACACGCTGACTGCTTTCATTAACAAGGAACATCCACTATGAACTGTGTTGTTGCAAGTTGGACAAACGTCATGCAGTTTCATGAACCTTTCCTTGGACTTCAACAAGAACTCTCTTTTTGATGAGGTGCAAGTTTTTCGTCTGCTGGAGCGCAAAAGGTTTCGACCTTGTTATTTTAAGTAATCTACTTCAGCTTTCACTTCAGGGTGACTACTCAAACTTTCCGAGACTGAAAGGCGTCCGCAACGGATACTTTACAAAACAGAAAAACAAACGCAGACAGACTGCAGCTATAGTGATAGGCCTGATGTTGGTTTTCCGTAGATAGTAAGAGCATCTTTGTGTACGACTGACGAGTTAGAAATTCTTGAAGGAGCCTTAATTCTGTCCAACCAGTGCATTTTTGGTAACTTTCCAGCTTGAGAAAAATTGAGTTTGGATTGTTTTCATTGTTATTATCTGTTATCATACTTGACATGAAATTTGTGCGGTCAGATCTTGTGTTTTACGTGAAAAATGTTTCTAAAGCGCCAGTTTTCCCTTGCATTAGTGAGAGTTTGAACGGCAACTATGGCTGTTTTAAAATACGTGCAGTACAGCTTGTAAAAATCGCAGTTAAGTATACTACGCTACAATGTATCGTTTGCTAATGTCAATTTTCTGTACAGAATGTAGTTCGCAAAAATTTGAAACACGGTTTGAAGACAGAAGGCATAATATTCACCTTTTCCCGATGTTGTAAAGAGGTTTAAAGTTGAACATTTAACTGTGGATTGCGTCGGTGTTCCAGAGGAAAGTCATACTCAGTCCCGATACACCGGGAACTTGTAAAAATATGTATAATTCGAAAGAAACAACAACAACAAAACACTAATACTTCCTTCATCAAAGACATAATTATTCAAGTGACTTTCGCTCGCACGAAATATATCTAAAATTAAACACAGGCAAATACAACAACACTTATCACTTTATGTCTTCCACCACGGAGGAACGTGAGGCGGTTGTGAGTGCCAGTGGACAGACACCAAAAAGTAGCAAAGGAAATTTTAGAGCTCACTTGAAATTAGAAAGACACGGACGAAACGATCAAAGTTTCGGAGGAAGCCTCTGTCTAGTTTTGTAGGTATGTCAAGGGAATTCCAAAATAGGAAATCCAAGACAAAAGTAAGACTTTTTGATTAGGCGTTTTGTGTGTGTGTTTTTCAAATGTTTCTTGGTGTGTGTAATCTGTGTTTTTATCTTGATGTAGATACCGGCAGAAGTTGGGTTATCGTTGACATCAAAGGCAAAAACACGCTTTGTCACCATTTTTGTTTAGTTTTTTTGTGGATTTTAAACCACAACTTCTGCAGCGAGTAGAGCATTGATTCTGATCAACTATTTGTCAAAAGAAAGCACAATGTTTTCTCCTCCAAATTACTTCATTTTCTATATAGTGTACATCCCATGGAACGACCACGACCCTGACATGTGACGCGTGTGTTAAAGCGCCAGCACGCTCGCAAAATTACTGTTTTAGCCTGTGTCTTTTACGGGCTGTCCAACATCCACAACATCAACCCAAATTCGCTACCAAACTGAAGAGGAAAAACCTGTGGCTTTATTCTACATTTCATCGGGCTGCTGAGTGTCCGACACAAACTGACGGAGAAATCGGAATAGGGAAGTTTGCAGTTTGTCACAACCATACTTGTGTGATGGGACCCTACAAAAGGGAGATAAAGCAGCCCAGCCACTTTTGAGAAAATTGAAAAAAATACAACTGGTGGGGGTCAGATTTGGGATTTGTAGTTTGGGATTTGTTGTGTTGTTTTGTTTTGTTTTGTTTGGGTCATTTCAAATTCTAATACAACTAAGAGAACTCCTGTGAAAGTTTCTAGGCTAATAGATAAACACGGCTAAAAACGAGCATATAAAACAACCAGCCTGTACCAGCGTGATTCCCATGCTACACTTATCAACCCATTTTCTCGAAATGGCCACTTTTCCACAACATTTTTTTTAAAAAGAAGAACATCAACAAACAAACAAAGAACCTCATGCCTACAATATGCTACAGACATAATATTATTTTTTACACCAGAAGAACGCTTATTGGCTGCACGTTCAGTGATACCAAAAACTCCATATGCCCAACATCACCTTTTGTCCACGTTTTGTGGGGTCCCATCACCAAATCATTGCCTTTGAAGTTAAGTAAGCCTGGACCAATTGTCAATTGGCCATTGTACACTGTGAATGTGTTTATATCCTGTAGTATACACGAACATGAATTGCACTCAAATCTCGCTCTAAAATACAACTTGTCAATGAAACAGAATTGTGTTTAAAGATGAGTTTACATTACGTTTGCCGTTTTTAGTACAATAAACAAGATTTGCGTCTAGCTTTCATCGTTCCGGAGATACGGACTGGCCTGAATTTATTGGCCTGCTAACATTTTCCGCAGACACATAAACATCATTTTACCATCAGAAGCATTTAGAATTCACACAGGTGTAGTAAGCTTATGTACTCTCAACTACATGCAGAATGGACACAATAAAAGAAATGGTTTTTCACTCATTAAGAGTTTAGTTACTGAGGCTTTAAAATGGCAGAATCGCATTTTGGGTGCTTGAAATTGCACGGAGTGGCATTTTTTGTGGTATATGTATTCAAATTGAAGATTCCGTGATAGCATTCCAAAGATCCCATGCTACCTCTGTGACATAGTACACACAGAGTATAAATTGTGGTATATCTATTAAAATTGAAGATTCCGTGATAGCATTCCAAAGATCCCATGCAGCCTATGTGGCATAGTACGCACAGAGTAGAAACAATTTCGAGTAAAACGTGGCGACTGTAAGACCTCAAAATCGTCACAATAGCACTTTCACTCAGATATTTGACTTTGGACAAGTTCATCCCATGTCGCATGACTGACATCTCTTTATCCGCCATATATCACTGTGCTGATTTCGCTGTCATTGGCCGTAGTGGTTACTTTTGTCCGGAACCCGTGTCCTTGACTTTTGAGAAAAGCCATGAAAATAACAATGTACAGTGTCTTTATACCAACTGTGACTCTGCCAGCTTTGGTTTGTCTGGCATTTACAGAACATTTCCTTTCTGTCTTGTGTCCATGGATCAGTTGTGAGTACAAAGTGTGACTATTGAATGCGTGTGTCTGTGACGGATAAAAATCCGTTATTTATACGGGCGTTCAACCACCCACGTGAACGTCGCTCATTAAGAACGATCTGTCAGCCTAGAAACATAAAACTTGTGGCCATTATTGCTGGATCTTTCTGAAACGAAGAAAGCTAGGATGTTAATTAATTTTTTTATGCTGAGAAGGTCAGCTCTTTAAAAAAAAAAAAAAAAAAAAAAAAGTCTCAAATCAGTTCAATATTTTTTGTCTGTTTAAGAGAAAATCTTTGTTTACTTGTTTGTATTTAATGTGGACTGCCGGTATCGATTTGATGTAGTAAATGTTGTAAACAGAAGAAACTTGTGTTCGCTTTTCTGATGTGTGTGTGTGTGTGTGTGTGTGTGTGTGTGTGTGTGTGTGTGTGTGTGTGTGTGTGTGTGTGTAGACATTACGATTAAAACAGCTGCACGATTCACACATACCACACCTCTTCTAATCAAAACATGTTGTGGCTACTCACAGTCTTGTGCACAACAAGCTGCTCCACATTACTGCAAAGGAGTTCACGAAAAAATGTTCTATTCTCGTATCTCCGCCACAGTGAATCACACAAACACACACATGAAATATTTAACTGGCACGTGTAGAAACTTTCATACAAAACAATCTGTTTAAAATTACTGCCACTTAGTTCACTACACACCTCCTGTTTTATCTGGACACTGACACGCACTCCAAAACTCTGGCAGAAGTCAGTTGTAACGTGTTCTCCCACTTCTACAGTTTTAGGAAAACACGCGAAGGGTTAATTATTACAAACATTCTCTCTCTCTCTCTCTCTCTCTCTCTCTCTCTCTCTCTCTCTCTCTCTCTCTCTCACACACACACACACACACACACACACACACACACACACACACACACACGAGGTGAAGAAACATGTCAAATGTAGTTTAGTTTACAGATGGTGCCAACAGTCGAGAAAAAAAATATGTTCCAAACTCCAGTGTGCTGATATCGATAAAGTATTACCACCGAAATGAACACACACACACACACACACACACACACACACACACACACACACACACACACACACACACCAGGTACATGCAGCCATTCCAGTAATCTGTAACTGCTACATTGAAGTCGGGTATCCGTAAGACTCCAGGGTTCTATGGGGCTTAAAGTGGTGACGTGTCATTCCGGATCTCCACTGGAAACCAACTTTATATCATTCACGTCAGAGTGTTACGCCAGTTTGCCGTGAAAAGTGGGAATCAATCCGAGTGGTACTGTGTGCATGTTCGGGGCATCACACTATCAAGAGAATGAAAATAAGACAGGAAAGAGGATGACGTCATACCTGGTGTTTACATCTGTCTTATGATTTTCTTGTTCAAAATGCTGCACGAAGCGCTAAAACTTGACACGAATCTCTGGGTCATGTTGAGGGTGGGTGATTAGGGGTTAACGTCCCTTGTCCACCACATACGGGTGATATCAAACACGGGATAACGAGGAAAAGGCCAGCACGATGTTCTGGCTCCCAGTGAGGATTCGAACTCACGCCCCGAGCATCGAAAGTCCAACGCTCTACCGCTCGACTGTCCCGGCTCCCCACATGCCCCAGGGCCGTCGCGTTCACCTCGGGCGTTTTGTACAGCACTTACAACCAGAAATATCCTTCGTCACACGTGAAGCCTTCTCGTATCTGCTTGAACTTGGATGCCCGATGCCTCAGTTGTATGTACAGCACCGCTCTATGCATTGGAAGTGGATCGATTCCTACTTTTCACGACAAACAAACTGACGTCATACTCGGGAACGACGTACTTCATCAGCAAGACATCTTCTCTAGATCATCATTTCAAACCCCATAAAATTTAGAATTCGTACGAACACCCGCTTTTAATGCATCGTAGCCATTACAACTAAACTTCGTCAGTTCGGATAAAAGAATAGGATGACAAAACATACCACCTCCAGGTTAAGACAGACAGACAAACAACATCAAAATCACCATACAAAACATTCAAGGAGTTTTCTTGAATTTTACGAGATCACTGTTTTCGTTTTAAATTGATATTTTAATTTAAACGAATACCTGGTATCGTGTCTTCTCGTCAGACTGTCAGTGTCTATCTTTTTGTACAAGTAAGTTCAATCACACAAAGAAGAACATAGAGGAGTGTCGAATATGCCTTTCAAGGTACATGGAAGAGTGGGTGGGTGTTTAAGGGTTTAACATCCTTTTCCACCACATAGGGTGATATCAAAGACGGGGCAACGATGAAAAAGCCAGCACAAATATTTGGCCCCAGCCGGGATCGAACTCACGACCCGAGCATTAGAAGTCCAACGCTCTACCATTCGACCACCCCGGCTCCCCGTACATGGAAGAAGATACTGTACATAGTATACTTCGTGCACAAAAATTCGTGGTAAAATGCTCTGAACATGGTACTAAAAAACCTCTGTGGAAAACAAAACCTACGTTTGTGACGTAACAGTCAAGAAAGCTCCTTTTAAGAAACTCAAAGTTTGTGAAGTCAAGAAAGCTCCTTTAAGGAACTCAAACTCAAACTCACACTGTGACTACAGTCACGGAGGATACACTCAACCTTCTTGGTGATCTTCTGCTCGCCTAACTTCTGCAAGGATCTGGTCGCTGTGTGGCAAGACAAAGGATCGGGTCAAGGTGAATCTATCGACTGTCCACTATCCCCTCAGAGAGAAGATCAAGTTCAAGGTAAGGTGGCAAGTGTGCGTGCCTGCGCGCGCGCGCGCGCGCGCGCGCGCGTGTGTGTGTGTGTGTGTGTGTGTGTGTGTGTGTGCCGGATAATACATAGTACCCAGAAGACAATCACGGGTACTAAGATTAGGAGCAGTCAGTGTGGAAGAATGGGACATGCGACAGTATGGGTGAGAGAAAATGACCTAAAATAATGATAACACCTTAGTGTTTGTGATGGAGAATAATGAACATGGGTTCATGGCGAGCAAAGATGAGACTAGTCGGGAATAACCGCAAGTGCGCAAAGAAGGGGGGGGGGGGGGGTTGTTAAAGTGACAACTGAGGGTTGGGCGATGAAAGCTAAGAGTTGACAGTAAGCGGGCGTGGGCAATGAAAGCGATTAGTAAGGGTGGGGAGAGAATGGTCAGGGTTTGGCGATAAAAGGTAAGGTCAGTCAAGGTATATTTTGTGTGTGTGTGTGTGTGTGTGTGTGTGTGTGTGTGTGTGTGTGTGTGTGTGTGTGTGAAAGAATGACCGACTGACGATTGTTGAAGTGTCCGTCCATGGGACGAAACTCGTGCTGTAAATCGTACCATGTCCAATTTCGAGGCAGAATTATTTCCCTTGCTTGTTCTATACACTGCAAGGGAAGAGGGGGAAAATATTACGCATTGTACCAAAATAACGTCAGTAAACTGAGCAGCATCATATCACCAGAAATTAATGCATCGGTTAACAAGTACTGACAAATCTTGAGAAAATATCTAAGACAAATAAAAAAAAAAAGGAAAGTCTGAGAACGACGACGTTAATGATACTTGGTGGTGGTGGTTGTTTTGCAACGAGAAAGATGGCTGACTTGGCAGCCATTGTTTCAAAGGGGGGTGGGGGGGGAGGGTTTCATTTTCCAACACATCCTCTCACAACACACACACACACACACACACACACACACACACACACACACACACACACACACACACACACACACACATTCAGAAAAAAAGATACGTCATTGCCTGCCATCGTCATTTCCAACCGGAAGTAATTTTACCACATTCATGTACTTGTAAGCTGTAAACATAGTATACTTCGTGCACAATTACTTCGTGCTAAAATGCTCTGAACATGGTACCAAAAAAAATTACTCTGTGGAAAACAAAACCAACGTTTGTGACGAAACAGTCAAGAAAGCTCTTTTTAAAAACTCAAAGGTTGTGAAGTCAAGAAAGCTCCTTCAAGAAACTCAAACTCACACTGTGACCACAGTCACGGAGGATACACTCAACCTTCTTGGAGATCTGCTCACCTAACTTCTGCAAGGATCTGCCGGGTCGCTGTGTGGCAAGACAAAGGATTGGGTCAAGGTGAATCTATCGACTGTCCACTATTCCCTCAGAGAGAAGATCAAGTTCAAGGTAAGGTGTGTGTGTGTGTGTGTGTGTGTGTGTGTGTGTGTGTGTGTGTGTGTGTGTGTGTGTGTGTGTGTGTGCCGGATAATACATAGTACCCAGAAGACAATCACGGGTACTAAGATTAGGAGCAGTGTCAGTGGAAGAATGGGACATGCGACAGTATGGGTGAGAGAAAATGACCTAAAATAATGATAACACCTTAGTGTTTGTGCTGGAGAATAATGAACATGGGTTCGTGGCGAGCAAAGATGAGACTAGTCGGGGATAACCGCAAGTGCGCAAAGAATGGGCGGGTGGGGGGGGGGTCGGGGGGGGGGGGGGGCGGGGGGGGGGGGGGTAAATGACAACTGAGGGTTGGTCGAGGAAAGCTAAGATTTGTCAGTAAGCGGGTGTGGGCAATGAAAGCGATTAGTAAGGGTGGGGAGAGAATGGTCAGGGTTTGGCGATAAAAGGTAAGGTCAGTCAAGGTATATATATATATATATTGTGTGTGTGTGTGTGTGTGTGTGTGTGTGTGTGTGTGTGTGTGTGTGTGTGTGTGTGTGTGTGTGAAAGAATGACCGACTGACGATTGTTGAAGTGTCCGTCCATGGGACGAAACTCGTACTGTAAACCGTACCATGTCCAATTTCGAGGAAGAATTATTTCCCTTGCTTGTACTCTACACTGCAAGGAAAGAGGGAAAAAAATATTACGAATTGTACCAAAATAACGTCAGTAAATTGAACAGCATCGGTTAACAAGTGCTGGCAAATCTTGAGAAAATATCTAAGACAAATAAAAAAAATGAAAATCTGAGAACGACCACGATAATGATACTTTGTTTGTTTGTTTGTTTGTTGTAGACAAAGATGGAATAGCCCGTTTAACGTAGACAAAGATGGGATTTAGCCCGATTAACGTTGACAATGATGGAATTAGCTTGTTTAACGTTGACCAAGAAGGAATTAGCCCGTTTAACGTAGACAAAGATGGAATTAGCCCGTTTAACGTAGACAAAGATGGAATTAGTCCGTTTAACGTAGACAAAGATGGAATTAGCCCGTTTAACGTAGACAAAGATGGAATTAGTCCGTTTAACGTTGACAAAGACGGAATTAGCCCGTTTCACGTAGACAAAGATGGATCTATCCCGTTTAACGTAGACAAAGATGGAATTAGCCCGTTTAACGTAGACAAAGATGGAATTAGCCCGTTTAACGTAGACAAAGACGGAATTAGCCCGTTTCACGTAGACAAAGATGGAATTAGCCCGTTTAACGTAGACACAAGGACAACACAAGTCCACGTCGTGGTGCGGCATCATCACCTTCATTAGGACACAACAACAACAACAAAGTTGATGCTGAATGGTACTTGAAAATACGATGTCGGTGTAGGCGGTGGTGGGAGGGTGGATGTTTTGGGGTTTAACGTCCTTTTCCATCGATAAGGGCGATGTCAAAGACGAGGAAAAAGCCACGTACCTTAACAGTCCAGCTGCAGCTTCACCGTTTTGTTTATTGGCGAAAAAGTTATGCATTTACTGTTTTTTTGTTGGTTTTTTTTTTTTCTTAATGGTTGTCATGTAAATACTACTTTCTGTGTCCGTACATGATTAATAAATACACACAAAGTCACGACAGAATTGTACACTATATAATAATTATGTGTGTTTTAACAACCGATTAATGTGACTTTCCACATGGACATTGTAGACGGGGAGACTTTCAGTTACTTCACAACAGTTGCTTTACTCCTGAAACTCCCGTTCTCCGTGTCGTTTTTACATGCACAGATTACCAGAGGAGTCAAAGTCAATCTCCCTCTCTCTCTCTCTCTCTATCTCTCTCTCTCTCTCTCTACATTGATTATTATGTTTAACGACAGGTTTTGTGTTCAAAATCTTTATATATATATATATATATATATATATATATATATATATATATATATATATATATATATATATATAGGGGAAGTAAGTAAAGCTGAGAGCGCTCCCTAGATCTAGGAGGTGTGTGCTTTGTATGATTGAGCGCATGTTTTCGGATTTAGCGACGCCTTTGTTCCTATTCTATATATATATATATATATATATATATGTATATATATATATATATATATATATATTACAGCTTTAAGCTTCGACAAGAGACAGCACCAGTATTGTAGTCGCTGTTATCAGTTCTTGTTGCTGATGAACATTGCACTGATACAGTACCTACGAACTTATTAACAGAACAAACGTTTTCTTTTCAGGTGTATATGGCAGAACCTATGTAATTAGTTGCTCAGTATATATATTCCATGATTGTTTTCTCTGTTTCTAGTTCAGTCAATGTGCTGCTCTGCTGGGAACAGCTCCCGAAACCAATTGTTCATGGGTCAATGGCCTAAACAATAAAGTATTTGAGTCTTGAGTCTTGAGTCTCTCTCTCTCTCTCTCACACACACACACACACACACACACACACACACACACACACACACACACACACACACACACACATACACACATATATATATAGCGCTTCAATCCTCAAGATAAGCCTTTCATAATCCATTCACTCGGGGTGTCAACTAATTTGACCAGTGCTCAGTCTTTAGTGTCAATACAAGTTTATTTAAATAGCTGAGCTGACCCTTCGCACCACGTGATTGTAATGTGTTTATGTCCGGTGTGTGAGATAATGCGTGTGATTCACGTGAGCGTGAGTGTTGGGTTCAGTTCGCGGCGCTTTGAGCCGATTCATAAATTGGGTAAAGCGCCTATATAATACTCATTATTATTATTATTAAGTTCAGGCACGTGCAATACGAAATATGCCCTAGATAAACTTTTTTTTCACAAAAAAAAAGATAGATAGATAAGTTTGTGAATTTCCAACAGTCAGCCACGCACACGGCAGGCACTCAGCAGTACATAATTACATGTATCACAATCTAAAACGTCCCTACTTCCCCGTTTGCCATCTAGTAAAAGATCACTTCTTTCAGGTCGAACATCTTCGGTATCTCATTCCTGCATGCATTATGAGCAAAGGCATACTTTCCCCAGTCAGTAATGTATACAACTGAAAGCAGACATCAAGCTTCAAATGTTGGTATCAGTTTGAACACAAAGTCTCAGCACCGTTCTTGTTGTTGTTGTTGTTGTTGTTGTTGTTGTTGTTGTTGTTGTTGTTGCATGCATTATGAGCAAAGGCATACTTGCACTAGTCAGTAATGTATACAACTGAACGCAGACTTCAAGCTTTAAGTGTTGGTATCAGTTTGCACACAAAGTCTCAGCACCGTGGGTTTTTGATGTTGTTGTTGTTGTTGTTGTTGTACAACTGAACGCAGACTTCAAGCTTCAAATGTTGGTATCAGTTTGAACACGTACAAAGTGTAAGCACGGTTCTTTTTCTTCTTCTTCCTGCATGCATTATGAGTATAGGCATACTTGCAACACTCGGTAATACACAGCCTACAACAAATCACGGACTTCAAGCTTGAAATGCTTGTGTCAGAAAATATTCAAAGTCTCAGCACCGTGGTTGATGAGGTTGTTGATAATGGGATTGTTAATTTTTTGGTTTGTTTGTTTTGTTTTTTGGGTGTGTGTGTGTGTGTGTGTGTGTGTGTGTGTGTGTGTGTGTGTGTGTGTGTGTGTGTGTGTGTGTGTGTTTAGTAATCATGCTTTGTTGGCGACTGAAGGGAGTTCAGTTCTTGCTGCCATAACTGTTTCTGCGGGTTTTTATTGTTTTGTTTTTGGTTGGTGGGTTTTTTTGTTTTTTGTTGTTCTTGTTTTGTTTTTTTGTTTGTTTTTTGGGGGAAGGGGGGTTGTTGTTGTTGTTTTGTTTTGTTTTGTGTTTTTTTGTGTTTTTTTTGTTTTGTTTTTTGTTGTTGTTTTTTGTTGTTGTTGTTGTTGTTGTTTTTCTGGTTCCTCCCATTTCTCAGGTGTGTGGCCAAGGTGCTGTTAGGCTGACACCGCGAGAAGGAAACTTCTTGGCTGTGGCTGTAGGTCGGTTGCGTAGGTATGATCAACAGGATACAGCGTATAATGCATTGTTGCTACACACCAGATGGGACCTCTGTCATTCGTTTCGCACACACGGGCCTTAATTCACACTGTTTCAGTTTCGTTGAACGGGTTGTGCCGTCTCTCCGCCCCAGTAGCAGCAGCGGCGGTTTCAGGTGCCGTGGAGGCGTCTCTACTCTCCTGCAGCGTGCTGTAGGCCACAGAGAACTCGCCGCGTTCACCCAGCGGACCCCCGGGGCATCCGCACCGCCTGAGCACTCTCTCCGTCAGGGAAGTGAAGGCCTTGCGGACGTCGGGCAGCAGGTACCACGACAGCGGCAGCACAGCGGCCCGGAGCAGGTACAGGCGATGGAGAGAGACGGCGACAACGATGACGGTGTTACGCTCCATGGGCCGTGGTCACGACGCGAACGCAAATTTCTTTGCGCAAATGGGTTGCGGATCGTAAGTTCGTACGTGGCTACGTGAAAACTATCTCTTCCGCTAGTTGGCCGGTCACGACGCGCACTTACTGGAAACGGTGTCACGTACGGGTTATTTTTAGATAGGTGTGGGACCCCTGGGATTCCCACGGAAAACACCATCACGTGGCCTGCACAAATTCTCCTTCCAGCGTGAAGCGTGAAAGAGTAGAGGGGGTGTGTTCAGTACGCGTTCACTACAGAATTTTTGATCGAGTCTCACGTTTATCTGCCGTAGCGTCAGGTTAAATGCGTGGCATGTATGTGAAGAGTGTGATCAGTGAGGACTGACCGAGTGCGTTCAGCACTGAACTAGTCCGAAACACACACAACAAATGTTAACCCACAAAAAGGAAACAAATCAACCCACGATGTGTGTACGGCCGGCCATACAGGCCTTTGCATTGCAGGGTGCGTAGTGAACTGAACGCGCCCCCTCCACACGGGTACCTCAAGTCGTCCTACAGCAGATCGCACAATTCCTGCAGGTCTCTCCTCCTAAATCTAAACCTTTGAAGCATGTCCACATCGTCGTACGAGTCAAAAGGGCTAGTACGATCGCGGAACACCCTTTCCCGTCGCAATGCTCTTCTCATTTGCAGTTGGTAAATCAAGCGGGCCGCCATTTTTCAGATTTACGCAAATGCTACGGCACCTTTCCGACACCCTCCTAGGTGGTGTACAATACGCAAGGGTTTCCGAGCGGCCGTAACTCTGCGCAAACGTCATGACCACCCAATTTTATCACAAATCGTAAGTTACGGACCCTCGCGTGCGTAAATCGGTGGCGGAAAAGTTACGAACGCGTCGTGACCACGGCCCCATGTCATCGTAGAACCACCAGCCGATCATGAGCGGCAGCGCGCACACCAGCGTCACTAGCAACGGCGCTGCCATGTGAAGCGGCCGCTCCAGGTCGGCGCCCGAACCGTCCGCCTCGGACACCGAGGGGCGCCCGACACCGATGGCGCCGCCAACCACTCCGCGCCCGTAGACGCTACTGCCGGACCCTGCTGTTGCTGCTGCACGATCATCGTTGAAGTTTCGTTCTGGGGCTGCTTCAGGGGCTGAGGCCGCATCTTGGGCGTTCAGGAACACAGCGTCCGCGACGTCAGTTCTGTGTGACGATGGTGCACTGTTGCTACACGCTCCTCTCTCGGCTCTTACTCCTCCACGCTCGACCCCTACAGAAGAGGTGGCGAATGTTGCGGCGCCACCACCGGGGTCGATTCCTAAGCTGCTCGTGGGTCCAGCCCTGCCACACAGTGCGTCGTTTTCCACCAGCGACTCGGCCGGTCGGGAGAAGGCGTGGTGCGGGTTGACGGCGCTGGAGCAGGACGCCAGCCCTATCCCGACCACCAGCATGGTCAGCGCCGCCATGGGCAGGTAGAAGACGAGCACCAGCACCGCGATGCGTGCCGGGAAGGTGATGTGTAGCGGGCAGAACGTCTCGTCCCAGAACATTTCCTGCGTGTGAGGGTCTACGGAGGTCATGAGGATGGGGACGGGCACGGTCAGCACGGCCAGCCACGGCCATCCCACCAGCAGCACCTGGTTATGAGGGACATAATAATAATAATATATTACACTTATAGAGCGCGGAGATCTGCTTCGAAAAGCACTCAATGCGCTTTTGCTCACGCGCACACACAACAGTCACACGCACACATTTATGCACATCAATACAGGCGGTGGAGTTTAACTTGAACTGAAAGATCAAAAGCTAGTTTGAAAAGATGTGTTTTGAGTTCTGCTTTAAACTGTAGGAGGGAAGGGATGTTTCTCAGGGAAGATGGCAAGGAGTTCCAAACGTGGCGATAATAATAATGGCGATAATGATAATTATTATTATTATTATTACGATGATGACGACGACGACGATGATGATGAAGATGGTGACGATGATGATGACTGTCGTGTATTGTGTAGGCGCTTTACCCAATTGACTTGTCCACTCGGCAAGCCCGGAGACCAAAACCCCACCCCTTTACTCTGCCGTGTGTTACTAACCACAGGACGCCCATGACGTCATATGGGAAAAAGGGGTGACTTCAAGCTGAATGAGACTGACGTCGTGATCACCTTCCTCAAATGACGTCAATGGACTTACTGCTTTCTTTCCATATAATTATTTCAGTCATATCAAACTACACGTGCTTCCCTCGTTGTAGTGTCTGGCAAAATGTTTGCCAGGTCATGCAAAGTGCGTGCGTGCGTGCGTGCGTGCGTGCGTGCGTGCGTGCGTGCGTGCGTGCGTGCGTGCGTGCGTGCGTGCGTGCGTGCGTGTGTGTGTGTGTGTGTGTGTGTGTGTGTGTGTGCGTGCGTGCGTGCGTGCGTTTTTTTCCAGAAGAAGCAATATACATCGCAGTCCAAGTTTCGTCATCGCTGTCATTTTATATGTCCCACAGAGGGCTAGATGTCTTTGAGCCCCCGTGTCATTGGGCCCCCGTGTCATTGGGCCCCCGTGTCATTGGGCCCCCGTGTCGTTGGGCCCCCGTCTCTTTGGCTCCCGTCTCTTTGGGCCCCCATTTTTCAGTTACTATGTAGACGTTTCTCAAGCTAAGAAACTTTTGTGACCCTGGCAGGTATGAAATGTGCAAGCTCCAGAAGGATGAATTTTGAGTGCATGATCCATTATTAGTGCAAAACAACATAGCGGGAGTCGAACTGACCCGCGTTTGAACTTCAGGCACTTACTTACTTACTTAGGCCCCTGGCTCCACGTGGAGCATAGGCCATCGACAACCCTTCGCCATCGCACTCTGTTCTGGGCTAATCTTGCCACTCCAGTCCAGTTGGTCCCCTGCTTATATAACTCTGCCTCAGTGTCCCGCCTCCAGCTGTTGCGAGGCCGGCCTCTCTTCCTTTTCCCTTGTGGGTTCCATGTCAGGGCTTGGCGTGTGGTGCTGGATGCTGGCTTCCTGAGGGTGTGTCCAATCCAGCCCCACTTCCTCCGCAGGATCTGCTTGGCCGCTGGTTCCTGCCCTGCTCGCCCCCACAGCTCTTCGTTCCGGATCTTCTCTGGCCATCGGATGTTGAAGATGCGCCTCAGACAGGTGTTGAGAAATGTCTGGATCTTCTGCTGCATCGTCTTCGTTGTCCTCCATGTTTCGCATCCGTAGAGCAGAACTGACTTCACGTTGGAGTTGAAGATGCGAAGTTTAGTTCTTATGCTGACAACTTTGGATGCCCAGATGTTCTTCAGCATGACCATTGCTGCTCTTGCCTTGCCGATTCTGGCTGTGACGTCTCGGTCTGTGCCTCCCTGTCCATCAACCACACTCCCCAGGTAGACAAAGGACTCTACCTCCCTGATGGACTCTCCACCAACTGTGACTGGTGTGTTGGCAGTGGTGTTGATCTTCATCAGCTCGGTTTTCCTCCTGTTGATCTTGAGCCCTGTTCCGGCTGATGTGGCTTCCAGGCGTGTAGTCTTGTCCTGCATCTGGCTGTGGCTGTGAGACAGGAGCGCCAGGTCGTCCGCAAAATCGAGGTCATCCAGCTGCGTCCAGAGTGTCCACTGTATCCCGTTTTTCCTACCTGTTGTGGTGGTCTTCATGATCCAGTCGATGACCAGGAGGAAGAGGAACGGGGACAACAGGCATCCCTGGCGGACTCCGGTCTTCACCTCGAAGCTTTCTGACAACTGGCCGGCATGGGCAATCCTGCAGCTCATGTCTTTGTAGGTGCACTGGATCAGGGAGATTATCTTCCCGGGAACTCCATAGTGCCTTAGCAGCTTCCACAGTGCCTCTCTGTCTACACTGTCGAAGGCCTTCTCATAGTCTATGAAGTTGATGTAGAGGGGGGAGTTCCACTCCAGTGACTGCTCAACAATGATGCGTAGGCTGGCGATCTGGTCAGCGCAGGACCTGTTCCTGCGAAAGCCCGCCTGCTGGTCTCGGAGCATAGGGTCGACTGCCTCCCTCATCCTCTCCAGTAGAATTCTGTTGAGAACCTTGCCTGGCACTGACAGGAGCATGATCCCTCGGTAGTTGCTGCAGTCCCTGAGGTCCCCTTTCTTTGGCAGCTTGATGACGATCCCTTCTTTCCACTGGGCTGGCACCTCTTCCTTCTCCCAGATCTTGCTGAATAGGCTGTGCAGCATGTTGACGGCTGTCTCTGTGTCTGCTTTGATGGCTTCTGCTGGTATCTCGTCCGGCCCTGCAGCTTTCCCATTTCTCAGTGTCATGATGGCTTTCCTGATCTCCGCCTTAGAGGGCTTGTCACAGTTGATGGGTATTTCTGTCTCAGCTGGCGGGATGTCTGGTGGTGTTTCAGGGATGGGGCGATTTAACAGCTCCCTGAAGTGTTCTGCCCATCGCTTCAGCTGTTCCTCAGTTGTTGTCAGTGGGTGCCCGTTCTTGTCCTTCACTGGTTTGTCTGTCTGCTGAAATTTGCCGGCGAGCTTCTTGGTCACCTGGTACAGGTCTTTTAGGTTCCCTTTTCCAGCTGCTTCCTCTGCTTGATTGGCCAGGTTGTCGATGTAGTCCCTCTTGTCCTTTCTGGTGCTCCTCTTCACTTCTCTGTCAGCTGCTGTGTATTCTTCCTGTGCCTTTGCCTTAGCTCTTCTTGTTCGGCTCGTGTTCAGTGCAGTTTTCTTCTTTTTCCTAACTTCCAGCTTCTGGATGGTATCAGCAGAGATCCATTCCTTGTGTTGGGTCTTTCTCTTGCCAAGGACCTCTTCGCATGTGTCGTGCCAGAGTTTCTTGCTGTGTTCCCACTGTGTCTCGATATCCATTCCACTGTCTTCTATCAGGTCTTGCAGTGGCTGGAACCTGTTGGAAAGGCTGACCCGGAATGCTGCTTGTGTCTCTGTGTTCCTGAGTAGGCCAACGTTGTACCTGGTCCGTGTGTTGTTGGCGTTGGTGTGTCTCTTAAGCCGAAGTCTCAGTGTTGTTGCAAGAAGGTGGTGGTCTGATGATACATCGGCACCCCTCATCACGCGCACATCTCGCCACGATCTCCTGAACTTCCGGCTGATGCAGATGTGATCAATCTGGTTCTCCGTGACATGGTCCGGCGATCTCCATGTGGCCTTGTGGATGCGCTTGTGTGGGAAGATGCTGCCTCCTATCACTAGCTGGTTCAGGGCACAAAAGTCTGCAAAGCGCTCGCCATTTTCGTTCATCTGTCCCAGTCCGTGTGTTCCCATGGTGTTCTCATAGCCTGTGTTGTCTGATCCAATCTTGGCGTTGAAGTCTCCCATCAGTATGGTCATGTCCTTGGCTCCTCCTCTATCTATCACTGTCTGCAGTTGTTGGTAGAAGTCATCTTTTTTCTCCTCTTCCGCATCATTGGTGGGAGCGTAGCACTGGATGATGTTTAGCTTGATGTCTTTCTTCTTGGTGATGAATTTGGCTGTGATGATGCGGGAGTTGACAGGTTCCCAGCCGATGAGTGCCCGCTGTGCCTCCGGTGCCAGCATCAGGGCCACGCCCTCAGTGTGGGGGGCTCCATCCTCTGTGTGTCCCGAGTACAGCAACTGCTCTCCCGATGAAAATCTCAGCTGTCCTGTCTGTAGCCACCTTGTCTCACTCAGTCCCAGTACCCCTATCTTGTAGTTCTTCATCTCTCTTGCTACTTGTATGGTCCTTCCTACTTCATACATAGTCCTGATGTTCCATGTGGCTACTCTCGTCGTTGTCCTGGGTGTTAGAAGGGGGGTCGGCCTTGCAGCTTCCTTTCGGCTTTCACTGCAATGCGTCATAGGTCTCCGGGATGGAGACCCTTCCTTGCCCAGGTGAATGTTTTGGTTTGTTGCTGTCGATGCTTCTGTAACGTTATGTTTTTTACAGGTAGGGCTGTTAACCCTACGCAAACCCGTTTAGCCTCTTGGAGAGGTGGTCCACATTCGTCTGACCTCTACCCTTCGACCTGTCCAGCTTGGGTGACCCTGCCAGGAGCACATGCTCCCGCTGGCGTAGCTCTCTGGGTCATTGAGGTACACAAGCCACTACCCCACGACAAGGGTTGGACCATGTAGGGAAACTTCAGGCACGATCACGTGCAAAAGTCCGAAGTAAATCCCCCGTCTCTTTGGGCCCCCATTTTTCAGTTACTATGTAGACGTTTCTCAAGCACTTTGTCGCGAAAAAAACTGCCTTTTTTTCGCGAAAAAAAGGTTTCCGCGAAAAAAGTATTTCTGCAAAAAAGGTTTTTCCGCGAAAAAAGTAAAAGCAATTTTTTCGCGAAAAAGCACCCGTCATTTTTTTCGCAAAAAACAGGGCGGTGTTGTTTTTTTTCACACAAAAAAGTGACGGCGTTTTTTCGCGAAAACCTGACTGAGTTGGCTATTTTTTTTTTTTTTTTTTCGCCAAAAAACGGACACCAACTTCTGCAGAAAAAGTGCATACCATTTTTTTTTTCGCGAAAAAAACGTTTTTTCGCGACATTTTTTTTTTTTTTTTTCGCGGAAAGATTGAAGCGGTTTTGTCGCGAAAAAACGGATTTTTCGCGAAATTTTTTGTCTGTTGCGACTGAATTTTGTCTGCTTTCGCCAATCATAGAACTGATCCGCGTTTGAACTTCAGGCACGATCACGTGCCAAAGTCCGAATAAATCAGTAAATCTATTCTTAGAGCGGCATAGGCTAGATCCCCGATCGCGCACGAGTACCGGCGCCCAGACTGCCTTCTTGATCGTGCCTGAAGGTCAAACGCGGGTCAGTTCGACTCCCGCTATTTTCTTCCTGTTTTGCATTAATAATGGACCATGCACTCAAAATTCATCCTTCTGGAGCTTGCACATTTCATACCTGCCAGGTTCACAAAAGTTTCTTAGCTTGAAAAACGGGGAACTGAAAAATGGGGGCCCAAAGAGACGGGGGCCCAATGACACGGGGGCCCAGTGACACGGGGGCCCAATGACACGGGGGCCCAATGACATGGGGGTTCAAAGACATCATCCCGTTTTCTTACTAGTGTGGGGGCCCAATGACATGGGGGCCCAATGACACGGGGGCCCAATGACACGGGGGCCCAATGACACGGGGGCTCAAAGACACCCCCCCCCCCCACAGAGAGAGAGAGAAAGAGACAGGAAAAAAATCGCAGACAAACAAACAACAACAAACAAACAAAACAAACAAAAAACCTCAGAGGCCAACCACACATGGACATTCCCTCCTCTGCCTCCCCGCACTCTGTCTTCTAGTGATAGTACAATACACTTACCCTCTTCACGACGTCACAGAAGCGGAGGTAGGGCGGGCGCGAGGAGAGCCTGCCGTATTCCCCAGGGAGGCGAGTCCGCCACCCCCACCTGTCTCCCACCAGGCGGTACACGTACCATCCACCAACCGTCACCAGAGTCCAGAAACACACAAAGTCCTGTCAACAGGAGGGACAAAGAGTTCATATGTGATATGTACCTAAGACCTACACTAAATCCTTTGGACAACGTTCATTTCAGTATCAAGCCCCTGTCATTTGGAATTCTCTTCCCCAG
>JACVVK020000204.1:1052500-1105000 GCA_018292915.2 Batillaria attramentaria
TATCACCATCCATAATTGTCGGCCCCTGCCCCCCCCCCCCCCCCATCATCATCATCATTAGCTTGCTTTACGTTCTATGGCTTTTGGCCCTTAAGGACAAGTTGTTCCTGGCGTGTGTCTTTGGCTGCTTGGCTAGGCGAGTGTCTTTGGGGTGTGTGAGGGCTGTTTTGCTCAGCTTTGGGCAACGTCAGAGGATCTTTGCTTGGCTTTTAGATGCCTGGTCTGGGTTTGTTTTTCAGTGCCTCAGTCTGTTCTGTCATCCGTACTTTTGCCTTTTACATTATCACTGGGGTGTCCCCTCGCTTTTTGGTTTTAGAACCATTTTGTCAGATCTGATCGGACGATCGCGTCGGCCAGGGTTCTCATTGGCCTATCACCTAGGGTTTGGTGTGGCCTGAGGAAGTCAACCGTCTTCAGTGAGTATCTGTCTCTCAGGTCCCAGACCGGCTGGAGGCTGGCGGGCAGGCCATCACAACCGTTTACAATGTGGCGGACGTCTAAGGGCTGCCCACACTGGCAGAGGTCGTTACTCCATGTGTGTGCACAGCACAGTGTGCGTATTCTGCAGATGATTGCAGAGTGCCTGCGCGGGAATAGTGGCACGTGGTTTTGGCCACCCGGGAGGTGGACCCAGCCATTTTCTTCACACAATGCACGGAGTTTCCTCTCTCTGAGAGTGTGGGCCGCTCTTTGTATCTTGCTTTTTACTTCACTGAGTGTCTGGGGTAGTTTTGCTTCCCTGCCATCGCTGGTGGCGCCCCGGGCCGCTCGATCGGCCAGCTCATTTCCTCTGATCCCGCTGTGGGAGGGTAGCCACATGAGGGCTAGGACGGTTCCCTTCGTGATGACCTGATGGGCCAGAAAGAGGATCTCGCTTTGTACGTCACTCCTATTCCTCGTGCCCCCTCTCTCTAGGGCTTGGAGTGAGGACTTGGAGTCGGACAGAATGACCACCCCCAGCGGAGGGTTTGGCATGTCATTGACAAACGTGCAGGCCATGAGGATTGCATACATCTCTGCTGATAAGATGCTTAACCCAGCGTTGAGTTTGTAGCGTCTTGTGATTCCAAGGTCTCTGCCCCCCCCCCCCCCTCGCCAAATAAATACCACCACCATTACCCTCCCTCTGAGCTGGCCGACACACAAACTGGTCTCTGACAGGGCTGTCACACGTTGCCATTCTGCATGCCAACCAGCGGTAAAATGCTCTCGGGGCCAGTGAGATCCGCTTGTAACGGGCACTCCCCGGAGACGCCGCCACGACGCCTGTGTATAGAACACAGTCCTTATTTTTTTCCTCGCCGCGCGAGACTATCGCCGTCCGCGCACTGTTTGCACTGTGTAGCGCCAGGCCGGCAGCGCAGTCCGCCAGTGCACGCTGGTATCGTGTGAACTGAAAATCCACTCCGCGAGCTTGCGAGTTCGCTGCAGGCACTCTCCGTGTGAAAAGGCCTTGAGGAGAGAGGGAGACGGAGAGTGGGGAAGGAGCGGGAGCGGGAGCGGGATGGGGGGGGGGGAGGAGGGGAGGGGAGGGGAGGGGGGGGGGCGGGGACGATTAATAACTGAGGCCTGCTTTTTGCGCCGCTTTCGCGTTGCATGGAAATACTAGGCCTGGTGAGTTCTGTTTCAAACGGCCGTGTCCGAACGGCGGGGTTTAAACCTGAAGCTAATACTGATACGACAACTTAGAAAGGAGCCACAACTGAATACCACCTTAGCGGCGACCTAACGGCGAGGTCCCAAACCAAAACTTACGCTAGAGCTAGGCGACAACTTAGGAAAGAGTCGGTGGTCTAGTGGTTTAAGAGACTTGTCACCAATGCGAGAGGTCAGGGGTTCGAGCCCCACTCGGGGCAAAGAATTTTTCCTTCTCGTATGTGGCACCGTTCATTCGGGCCGATCGTCGGGGGTTCTCTCCGGGTACTCCGGAAATGTTCAGCCCACCAAGTTTGAAAAATAAATGCATATCTAAATTCCGAAATTTAAATAGCTGAGCTGACCCTTCGCACCACGTGATTGTAATGCGTTTATGTCCTGTGTGTGAGAGAATGCGTGTGATTCACGTGAGCGTGCGTGTTGGGTTTAGCTCGCGGCGCTTTGAGCCAAAATATTTGGGATAAAGCGCCTTATTAATGCGATTATTATTATTATTATTATTATTATTAAATACCTCGTTAGCGGTGACCCAACGGCTAGGTCTAAAACACAAACTTATGCTGGCAATAGCCGACAATTTAGAAAAGGAGTCACATATACCACGATAGCGATGGTCTAAAATTAAAACTGAAACGAATGCTAACAATAGGCGACACTGACAAATACAACGCTTGCCTGTAACAACAGCTCTGCTTTGGAAATGTTCAGCCCACAAAATCTGAAAATAAATCCAATTCTTAAATCGGAAACTTAAATTGCTGAGCTGACCCTTCGCACCACGTGATGATTGTAATGTGTTTATGGTCAAGTGTGTGAGAGAATGCGTGTGGTTCACGTAAGCGTGCGTGTTGGGTTCAGCTCGAGGCGCTCTGAGCCCGTTTAAGAAATTGGGAGGTGGGTGGGTGGGGTGGGTGTTTGGGAGTTTAACGTCCTTTTCCACCACATAGTTAAGAAATTGGGAAAAACGCCTATACACGATAGTTGTTATTGTAAATGGAACATGCGGGGGCGGTCGATGGTCTAGTGGCTAAGAGACTTGTCACCAATGCGAGAGGGCATGGGTTCGAGTGCCACCCGCGGCAAAGAATTTTTCCCTCTCGTATGTGGCACCGTTCATTCGGGCCGATTGTCGGGGGTTCTCTCCGGGTGCTCCGGCTTCCTCCCCCTCTGTTCAGCCCACAAAATTTGAAAAATAAATGCAATTCCAAATTCCGAAATTTAAGTAGCTGAGCACCACGTAATTGTAATGTGTTTATGTCCAGTGTGTGAGAGAATGCGTGTGATTCATGTACGTGTTGGGTTCAGTTCGCGGCGCTTTGAGCCGATTCATAAAATCGGGTAAAGCGCCTATACAATAATTATTATTATTAACAGACACACGGCAGACGAGTGCGAAGTAATGAGGCGGGAAATAATTGGCGACTCCTCTCGGGAAGCTCAAAGGGCAAAGCCCCACTCCTCCACTTTGCCGTGTGTCGACAAAACACAACATGTCCACGACGTCACTTGTACGGGGGAAAGTGGTGATTCCCAAACGAAAGAGATTGGCGTAATGGTCTTTTTCTTCAAATGACGTACGTCAATGGGCTAACTCCTTTCTTTCCGTGTTTCAGTCCTATCACACTACACGTGCTTCCCTAACTGAAATGCCTGGCAAAAAGTTTGCCAGACTTTGTGCCCCGTGTTGTGTTCATTATGCCGCCGGACGCGACTGGCTGAATTCTGGGGGCTCGTCCCTTTTGATTGACAGCCCCTTTCGTCCACTGGATTCAAAGCCGAAGCAGGGCAGTGACAAAAAAAGGAAAGAACGAAGAAAATGTTTTTGCTGTTGTTGGTTTTTGTTTTGTTGTTGTTGTTGTTGTTGTTGTTTTTAAAGATGTCTCTTTTCTTACGGGCGGGGAGCCGGGGTGGCCGAATGGTAGAGCGTTGGATTTCTAATGCTCGGGTCGTGAGTTCGTATCCCGGCTGGAGCCAAATATTTGTGCTGGCTTTTTCATCGTTGCCCCGTCTTTGATATCACCCGTATGTGGTGGAAAAGGACGTTAAACCCCCAATCACCCACCCCACCCTTTTCTTAGGGGCGTGGGGGGGGGGGGTATGAATTCACCTATGAGTTCAAGCAAAGTGTTGATATATCCTTTCTGCCGCGTTCGCCACATCTTGAGCTGGAACTATGTTTATCATGCAGGGGAATTCCTGAAGGGGGAAACAAAACTGAAACCTAGGCTGGGGTGCAGATACAGCGCTCTGCTGGGGGAACACAGGGGTCATGCCCCACTTAAGAACACATTTCAGCATTTTTAAAGGCATCTAGTAGCATCTCTTCGCACCCGAAAGTAAAGCACTGCCTTGGTACTAACATGCAAGTCTTCAAAAATGAAGTTAGACTGCCCCATATGGCATGACATCACGTTATCATGATACATGACTGACTGAAATTTGCCAAATGATTGAAAATTCCCCAGCCTGGTTTATGCGTCATGTTCACACAATTAGGATGCCACCAACTGACCCAGTCTGTCTGTGACACAAGAAAGCTTTCTGCGGGAGTGAAGGGAATGATATCAGTGGTGGAGTTCCTACAAGGCGTTCATCGATCAGGAACAGATGCCGAACTGACACTGTGCTCAGCTGAGCCGGCCTGAGTTGAACGCCCATCTTTACCGCCCTTGAGAGAAACTGAGAGGCTGGGGCACTGGGGGGGGGGGGGGGATGGGGGGGGCAGGGGGGGGTAAGAGGGGGGATGGGATGGGGGGGTAAGAGGGGGGGGGGGAGTAAGGGCCGGGAGGAAATGGAAATATTCAGCCCACAAAATGTGAAACTAAAATACGTCTAAATACCGAAACTTAAACAGCAAACTTAAACATTGGAATGTGTTCATGTCCAGTGTGTGAGAGAATGCGTGTGGTTCACGTAAGCGTGCGTGTTAGGTTCGGTTCGCGGCGCTCTGAGCCAATCCAAGAAATTGCCCTCACAATAGATTATTATTATCATTGTACTTATTATTAGGATCTTAGCTTCCATCTCTCTCTCTCTCTCTCTCTCTCTCCCTCTCTCTCTTTCTCTCTCTCTCTCTCTCACACACACACACACACACACACACACACACACACACACACACACACACACACCCCTCTTGCTTATGAAATTGTCCCCCATGCTCCGCCCCCCCCCCCACCACCACCACCACCCAACCCCTTGTCTCTGTTCGTGATCCACGTTTACGTTAAAGTAAAGCGGGTGGGGTGGGGTGGGGTGGGGTGGGGTGAGTGTTTGGGAGTTTAACGTCCTTTTCCACCACGAGAAGCTGATATCAAAGACGGGGCAACGAGAAAAATGCCAGTACAAAATATCTGGCCGACAGTAATGCTAATTGTGCGAGCTACACAGCCAAACAGTCGTGAACAGCATGAATGACCTACCACTCCACTTTCACCAGGCGTAATTGGCGATGAGTCACCAAGGCTGACTCGAAATCGCTTTCCATTCAATCAGAATAACTTTTTTTTTTTTAAACTACTTTAGTATCCCTTTCGGGAAATTCAGGCTGCTTCCCCCGGGGAAAGCGCGTCGCCGCGGTGCAGCGCCACCCAATACCTATCCTACATTTTTTTTTTTACAATTTTGCTGGGGGAGGAAAGCTGGATAACCCGGAGAGAAACCCCCGATGAGCAGCCCGGTAGCCAGGAAAACCCGGTATCACATAATTATCACAAGCTCCACTTGGGCTCGAACCCACGCTTCATCGCCATGACATTGGTGACGGCCGCTCAGCACCGCAGCGGCTAAATCCGACGCGCTACCTAATTAGACAATCGCTCACTCCATTAGTGGCGTTAATTTGGCATAGCGGCCGTTTTGTTAAAATCTCTTATGTTCGTCGTGAGTTCTGCGGGAAAAAAAACTGCAGCTTCCAAAGCTGTAAGGCGGCTGTTTGCCAAATGATCAGGGCCCGTATGTAAAACTCCAGGTTAATTTAATCCACGGCTACGGGCCTAACCCCTATTAGGACAAAGAAACCCCAAAACCAAATTAAATAAAAACAGGAAGCGAAGAAAGAAAGACAAAAATCCTTCTATAACTTGCTGGAATGGACCCGCTTCCTGATTTAGAACACAACAGAAAATGTAACCCTAGAGCTAGTTTAGTTCGAGGTTAGACTCTAACCCGGGGCTAAATTCCCTAACCCCGACCTTTACATGCGGGCCCTGGAGGGTGGATGGGGTGGGTGTTTGGGGGTTTAACGTCCTTTTCAACCACATAGGGTGATATCAAAGACGCGGCAACGATGAAAAAGCCAGCACAAATATTTGGCCCCAGCCGGGATCGAACTCACGACCCGAGCATTAGAAGTCCAACGCTCTACCATTCGACCACCCCGGCTCCCCGCGGGCCCTGGAAATAGCCCGTTTATGACACTCATAATCACTCCGCTAAGCCAGAATCCCCCCCCCCCCCCCCAGTTTGGACTGACCACCTCCCTAGGGTACGCCGACGCCAGAACGCCTCCCTCAACATATAGCGTTGTACACATGCACAAGTGTATCACGAAAAAGGTTGTAAAGGTTTACTTCACTTTGTTCTGTTTTGGTATGTGGCGGCATAAATGTTTGGTCTAATACACACAGTGTGATTTTCGTGCATACGGACTCGGAACACGAGCACGGGGCGGTCGGTGGTGTAGTGGTTAACTCTTTGACGACGGAGCGCAATTTCTGACACACGATTTCCTAATCGTGTGTCAGAAATTGCGCTCCGTCGTCAAAGAGTTAAGAGACAGACTTTCAGTGTCACAAATGCGAGAGGTCAGGTTCGAGTCCCGCACCGGGGGCCAACTGAGAATGTTTCCTTCTCGTACGTGGCACCGTTCACTGAGTCATTCGGGCCGACCGTCGGGGGTTCTCTCCGGGTACTCCGGCTTCCTTCCCCTCTGCTTTGGAAATCTTCATCCCACAAAACTTGATTTAATAATAAATCCAATTCTAAAATCCGAAACTTAAATACCTGAGCTGACCCTTCGCACCACGTGAGTGTAATGTGAGTTAAGTGTTCATGTCCGGTGTGTGACAGAATGCATGTGATTCGTGTGAGCGTGCGTGTTGGGTGTAGTTTGCGGCGCTTTGAGCCAAATATTTGGGCAATACTGATGCGATCATTATCGCATGATAGATCTAGGACAAAAAGCGTACTAGAGTGCGTAAGCCAGTCAGGTTCTGTCTGTTATGCACAAAATCTCGATACTGCAAGTGTCCGCTGCTAGTTACATATCGCTTTTTGTTCCTTTTTTTTTGTTTTCTTTTTTTGGGTGCTGCCCCAACTCTTTGCCAACTCCAGTGGTGTTCCTCCCAGGTCATGGGTGAAACCCACGGAGGACTCGGAAGCTGGGACAATTTTTATTATGCATGATGATGGAGATGAGGATGATAGTAAGATGATGCTATGGAGGTCCATGTGGTTTGGGACTGCGGGACAGGGCCACATTCCACGCTTCCTGTCATAAATATCCCGGCATTAACCAGGCCCGGGAACTACGGCACCTGCGGTGCCGGCCGTGTAATCATCCGCATCATAAGACGTGTCATACTAAGGGAAGCACCACCAAAGTCGCACCCGTGAAGTGGGTGAAACTCGGCTATGTGGCAACAGCCTCCCCATCGGGCCCATAGCACACCCGCTCTGGGTAGGAGCCGACCTAGGTAGGAAAAATCCCGCTTGCCTCGGCTGGGGTTCGAACCCGGGTCTCCCGGTCCATGGTCCGAAGTGCTAACCACTACACTACGGGGGCCGGTGCTTTTTGTTCATCTAGTTTCCAGGAGAGTGCTGGAAAAATACTGTTTGTCACGGCGAGACCAAAAACAAAAAACATAAAACAAAAAAAAAACACTTACGTCCCCTGTGACGCGCTGTCACGTTCTCAAATTTGTGCGTCAAATTAGCCTAAGAGTTTTGTGCGTATGAATACGCACACCTGTGCGTAATCGGAACACTGGATCGTTGGCATCATTCGCCGGGCAGCCCTGACCGGCTGATTATCAACTGCTGCCCGCGCGTTCACCGTCAGAAGTTTGCAGTAAGGAGCAGACGACTGGTGGCATATATGCTCAACCACCAATACATACCGCCGTAAAAGGTGGCTCAGTGAATGGGCGTTTGGGAGGTTAACAGACGTCCTTCAAGTTTCCACCACGTAAGAGTGATATCAAAGACGGGGGCAACTAAAAAGAAGGCCAGCACAAACACTGATTAGGCCCCAGCCGGCCGGGTTTCGAACTCACAACTGACTGGACCCGGCAGTGAATATTCATACAGTAGTCCTGCGCCCGCATGTAAAAGTCGGGGTTAGGGAGTTTAGCCGCGGGTTAGAGTCTAACCTCGAACTAAACTAGCTCTAGGGTTCACTTGAATTTTCTGTTGTTTTTTTTTTGTTTTTAATCAGGAAGCGGGTCCATTCCAGCGAGGTGCCTATGCCGTTATAGAAGGATGTTTTGTCTTTCTTCCTTTTTTATAAAACTTTGTTTTGGGGATTCTTTTGTCCTAGTCTGGGTTAGGCCCGTAGCCGTGGGTTAAATTAACCTCGAGTTTTACAAACGGGCCCTGAACAGTCAAGTCAGTTCACGGTACTGGCCCTGAACAGTCAAGTTCACGGTACTGATCATCGGTCAGCATCCGAAGTCAGTCTCTGTGCGGCACTGGTGACTGGTGAACAAAGTATCTACCAGTTTAATGTCTAAACAAAAAAAAATAAATAAATACTCTTACTGAGTGTACTGCATCAGCGTCAAGTTCTGACAGACATCACTCAGACATATCTGTGGTCACACACAACGGCGTGCTAGTAACCGTCCGGCAGCATAGGCCTACTGACACGATTGCTGGATTCAGAACTACAAACAACTGAACCGGAGAACTGAACTGAACTGCAGCCTTTCCTAGTATCGAGCGTTTGATGGTCACGCGGTGCCCACTGAACTGAATCAAAACGCTGTAGAAAGAACCGCGGAGTCTTTGCCGGACTGTGACAGTGAAAGCGAAACGGCTTATCAGTTCCAGCGCCTCGTAGCACCAAGGTTTTTTTCAGTATTTTGCTAAAATTCTCCTTAGCGAAAAGAGAGGCTTGGTATAAATAGCGCTTCGGAGTTCAGCCACCGCTCTAGCCATACCCCTGGCACAGCACACTCAATCGCTCCCCCCTGTTCCCAAAGCTTAACGCATGGTAATACAATCATGTGGCAATGTGTTTGCAAACAGTAGCAGACGACTGGCATGCGGGGCTGACTCATGCCCTCATTCCTTGGGCGAAATCTTTATCCTAACGTCTTACCTTTGGTTCGCAGAACCCTCGCCTGCTCCTCGGAATGAACTTGCACCTCAGATCGTCCATCCTTGTGTGTTTCAGGGCAGTTTTCTCTGTGTAGAGATGTTCGGCGTGTGTTTAGTGGTACACACGTCTGCAGCACAGCAGTGGAAGCAGTACGCACTCGCAGTTTGGCTACGCGATACAGATGCAAATCTGGAGGAAAACGCTATATATTCCTCTTACACATAACGCTGCAGATGACACCCTAGAAATGCTTTAAAATTCACCAAAAAATTCACAAAAATCAGGCAGCCATAGACTCATGCGTAGAGGAAATTTAAACAAATTCCAATATTCCGTTTTTTGGCAATGTTGGCAGCGACCACATACCCCCTCATTCCACGGTCGTCTGCTGGCTCCTGTGCCAGCCGCGCATGAATACAAATAGTCCACAAGCCAGCCTCATTTTTCCCTAATTTTACTATTACCTGGCATGAAACTTGTTTACAAAGCCAACAAAAAGCACCAGATTGCCATATTTTACTATGCACACACATTTTAAAAGGGGCAAAGATTTTATACTATATTTAGCCGAGTTGTTACGACATGCCCCGGAAGCTAATACTATCACGTAGCCGTTTTGCGCTTGGCTAGCATACCAGGCCTCATTCGATAGCAAGGTGAAGGTCGTCTTAGTTCTACAGAGGGTTTTGGTCTGCTCGCGCTCGCGATCAGGCAGAGTAAGGAGGAGGAGGGACGGGGAGGAACAAACAGCCTGGTGGGCGAAGCGAAAGGGGGTGGGGGAGGGGGGAGGTATCACTGCCATTTTCAAGATGGAACTTCACAGAAAGCGAAAGGCGGAAAAGATTTCAAAGAATGCGGTAAATGTTCGAGTGAACCTGTGCACGTGGTCATGCTGTCTGTTTCGAGTTTTAATGGTCCGTTGCCGTGGCCTCTAACGAATGTGTTGCAAGTAAAATGTGTAATATTTACTCAATGTTTAAATTTTCAGACTAAAAAACATACGCATAATATTCATATCGGTTTTCACTTTCATTTTTTAATGGATATATATACAGATTCCCTGAACCCGGTGCATCCCAATGCTAAAATCAGCTGAAAAATCTAGTAGGTACATCAGACACGTTTTGAAAAGTGATTCCACTACTCGTGTGTGTGTGTGTGCGTTGTTGGGTCATTTTTTGTTTGTTGTTGGTTTGTTTTTTTGTTTGTTTTTTTTTGGGGGGGGGTGAGTTGTTTTTTTTTTGTGGGGGGGGGGGGGGGTTGGGTTTCTTTTTGGTTTTGGGTTTGTTTTTTTTTTGGGGGGGGGGGTTTGTTTTTCCAAAAGATGCAACTGAAATTAATGTTAGTCCAATATCAGGGGGGGGGGGGGGTGTTGTTATTGGGTTTGTCTTTTTGGTTTTGGGTTTTTTGTTGTTGTTTTTGGTTTGTTTGTTGTTTTGTTTGTTGTTGTTTTTTTTTGGGGGGGGGTCGTTTTTGTTTGTTTTTCCAAAAGATGCAACTGAAATTAATGTTAGTCCAACATCAGCAAAGATTCTGATATAAATGACTGTTCTTGAATAGCAGCTGTTTCAATGCTTCGGTAGTATCGTTCAGCACTTCAATTACATGTCAGCGGACTCGTCATGTGCATCCATGCAGTTCAACTTGCATTTGACCCCCCCCCCCCCCCCAAAAAAAAAGGTGGCATAAGAAATGTTCAGCCCACAAAATTTCAAAGTAAATGCAATTCGAACATTCCCAAACCTAAATAGCAGAGCTGACTACTCACAGCATGTGATTGTAATGTTTTAGGTCCGGTGTGCAAGAATGCGCGTTGTGTGCAGCTTGCAGATCTTTCGAGTCAAGCCATAGACGACTCCCGCCGCAAGCCCCCCCCCCCCCCCCCATCTCGCAACACCATCGACTGCAAGACAAGTTCATGACTTCCAATGCATTTCTGCTGCGACCTTAACTGTGAAAAGCCTCATACAATAAATTTAATCACCACAACACGCAAGAAAAGACAAAGCAAAGAGGAAGAACCTGTATTTTGCCCACATTTATTTTTTTCGCATCAGCCAATTAAAAATATATGTTGGACACTGTCATCGTATTTCTCATGTTGTTTTTTTTTTCTTTTGAATCTGAGAATAGTGTGAGCATTCGCTGCAAAGAACAAAACCTCAAATACACTGCATGCAATGTATGCAGACTCAAAGTCAAAAACAATGGTTGGTTTGGGGTCTTAATCTGGTATGTACATGTGACAGAAAAATGCATGTGGTCATGTTTGAGAAATAAGTGAGGAGGGACAAAGAAAAAAAAAAAAGGAAAAAAAAAAAAAAAGAGAGGAAATTCGAAGGCAATTCATAATCAACCAAAGCAAACACAACAGTCTCAGTGAAGTACAGTGTGTATTAACACAATCCAAAGGCCTACTGATGTTAAATAGCACAATGAAACAAAGTAGGAAATGCCAAAGATCTTTATCTAATCTTGCGGGTTTGCACGCGAAATGTAGACAGGTCACTGTATGTTACAGGTGGTACATTTATCGCGTAAACTTTTTGTTCTTTGGAGGGCAGTTGTGTGATGAACTTTTCACGTCAATGAAATATGGAGCTGCTTGGAAAGACAGATGGTAAACATTTCTCTACAGTAGTACATACATATCTAGCCTAGAACACCTGTTTAAACACTGAACAAAAAAAAACAACAACAAAAAAAAAACACTAACCTATATATGCGGGGGAAAAAAAGTACTGCATTTGAAGATTACAATGTTTAAACACAACCCTGCAAATGTTGTTTGCGAACAGACTGAATTACATCAACCCCAACAAAAACGGCTGAAAAAAAAAAAAAATGGTGTGTAGTTGTTTAACAATTTGGAAAGCAGATCCTGTGTCAACTTTCTCTCTTGTCAAAATCTCCTCTCGTAACACTTGAAATTGTACAACTCCACTGAACCGTGGCCCCCACCCTAACCAAATGACTTGCGAGCGTTAAAAAGAAAAGAGAAGAAATCATTGCATGTTTGAGCAAAGGCCGTTTCTCTCACAGACAAGGCTGCTTCTAAATCCAGCAAGCAAGAATGAATATTTCTTGGAAGTGGGTTGGGGGGGGGGGGGGGGGTTGGTTTGTTTTGTTTTGGGTTTTTGGGTTTTGTTTTGTTTGTTTGTTGTTTTTGTTTGTTTTTTGGTTTTTTTTGTTGTTGTTTTGTTGTTGTTGTTTTTTGTTTTGTTTTGTTGTTTGTTTGTTTGTTTTTTTTTGGGGGGGTGGGGGGTAATTGTGGTAGTTCTACTGTTTTAGCAAAGCTTCACTCATTCCATCCTGAACAAAACAAAACCAAAAAAAAATTAAATAAAAAAAAAAATTAAGAATTTGGTACAAAGCTACCAACATTTGCTCCCTCTGGCCACTTGGCAAAGGCATGGAGATTTCTACCTCAGGAAACTGTCAGTAACAAGAGAGAAACAGATTGAGAACACAATCATGCACTGCCAACAGAACCCAGTGTTGACTTTCCTCCCCAACACACATGCTATCCTCTAGCTCTGTTGATTTCCCATGCGTACTTGTGTCAGCAACAAAAACAACAGGAACATCACACACTACAAGTGGAAACTGTGCATTATTATTCTTTTATTCTTAAAAAGTTTATTCATTCACATCAAGGGCCAGGACAATTAGGAGTGGGCATAGAGGCCGCAGGAACATAGAAATTGATTTTTTTTTTTCCTTAAATTCCCCCCCCCCCCCCCCCCCCCCCAAAAAAATACTTGCCAGGAACGAATGGCATGTACACATATATATACACGCATATGCGCAATAACAATTACGATGTTGAGATGAAGGCAAGGTAGGCCTTCACGGCTTCAAGGGTTTCTTTTCTCTCTTAGAAAAATTTCGCATCTGTCAAAAACACACACACACACACACACAAAAAGTGGAAAAAGAACGGTTTAGCATTTCCTAACATTAAAACTGTAACTGCTTTAGTGTAAATGTCTCTCAATAGGCCGCCAAAAGCTTTGCACTGAAACTGACTCAGAAAAAAGAGAGAGTTTAGTCTAGCCCCCCCCCCTCCCCCCCCCAAAAAAACCCAAACAAACCCGAAAAAATAAACCAAAAACAACCCACATTAACAGCAACAGATTACAAACACTGAATTTGAAGCTGTTCAAAACTCAGCCGAGAGTTAGGCGTTTCACGAACAGCCTGTGCAATGCAAACTGCTACACAAAGATCAACTTTTTTCACTCCCCCCCCCCCCCCACCTTTTTTTTTTTTGATGTGTATCAATGGCCAATTAGCGTTGATGATATCACTGCTCTTGACAGTTCCGCACAGAGCAGAATCAGCTTGGACTGACCAGAATGAAGCTCAGCAAACGGGAGCTCAGGAGGAAAATCACGGGTCAAAGCACCATCGCCACCTTGCGATCAGGGTAGCAGGGAGTCAACTGCATGGCCTCTCTGAACGGATACATGTGTTGTTGTGTATAGCTGCGTATGGATGGTATGTGTGTGTGTGTTGTTATTGCTGCTTGCACTCAGCAGGCTTTTCTCCTTCCTGAGAAAACAGACAGAAAAGATGAAGAGGTTACACTTACAGGTTTGCCTTCTACACCGTATTTCACTCCAACGCTGATTTCATTTTCAATTCACAATGCTGTGCAGGTCTGACGTATCTTATCACACAACCTGGTAACATCAATGCACAACAGCACACAAAGTGTGGCCACAATTCTGAGAGGATAAAAAGCAAGCACAACAACTGCTGCATTTTCTGATCAACAAAATACTGTACGCAAACCCCCAAAAGATGTGCCTTTGTAGGATGACAATGATTCCTACCACCTGAACAAAAGAGTAATCGTGTACATGTTAAAGACACAGCTCAAAAAGAAGAAAGAACCTAAAGGGAAAGGAGCTAGGTAGTTTAAAAAGAACTTTCTATCCATCTGTGAAAATCAAAGGAACTAATCAGTTAATCAGTACACTGGCAGTATTTCTAGAACGTTGAGGATCAATATTTGAAGCAAAAGCAGAGTTTTCAAAAAAAATCTTCCATTCATTTCATCCTAATGCAAAGCTGAATAAATGCAGCAATCAAAATAAATTATGTTTCCATGCTGCAAGACGATTTACTATGGAAAACTACCAGAAAATGAATTGAAAGATCGTAGTTGTCTTGCTGTCTAAAACAAATTTTCCGACTGTTCGCATTTTACAAGCTGCGGACTGACATAGAAAGGAACCAATGACAGTACAGCCGATCTCCGGTTCACTGAGAGGAACCAAAGCCACAGATAAAGTACAGAACAATAGAACAAAGCTAATGATACCACTGACCTAAGTACAACAATGACAAGATATGACGACATGCCAAATAACGTCACAGTGTTCCAAAATCACGATGTCCACACACCTTAATCAGTCTCCAGCCAAACTACTGTATTTAAGTAAAAATATCAAAGATGGCATGCAAATTTTCATGGAGAAGTTTCAACAGTTTGTTTTAAAAATCAACAATTTTTGCATTTTCAAGGATTCAACTTTTCTTTTTATTCTTACTGAGAACACAGCTTTCAGCCACAGATTATTATTTATACATAGTGTTGCTAGATGCCTGTACCTCTTTCAAATCTGTCAAAGTCTACTCATAGGTTGTCATATGATGTACATTCCTTCCCCTCCCAAGGTGTACATGTACTACACTGCTAAGTAAATACATGCATTTTTATAATTTTAATTTAACAGCCTAATCTTGCTCAGTGACGCTTCCTCCTTAACTGAACAAACCTGAGAACAACCAATCCAAAGAGAACTCTCACACACTGCAGCCTTGAAAGTGGCGAGTATTTTACTTGGGGGGGGGGGGGAATGCTGGCGAGTAAAATCAGAAACTTGCTTGCCAGATGTGAGTACGGTGAAACGAAGTCGACATTTCAGTGTCATAGCAGTAAAAAGATGTTTCCAATTTATGGTCATACTCTTTGTCACCCGAAGAATGAGCCGGGCTGCCTACCTCCACGATTTGTCTGTTGTTTACGATCGCATGTCCAAAATTACAATCTATGGCTAATTGTGCAATAATATGGAGTTCGCTGCAGCAACATCCAGAAGCGCAGTCACCTTTTGGGGCTCTCTTGAATTTGGCACCGATGACGCATTTAGTGGGGTTTTTATCTCAAAATAAATCTAGCTGAAGGAAAATTTCTTGAGGGCAGTCACAACATTTTAGGTACAAATATACACATAGAATGATGGCAGTGATTGATCAGACTTCCCAGCGCAGACAGGATTTTCCCTGAAGGCTCTCTCGAATTTGGCAACCATGCGAACTTTGCGCTGATGGTGCTAGCAGGGTTGAGGAGCAGACACATTTAAGCTGCATATTATTTATCTACACAAATATGTACAGAATGATTGGCAGTGACAGGCCCCTAGGAAAACTACAAATGGACAAAAATCAATATTAAAAAATTCAGAAAGCTGCCCACATGAAACAGGGACCTGATGTAGTGGTGCCTTTGTTCCTGTTAACCACGCAGGTAACAGTGAATTTGTTCAAGTGGAGACTACATCAGATTCGTGTATGGAGTACGTGTTAAGCAGTGTTATCTGTGCAGTTTAAATGGGCTATTTCTATGTTTACTAAGCCGACATGATTTGGAACAGTTTGTGGCTAAAATATGACGAAAAAGCTTTGAGGTTTGGCGAGAAACTTTCCTAGTTTCAATGTTTTGCTGGTAAAAATTTGGAGTCACTAGCCAAAGCCGAGTATGACAAAAAAATCTGACTTTCAGGGCTGCACTGTGCTAAAATGAAGGCGTGGAGATGCATGCATGTCTAACCCATGCGAGAACCCAACGCTGTGAAACAAGAGGGGTAGAAACAGAAAAACAGGCCAAGTTATCAATACATGTACAGAAATAAAAGCACAGATGTTCAGGCAGCAACAAAGGAGCTGTAATAAAAGCGTAACTCCACACCATAACAAATGAACAGCATGAAGGCCAAACACACCAAATAATATCAGTATTTTCATATTCGCGGAAGCCGTGAGATGATGGATACAACAAGCTTTCCCTCGAACAACTTACCAACACAAAGTTATGCAAGCACTAATAACTAGCTCACCACTTATTCCTCTTTTCAAATGCACATTCTACCTAGGCTGCCGCATATGACGCCAATGTGTACTGTACTGTACCTTACTTAGAAGCAAGTAAAATGTGACAAATCCAAACTGCACCCACTATGTCCTGCACCCACTGTGTCTTCATATACTAGTACATTTTTACCTGCATTGCTTCAAACTATTCAAACCAAGTGTATGGAATGGATCACCTCCCCTTTCAACGATTGTCCCCCTTCCTTCCCAAGCTAAAAACAGCTACTGGAAGTGTTGTAGATGTGTGTATGCAGAACACAGAGGACTTGGTAGACCCAAAGAACAGAGACAAAAACACTAACATGCTCGACGGTAGCAACAGCGGCTCACAAATTGTCAAATAGACGCAAAAAAGAAAAAAAGAAGAAAAAAAAAAAAAGCTTTCTGCAAGAGTTTGTCAAGCTACACAAAAAGCAACTGACTGATACAATCATCTGCATGCCAGCATGGCATAAGAAAGACAAATGCAAGCAGGCAGGTATCTGTATAATAAACAGAAAAACATCCCATCCAAAGCAGAACATGTCTAACCAAAGCACATCAACGTCTGTGACTTCATCCACAAGGGAAATTACAACAGCATACTTCCATTTCATTATCTGACATCACAAGGGATGGATCTGTTTACCTATGTTCAAGCGCGATCCTAGAGAAAGATGTGAAAAGAAAGATAATTGAGAAAATTCCTCAATAGGTCTACCTTTCTTTCACCTATGCCTTTCTTTACTCTATAAATCAGAAGCATGCTTGTCAATGTAAAAAAAAAACTATGTTAAAAACTTCTTTCAAACAGTGATCACAGAAACAGTTTCTGCTGCCAATCATATAGGACTCTTAAAAACAGGGGAAATACCACACAGATATCTTCTGTTCTGACCTAGGCAGAAAATAAAATGATTTGGCATTCGTAAGCTGGGAATAAGTAAAATACTAGGAGAATGGCACTAGCAGAGAGCTAACGAATCAGCTACTACAACCATACAGCTGGCAAAGTCTGAGACCCTGAGGGAAGGGGGAAAAAATGAGATGCACTGGTGAAATACTGTGACAATTTTCACCTTCCAAACTAACCCCAAACACTCCAAGAAATTTGCTGATGCTAAAGAAAAAGTGTAACAAAGGCCACTGTTGACTTGGCCAAATGCTGTCTTAGACCACGCAGATCGTCCTGGCTGACCAGTTTGTAAGCTATAACTAGTTTCAAAGGCATGGTTGCACGTGATTATGTACAGACAGATATTTGTTGATCAGAAATTGCATTTCTTTGCAGAGAAGAGCTGTATTAGCCTCCATGAAAAGCAACAAAAATGTCACCTGCTGAACAAAAACGCAAGAAAGCTTTAAGGTAAATCGTAGTTCATACCAAGCGGAATTTCTAGCACGTTCTTGTGTTTAATACTCGACAGAAGCAAAACCCATAAACTCAGAAATAGTTACTTACAGCTGGTTGATAGTCTGGATCATTCTCCTCGTCAAATTCACCCTCCTCATCCTGTTGACAAATAATAATCCCCCGTGAGTACATCATTCCACAAAAAAATATAGATCTATCCCAGGGCTTTTTATAGTTTTTATCTGTGGGAACTTTGATAGGTACAGATAATCTTGGCAAGAACGTGATTAGACATTTACAAAATGAATCAGACTATGGCCAACGTCTGACGCAGACCATATGAAGACCTGCTATACTTCAAATGACAATTAGTTCTTTACATAAACAATTTCATGACCACAAAATCACCAACACTGAAATCTATTCAACAAGGCGTTTTAGAAATCAGTGATGGGACTAAGAGAACCATATCCAGATGTTCCCGGTAACAGCAACTTTCAGTAAATTCTCCCAATTCAAACTGCGTGCTATGACAGACTGAAAGAGAAACTATGACCGTGAGATTCCATTTCACCGAGTAAACCTTAATGCTTCTGCTGAATAAAAGAAGAAAAAGTTTTGGAGAAACAAAAGTGTACTGCAATAAATACACAGACAGCCACAACAGAACTGGTTCACCTACCTCTTCTTCATTTTCTTCATCGTCATACTGGAAAATAACATAGAGAAGATCACATTTGTCATACACTTCGAATTCTCCAATCAAATTATATCCAATCTGAAACATCCAGGACTCCCTTTCTAATGGAACAATCATGATAAAAGACAAGGCAAAGACAAAACAAATCTTTCTCTTTTTTCTTGATAAGCTTTCACGCTGACATGATCACTTCTTCCTTTTACAACCATTCAACTCCTCCCAACCCCAATAAGAGTTGACAGCACCAACTTCTGTAACACTGGAAACGCTAGCAACGGAGAACCAAATATTCTTGTGTAAGAACTTAATACAATTGACTGAATGATTGATTGAATATCAACAGCATGGTACAGGGAGACTGTGTTGTTCAGGCTGGGGAATACCGCGGTTGCCAGTTACGAAGAGTCGGGTGCTCTCCAGCGCCAGAGATGCGAACGGTCCTCCTGATGTGGGCTACGCATGCGATGGCGAGCAACGTGAGCGTTTCGACCGGCGAAGATGTTCGCGATAAAATTAAATCAATGCAAGTTCCTGAACTGAAAAAATATCTGAAAGACAGGGGCGTGCGTTTTAGTGGCTACACAAAAGCGCAGCTTATCACTCCAGCCCTTGAAGCAGATCGGCAGTCGCTTCAACCGAGACTGAGGTAGGCGGTGTAAAGGTCAAGTCGACCTGTGACTTGTGGCTTGCCACTAATTTTTATTCAAGCACTTTGACTGTTTATCAGTGCGAATTGAACTTTTGCTTGGAAATGAAAGTCTTCCTTTCTTGATTTTTGGTTCCATAACCATTGTGTTCAAACAATGTAGGTACCGGGACAGAATTTGTCCGCTTGTACCCGACGAAATGGCGGCTGCACACGCTAGGCCACCGAGACGGGTCAAAGTTCTGCCTTCGAATCGCTTTTATCCACAAATTTCTTGAAACTTTTGAAGAAAAGGGCTCAAACTGAACGATCTCACCATTAGGTAAGACCATCTCTGGAAATTTCTCCAGCTTATCTGATTTTCTCGAGCCATTTTGGCAGCCGATCGCAACGCAGTGGTGGTGCGGCATCGTGTGTGACTCGAGTAGCCCACATGCCGAGTCTATCAAGCCTAGTCTCGGTCCAAAATCGCGTACGTTCACGCATGTTCACGCGCTATAACGAGAATCGGCAACCGTGGTATTGCTGAGAGAAAAAAAGACTGAAACCTAGACCGGGGTGCAGAGGCAGTGCCCTGCTGGGGGACCATGGGGGCAATGCCCCATTTGAGAAAACAAATGTTTAGCATTTTTAAAGGCATTTAGTAGCCTGTCCTGGCGCCCAGAAGTAAAGTATTGCCTTGGAATTGACATGGAAGTCTTCAGAAATGACAGACTGTCCATATGGCATTACATGTATCATGTATAACTGTGTGTGCAACCTTTTCCCCGACTTCCTATTCTTCGGCTAAAACTTAACATTTTTTCGGCTGAAAGGATAGGAAATTTGGCTGAAAACTGCCAAATGACTGAAAATTCCCCAGCCTGGTTGGTTCCGTATAAATGGTATACACTGTAATTGCAACTTACATCATCATTTTCTAGCGCCTCTCCTGTGAAGTACAACACAGCTCGGGGAATCACTCTCTCACGGATAAAGTGGCCTATTTCAAAGTCAGTGGCTAACAAAGCCTCCAGATCCTCATCCTGTTGAAAAAAAAAGATTTTTTTTTTGAAGAGAAGATATGCTCAGATGTGCCTACTACAGTACTGTGTGTAACAGTATCCTTCAACAGCCTCTAGATAAAAAAAGCACTAAGACTAATTCACCAGTGTGGCAAGGATATCTGAATTTAAACAAGTCACATGGCAGATACAGAAGGCTACGTAAAGTAACGTAAGGAAAAACATAAAATTTACCAAACACACGTGCACGAACAATGTCTAGTGTGCACATTAAAATTCCCATTTTAAAAGGGGCAGGCCGCAGAATGGAAAACAGTTAACCAGCATGCACAGCTACACTGAAATCCGTCCTCAATATGTTGAGGTTGGATAGTGAACAGGAAGAAGAAAAGCACATTTTGTACTTAAACTTAACACGCTGTCATGACCACAACCTCCAATGGATAAGTAAGAGGAAATGAAAACGACTTTAATGAGACTAAAAGAAAAAAAAAACAGATTTAAAGGGTGCATAAAAAGAAGGCTCACCATATCATCCTCATTCTCTCCCTCTGGCACTGTAAGGACAAAAAGACAAACCAACAAAATATTAAGCACAAGTGATCTCAACAGGTAATTTTTGGATTGGGGGAGGGGGGTGTTGTTACTGCGAGGATTTTTATTAAAATCTTTGTCTTTCTTTTCTTCATTAACAACTTCTGGTTGCTCGTCAGTTTGTTAACAGCGGAACCGTAGCCTGCTTCGAGTTGAGTTGAAGAGAAGAAGTAGAAAAGAGTAGCTGCTACTGCTACTGCTCATCTGACATCAGCTACTAGCTGAAGAACCATAGCCCACCTTGAGGTGGGTTGAAGAAATTGAAGAAAGAGTCGTTCTGTACTGTCTTGGTGACAGTACGTGTGGTACCCCGCCCTTTGTGTTTCTGCTTCTTCTTCACCACCTTTACTGTCACGTTCTTTCCTTTGTTCCACGTGATGTTGCATCTGAAACATCAATGCAAATGTATACAGTTCAACTGTAGCATCAATGCGCTTCAGTGACCAAAAAATTCAAGACTGAGGTCAAACACATACCAGGGGGGTACTAGGTAAGTCAATGTTAGCAGCACCAATGCCAGGGTATCAGAATATGTTATCTTAGTGTATACAGTATGTGCCTATTTCTCACCAAAATCAACCTATACCACACACACGCAAAAAGTTGCTGTACAGCTTCAAATTTCAATCACCGGCTTCCATAATTAACTGTTTTAAAACAAAACAAGTGAGTCCGTTTTCCGTCGCCACATGCCATGTTTGGTTGGTGTGAAAACGTTCTGTTTTCATCAGCTACTGGCTTGTGCATCTCTCACTACCCGCATACTAAGCACAATTTGTGTTCAAGAGAAACCTTAATCGCTGCTTTCTTCCTCAAATGGCTTTATTTCCACTTAAGTCAGAGCCCTAAAGCAAGTCACTTTGTAGACCTGCCTCTTTCGCGGGGTTTGACTGGGAGCATGACCCCAAGCAATGGCGTCCAACACCCCACCGAGTACACGGTGTTAGTACGCACGTAATGCCTGGGTGTGATCAGAGACAGCGGAGCGTGGGAGCGGGAACCAGACTGCCTTTTTTGCACCTCCAGTGAAAGCAAGCTAGCTCACGTTATTACTAATGACGCAGGAGTCTCTAAATGCCCTACCAAACCCACTTTCTTCTTCTTTATCTTTCCTTTTTAAGTTGTTTCTCTATAGAGAAACAACTTTATGAGACGGGGCAGATTTTGCTACGCGCAGCAGCAAGTTTCAGTGATACAAAACAAGACTGTGACGTTTCTCCACACAATACTTACTTTCACGCACACAGTGACGTAACGAAATCTGCGCCATAGACACCTTACGTGCACACTATGCTGCTGCGTTCTTTTTGGCGGGAGTTGTGAGACGTGTGTGTGTGTGTGTGTGTGTGTGTGTGGACGGATGTAATGATGGCTATCTGCTAAACCACCTCGCCGGATGGCTTGTTACTTTGAGATAAAATGGGCAGTCATATTCTCCAGAGCTACCTTTCACGATTTTTATCCTGCCGCATTTTGAGAACAGTTATCGCCGATTTTAAAAAATCGGTCATGTTACGAATTTTTTCGAAAAAAATGTTTAAATGGCTTCATTTTCTGAAATTGGGAAGAGCATCCAATTATACTGCCTGTTTTCGTAGCACAGCTCTGTAGCTCTGACAGGTTTTGTGTAAGAAAAATATTTCCGAGGTAGGGGTGGTTTGCATATAAGGCCAAATATCTATGAAAAGACTCCTTCAAATTACTCATCATTCCGGTATTTTTGTCACTTGTGACAACTGCACATATGACATGAACTATTGCACTATTATAGCTTTAGTATTAAGAATAACAGAGCTTTTAGATAAACACATTTTTTTCACGTTTTTGCGAGAAGCGCCGGTCAAAAAAGTTCCAATTTTGCAATTTCGTAAGTACAACCCAAGGCACTTTAAGTCCACGTTTCATCAGCTCTCTAGATCTTCCAGATTTTATGTCAAAATTAATTCAGTCCCGGAAGTCACAAAAGCAACAAGGAAATCACAAGATATGAAGAAGTATCATCTGTCAGACGAGCAGCGTGAGGCTGACGGCAAATGTTTGATTCACAAACAAAATCTGCAAGTATCGTCACTGCTTCCGACATTTCATCAGCCCTTTACATCTTCCAGATTTCATGTGAAAAATAATTCAGTCGGAGAAGTCACAAAGCCAATAGGGAAATCACAGGACAAACAAGCATCCTCAGACGATCTCAGTGCTAGAGGCTGACGCCAAAAGTTTAGTTCACGGAATTGACGTCATCTCTCTCTCTCTGTATGACGACCTGCCTGAGGCTGACGTCAAATGTTTAGTTCACGGAACTGACGTCTCTCTCTCTCTCTCTCTGGGGAGCCAGGGTAGCCGAATGGTAGCGCGTTGGACTTTCAATGCTTGGGCCGAGAGTTCGATTCCCGGCCGCTGGGGCCAAATATTTGTGCTGGCCTTTTTCTCGTTGCCCCGTCTTTCATATCACCCTTATATGGTGGAACCCTACATGGTCCAACCCTTGTCGTGGGGTAGTGGCTTGTGTACCTCAATGACCCAGAGAACTATGCCAGCAGGAGCACATGCTCCTGGCAGGGTCACCCAAGCTGGACAGGTCGAAGGGTAGAGGTCAGACGAATGTGGACCACCTCTCCAAGAGGCTAAACGGGTTTGCGTAGGGTTAACAGCCCTACCTGTAAAAAAACACTAAGTTACTGAAGCATCGACAGCAACAAACCGAGACATTCACCTGGGCGAGGAAGGGTCTCCATCCCGGAGACCTATGACGCATTGCAGTGAAAGCCGAAAGGAAGCTGCAAGGCCGACCCCCCTTCTAACACCCAGGACAACAACGAGAGTAGCCACATGGAACATCAGGACAATGTATGAAGTTGGAAGGACCATACAAGTAGCAAGAGAGATGAAGAACTACAAGATAGGAGTACTGGGACTGAGTGAGACAAGGTGGCTACAGACAGGACAGCTGAGATTTTCATCGGGAGAGCAATTGCTGTACTCTGGACACACAGAGGATGGAGCCCCCCACACTGAGGGCGTGGCCCTGATGCTGGCACCGGAGGCACAGCGGGCACTCATCGGCTGGGAACCTGTCAACTCCCGCATCATCACAGCCAAATTCATCACCAAGAAAAAAGACATCAAGCTGAACATCATCCAGTGCTACGCTCCCACCAATGATGCGGAAGAAGAGAAAAAAGATGACTTCTACCAACAACTGCAGACAGTGATAGATAGAGGAGGAGCCAAGGACATGACCATACTGATGGGAGACTTCAACGCCAAGATTGGATCAGACAACACAGGCTATGAGGACACCATGGGAACACACGGACTGGGACAGATGAACGAAAATGGCGAGCGCTTTGCAGACTTTTGTGCCCTGAACCAGCTAGTGATAGGAGGCAGCATCTTCCCACACAAGCGCATCCACAAGGCCACATGGAGATCGCCGGACCATGTCACGGAGAACCAGATTGATCACATCTGCATCAGCCGGAAGTTCAGGAGATCGTGGCGGGATGTGCGCGTGATGAGGGGTGCCGATGTATCATCAGACCACCACCTTCTTGCAACAACATTGAGACTTCGGCTCAAGAGGCACACCAACGCCAACAGCACACGGACCAGGTACAACGTTGGACTTCTCAGGAACACAGACACACAAGCAGCATTCCGGATCAGCCTTTCCAACAGGTTCCAGCCACTGCAAGACCTGATAGAAGACAGTGAAATTGACATCGAGACACAGTGGGAACACAGCAAGAAACTCTGGCACGACACATGCGAAGAGGTTCTTGGCAAGAGAAAGACCCAACATAAGGAATGGATCTCTGCTGATACCATCCAGAAGCTGGAAGTTAGGAAAGAGAAGAAAACTGCACTGAACACGAGCCGAACAAGAAGAGCTAAGGCAAAGGCACAAGAGGAATACACAGCAGCTGACAGAGAAGTGAAGAGGAGCACCAGGAAGGACAAGAGGGACTACATCGACAACCTGGCCAGTCAAGCAGAGGAAGCAGCCCGACAAGGGAATCTAAAAGACCTGTACCAGGTGACCAAGAAGCTCACGGGCAAATTTCAGCAGACAGACAAACCAGTGAAGGACAAGAACGGGCACCCACTGACAACAACTGAGGAACAGCTGAAGCGATGGGCAGAACACTTCAGGGAGCTGTTAAATCGCCCCATCCCTGAAACACCACCAGACATCCCACCAGCTGAGACAGAATTACCCATCAACTGCGACAAGCCCTCTAAGGCGGAGATCAGGAAAGCCATCATGACACTGAGAAATGGGAAAGCTGCAGGGCCGGACGAGATACCAGCAGAAGCCATTAAAGCAGACACAGAGACAGCCGTCAACATGCTGCACAGCCTGTTCAGCAAGATCTGGGAGAAGGAAGAGGTGCCAGCCCAGTGGAAAGAAGGGATCGTCATCAAGCTGCCAAAGAAAGGGGACCTCAGGGACTGCAGCAACTACCGAGGGATCATGCTCCTGTCAGTGCCAGGCAAGGTTCTCAACAGAATTCTACTGGAGAGGATGAGAGAGGCAGTCGACCCCATGCTCCGAGACCAGCAGGCAGGCTTTCGCAGGAACAGGTCCTGCGCTGACCAGATTGCCAGCCTACGCATCATTGTGGAGCAGTCACTGGAGTGGAACTCCCCCCTCTACATCAACTTCATAGACTATGAGAAGGCCTTCGACAGTGTAGACAGAGAGGCGCTGTGGAAGCTGCTAAGGCACTATGGAGTTCCCGGGAAGATCATCTCCCTGACCCAGTGCACCTACCAAGACATGAGCTGCAGGATTGCCCATGCCGGCCAGTTGTCAGAAAGCTTCGAGGTGAAGACCGGAGTCCGCCAGGGATGCCTGTTGTCCCCGTTTCTCTTCCTCCTGGTCATCGACTGGATCATGAAGACCACTACAGCAGGCAGGAAAAACGGGATACAGTGGACACTCTGGACGCAGCTGGATGACCTCGACTTCGCGGACGACCTGGCGCTCCTGTCGCACAGCCACAGCCAGATGCAGGACAAGACTACGTGCCTGGAAGCCACATCAGCCGGAACAGGGCTCAAGATCAACAGGAAGAAAACCGAGCTGATGAAGATTAACACCACTGCCAACACACCAGTCACAGTCGGTGGAGAGCCCATCAGGGAGGTGGAGTCTTTTGTCTACCTGGGGAGTGTGGTTGATGGACAGGGAGGCACAGACCGAGACGTCACAACCAGAATCGGCAAGGCAAGGGCAGCAATGGTCATGCTGAAGAACGTCTGGGCATCCAAAGTTGTCAGCATAAGAACCAAACTTCGCATCTTCAACTCCAACGTGAAGTCAGTTCTGCTCTACGGATGCGAAACATGGAGGACAACGAAGACGATGCAGCAGAAGATCCAGACATTTCTCAACACCTGTCTGAGGCGCATCTTCAACATCCGATGGCCAGAGAAGATCCGGAATGAAGAGCTGTGGGAGCGAGCGGGGCAGGAACCAGTGGCCAAGCAGATCCTGCGGAGGAAGTGGGGCTGGATTGGACACACCCTCAGGAAGCCAGCATCCAGCACCACACGCCAAGCCCTGACATGGAACCCGCAGGGGAAAAGGAAGAGAGGCCGGCCTCGCAACAGCTGGAGGCGGGACACTGAGGCAGAGCTATGTAAGCAGGGGACCAACTGGACTGGAGTGGCAAGACTAGCCCAAAACAGAGTGCGATGGCGAAGGGTTGTCGATGGCCTATGCTCCACGTGGAGCCAAGGGCCTAAGTAAGTTATATGGTGGAAAAGAGCGTTAAACTCCTAAACACCCACCTACCCACCCTCTCTCTCTGCCTCTCTCTCTCCCTTCTTCCCACACCCGGCCCCACCCCCAGTCACGTGGCTAATCGGTCGAGGTCGTAGAGGATCTAGTGTCATCGGTAGAACTTGGAGAAGGGAGAACCGGCAACAATAACAACAAAACAGACAAAATAAAATGAAGTTTGGAGAAACAACTTTGTAGGACGGGGCCGTTCCTCCTTGTTTTTCTTACTTTCACGAAATTCTGAATTTACATCTGAGAAGATTGTGAATAAGATTTCCGTCGCCCAGACGGAAGACTGTTACCCGTGGTAAAATATGCACAAGTGCATGCAAGTCTCATCCTTATCAAATGAAATGATGTCCCTTACCCGTGACATTTGATGATTTCTGGCCCCTCATAAGAGAAGGGGTCTGTAGGATCCTGTTCAAAGCGCATTGTGTACTGCTTGGTCAGCACAGTCTCCGTGAAAAACTCGTTGGGTTCAAAGTGGAATTCCAGAGTGAAACCCTGCAAAAATCACAGACAGAGGAAGCCATAAACCAACAGAACTAGGCCTACACTGTGCACATGGCCCCAATACATTCACAAATGTTTCGTGCCATTTGATGTCCACTTCGCTCTCCATGCACTTCACCAATACTCTCCTGGCAACATCATGAGACCGAGGTGCTCACATAATTTGTCCACACCATCGCTGGTATGTTGACGACTTATCAACAGCACTTCCAAAAGCAAACTGACGCAGAGTTACTTACGTAGGGTTCACTTTCTGCGAATTTTACTTTGATGTCTTGCAAGTGGTTCAAAATAGGTTCATCATGCTCCTGAAAGAAAAGAAGAAGATGGGTGAGGAGTATGCCGATAATCAAACAAGCGTGGAAATAGTATCTCAAATATCACCAAAATAATTAAGGCCGAACTCCTGACGCTACATCGTCGGGACGCACGCGCAGATGTGCCTATTTGCATATGGAGAACAGGCAGAGATTGTCTATGAACAGCAAGCGCACGTGGCGATGAAATGTGAACACGCGAAAGTTTTCACTTGCTTGATAATCGTATTAATATCCTGTATCTCCATCTCTTGTCTTGCAGGAAAGAAAATCCTTTTGGTGACACCCCACAGCTCGGCCGTTCTCTGATCTGTCAGTTTGATCGCCTCACTGTAGCTAGTCAAAATGCGTTGTCCAGCTTATCCTGCATAATTTCTTTTTGGGACGTCAGTTTGTGATAAGTTTTCCATGGTCACAGAAACAGTCATGTTTCAGTCCAATAAGTTTCCAGTCACAAATCGTGTACACACTAAAAATCTGCTGTTAGTGCTAGGCTTTCCAGCACAAGACCGAGCATGAGACGGCTAAGAGTTACTAAGACAATGACGATGAACGAATGAAGCTTGATGAAAACTATCACATGGTCCCAACCCCGACACTAACCTCACACAGTCAGCATGGTCACAAACAACTATGTTTACCATCTCCAATCTGGGTTCAAATCACAAGACTGCATACAGAGGCCTAGTGCAGAAAACTTACCTGTACCATATCTGCAAGCATGTCAACATTTTTGAAGATTGTCAGCCAGAACCCTGGTACACCCTTAGCATCTGAAACAACAGTTAACACCCTGTCAACAAATATGGCAAGTCCCGTATCTTGATTCAAGGATAAATTAAATGTAGCATTTGAACTTGAAAATTTTCACCTGCCAAAATGTTTGAAGAAAATACATTTTGCTCCATCTTTTGCATAGAGTAGTAATAATGAGACCATCTGACTTTAAATTGAGAATATCAAAAGTGTGCTCTCTCTTCTTTTATCAGGGTTTCGTTACGGGATTTTGCTGAACAGGATATTACAGTTTTGGGTTTGTTTGTTTTTTCATTTAAAATACGAATTCCATATTTTGGGGCAGGAAAAATGTGCTCTCCGTAGCCCAACACGGAAGACTTTTCACCCTTGCATGAAGTTTAAGCTAGTCACCAACCTTCGTCTTCTTTCTTCTCTTCCTTCTTGTCATCAACTGCCGCTTTGTCCTTCAGCTCATCCTGAAATCGATTGATGAAACTCTGACAATGCAAAATGCATCTAACATCAACAACTGATGGCATGTTACAAACAGTGATCATTTTATGTCTGCGCCTTGCGCCAATGGCGCATAAATTAAAAAAATGACCCATAAAAAGCTTAAGCTGTGCGCCGATAACTTTAAAAGTTTCGACACAGAGTGCTGTGCGCTCACAGTCTGAAGACTCCCCTACAAAATTCGTCTGCTACCCAGCGACAGCTATTGTTACGTAAAATCTCATTGGATGAGACTACAATCAGGTGGTCTGGTCTGCCCAATCAGAAGCAATCGTTCGTCTACTCCAGAGCCTCGTTTTGGAGCGCATTTCATACACGAAAAGTTGTGTGCGCGTCGCCGTTTTTCTGTTGATGCAGCAACGTTTCAGAAGAAGAAAACACCATGCCTCCTAAAAAGAGGAAGTTATTAATTCATCTGTTCGGTTCCGTTTTAGAATGACCCATAAAATTTGGAAATGGCCCATAGCAGTTGGTCACAGTGGGCCATTTCACCCATAGATTTTCAACAAAAAATGATCACTGTACAAAACAGAAGCAAATCTAAACAAGAAAGAGACTGGGGTGGGGAAGGCAGAGATTCTGAAATCTCCGCGTAAATGACGCACGTATGTGTGCAATAAGGAACACTATTGTAATAAGGTTTTCTTCTGTCAGCAAATCAGAGCACGAAGTCACCAGCTGCCATATTACCAGTAGGGTCTCAGAACAACCACGATGGCTAATAGTAATACTGGTCGAAACTGCAACCGATTTTTTTTTCTTAACAGAGCTACTACGAAACTCGGGACAAATGCTCTGAAGGCCAAATGCAAAATTTCAGAACATCCGGCACCACACAACCATAAACTTCAAGCCTTGAAGACAACAATTGATGGCGGGTAAAGGATGAGAAAAATGTCCTTACACTTACAGCCAGCTTGTCCTCCTCTTTTTCATCATCGGACGGCCAGTCACATTCTTCATCTGTCGGCTCTACATTCCCAGTCAGCACCTCACGCCGCTGAATTTAAAAAAGAAAAAGAATAAAAAGGATAAGTATTAAAGTACTAAAACCACTCAGCAAATGCTGAAGAGGAGATAACTATTGACGACAGGATCTCTTGCTGATTCAGTGTTGTCAGGCAGATTCTGCCATTTGACAAAACCATCAACTGATCAGTGTCACAAAGACACCCCCCCCCCCCCCCCCAACTTACCCAGCAAGTGTTCCATTATCCAGTGTCAGGAAAAGATACAGACTATTAATGTGGAAAAAAAAAAAAAAAAACACCTTCAACACAATGTACCTCTCACACACACACAAAAAAAAACTGTCAATGAACTAACGATAGTCCCTGGCATCTGGCAGACGCAGTCAGTCACTAATATAACGACTGATGCGACAGAGACCACTTTTGATGCCAGCACTGCTCACCTTGTCGAAGAGAGCAGCATACTGATTGGCGTATTTGCACTCCAGTGCATGCACCTCCTTGTAGAACTCCGACTCTAGCTTGATGACCTCATTTTGCAGTTTCTTCATGGCTTTTAGCCGTCGCTTCACTACTTTCGGCAGGCTGCAAGTGTCAGGCAAAAGTCATCAACTCATTTTCCAAACAGAAGTTTTCACTTTTTTTGACAAGTAGAAAAGACATCACTACAAATAACTACCCTGGGACAATTTTCACACTGTTCTCTGGAAAAAGGATGCAAGCACCAGGGATTTTGACAGGCACTACCGTCCTTTTTTCCAGATAAAGCCAAATGATCAAACTTCAAAAGTCAAAGAGGTATTCGTTATTGACTAAGGAACGAACAACCAAATGTGCACAGCATTTCATAAAGCTGTGCGTTTCAAAATTTTACTTCCATTGTTGAACAGATCTTCAAGGAAACACTCATGAGTCATGTCCTCACATACGGAGCACAAACTTCACATAACCAATGACATGTGACGGCCGCACACCTCTGAATGTATCCGGAGGGAGAGCCAACAATGGAGCCTAGTTTGTCCTGGAGGGCAGCAAGAACCTGTGGGTTTTTCATCAGCTGGTGAGCGATCTTGGCAGACTCCGCACCAGTGTCCACGCCACTGTCTCCTGCAAAGATAAACGCGGGAGCGTGTCAACTGAACCATGTCGTCAAACTCGAAAGGATAAGCTTGGGGCCACAGGTGACATGGTCATTACTGAGATCAAATCCAGCAATGTGCACAGTGCTCAAATATTATGAAGATTCACACAATTTTATACACTAACAGTTAGGACAGCACCTCTGAATTTGGGGGGTGGATAAAAAAAAACCAGTGTATGATTATGGAGGCACCCACAAACACGACACTGCAACTCCTCACCTGTGTGATTACTGCTTTTTTTTTTCTTTCTTCTTTACAACTCTGCAGTGGAATGAATCACGCCTGGCCTATGTGTGTGACTAACAACAATTTCACTCAAGGCAAGTTCAAGGACTGAAGGAGTGGCTGCGCATGACTACAGCAGGTTCTTTACATTAGTAACTAATGTAATAGTATACATGTATACTAAAGAATGCAGCTCTGGACATAGGCCTGCCAAAACACTACAAATTACAATGGAAATCTATCCACTGAGTACCGCAAGAGCTAGAAGCAGAGCCGCACAAGACACGCAGACTGCTGAAAGTGAAAACCTCATGACCAAGTCTTGTACATGTATACATGTATGCACACAATTATGATGGAAGCACTGCAGTATTTGTTATCGAAACATGCAACCCCTTTCTAAAGTGAACATTACCAACATGTTATTTTCTTACCTTTCCCCTCTTCCTCTTCAACCTCCTCAACTTCTTCCTCCACATCAGGGGCTTTGCTGCAAGGTAACAAATAAGCAATGAGAGAGTTGGTCAGTTCAACATCAAAATGAAGGCCTCCAGCAAAACCGATGAGCCATGGGATAACATTGTGCCCAGTAGCCAGTTTACCCCTGACTCAGAAGTGACACAGTTACTGACAATCAGTAATGCCAGCTGCTGTAACTGTGTGTAAGAGACGGGTTCTTATTCCCAAAACACACATGAAGAATCCAAGATGAATACGATCACGGTACAAACACAACCACCTCGATCGTTAGGCTGCAAATGCAATGACTTGTCATTCACATCACAATAGTGAATACTATCATTCAATGTTCACGGTTGTTCAATTGTTACGGTTACCAGTAAGCTTGGCCTACTGCCAGCTGAGCCCACTACCTACTCCAACCACCTTATGCAGTTATGGTCTGCTCAGCCCAAGGCTAAAGATGTCAGCTCGACCCAAGGCCATAGTCAACTTCAAAGGTAAAAATGATCAAGAATGAAAAAAAGAGGAAAATTTTTTTAAGTGTAGTGGCGAAGCCATGGCCACACAGTGCCGAAGGCGCTACATGCTAGGGGGGTTGGGGTTCCTAGGGCCCCCCCCCCCATACCCCCCAAAGATCAAAATCTGTGCAGTCTGATGCATTTAACATTAAAGTGCACAATTTTACAATACCATGGAGAACTGTGCTGACTTGACAAGTTGAGTCAAGCAAGACATGTATGCTATTCTACTTTTATTTTCTGAGTTCTTCATTCACAGAATACCAGGAAAACACTTGTACTGACCCTAAAACACCATGCTTCCAACATCAGCTGATGAAACAAGCGGATTTCTCTTTGGCCAGGCTACAAAGCGGTGAAGTCATAGCAGTCCGACTTAATGCTCAGTACTACTACTAGCGCAATGCGATCTCAGCTGGCACAGTTATGTTTTGGTACATGCACCGACATGGTAGAAAATGCCAGTACTGGTTTGTAAAGCCGGCTGAGAATCTGACCAGGTTTCTCCTAACCCTTTTGCAGGCGATCTGTCTGCTCCCATTGCCTAGCGCAGGGTTGTAGTTAGGGTCGGTCCTTCGGACAGAGACCGATCAGAAAAAAGAATGACCGAAGTTGTCACGTTCAAATCGGCCCGGTGTCCGATGGCTTTGTGTCAAAATCGGCCACCCTTTCTCCGTTTTTTTCAATCAAAAAATGAGATTCTTAGAATCGATCAGGATCTAGAGTGAGGTCTCTGTTTCATCGCAGCTATCGCTGACAAAACCCGATCCGCCGATCGCGAGTCCTAAACGATGCGTAATACAGAGTGCTTTCCCTTTCACGACTACCGCCAAGCGAAGTTTTGCGGGGCTCGGTTTGACTGAGTTTGTGTTTTGGCAGGATACTGCCACGCCGCTTTTCTTTACAGTTGCCGTAGTGTTTAGACTCGTACCATGCCTCCAAAAAAAAAAAAAAACAACAACAAAAAAAACCCCAAAACTTACACAGACAAAGTTGTCATTTGGCACGGCTGCGAAGCCAAGCGATGCCGCAACTGTGACAGTCAAGGACTCAACGCCGACTGATTCGTATCGACTGTGTCACTGACAGCAAAGATCTTTGCTGACAGAGAGATCGCGTCTACCAGCACCACTGGCACTTCAAGCACTTGCACTAGTTGCAGTACCCACTCTGGTTCTACGGCCGCCGCAAAGAGAGATCGTTCCAGCTGAAATGGAAAACTTTGCACCCCGCATGGCTTCGGTACGATGAGGAGTCAAAAGCAATGTTTTGCACAGTGTGCTCAACCGCAGGTTGTAAGAATGTATTCACAACTTCAGGTTGCAAAAACTTTCATGCATCGGCTCTTTCCGAACACCTCGAGGGTAAAGATCACAAGGACGCCCTTGTAGTCCCCGCCTTTCAACAAAACCAAGATTGAAGAAGCAATGGAAAGTAAGATGCTGTCTGAGAGCTGGAGGGCCGTTCTGGCCAGACTGAAACTAAGTGAAAGCCATGAACTGGACAGTCAAAGAAGATCTTCCCTTGTCCAAATACGAGTCTCTTGTGATCTTACTGAGTGAGTTACGAACATTCTTTTTCTGTTTGTGAGCTGCCTTGTGTGTCAATGTTTTTGACCGGCAAAATAATGTCCTAAAGGTTTCCAAAATGTCCGAAAGGCTTGTGACCATTCAGGACAAATGTCCTAAAGTGAAAATTTCTAGCTACAACCCTGCTAGCGTTTTTGTTTTTTCACCCTTCCTACATAAGCTTTGTCTCTCTACTAGACGACCATACAGCCTGCCATGTTTGGAAAACAATTTCCGCCCTCAGACTGGAGGTCAGCGTCGTTTAAAAAAAAAAAAAAAAATCCAGATTTCTTTTTGTTAGCGGAAACTTTTTTCTGTGGCAGAAATGGATGACACAACCGCGGAGAATTTTGACCCCTGCAACCTGCACGTGCGAAGTCCACCACCACCAGAAAACATTGCGAACTCGGCCCACTATCAATTATGTCTAAGTCTGTACCTCCTAATCAGTGCAAAAACCATGACCATCAACACTCGTCCAACCAGACAACCTGAACTGGAGAGCCTCCCTGTAAGTGTGAACCTCGTAACGACCATAACCAAGTTTACCAACTCAACCCGGTCAGAAAGAAGAAAACAAGTCTAAGTCTGAACCTTCCAACGACTGTCATATATCCAACTAAGCCCAGCCAGAGGAAAAAGTTAGTCTGCAGGCTGGGGAATTACTGAGGGAAAAAATGACTGTAACCCAGGCTGGGGTGCAGAGGCAGCGCCCTGCTGGGGGAACACAAGGGCAATGCCCCACTTAAGAAACAAATTTTAGCATTTTTAAACAGTAATTTTACTATTTTAGTAACCTCTCCTCGCATCCACAAGTAAAATACTACCTTGATACCTATGCAAGTCACCAAACATGAAGTTAGACTGTCCTAGTATGTATGGCATTACATGTGTCATGATACATTACTGTGTGTGCAACCTTTTTCCTCCTTCCTTTTCTCTGGCTAAAACTTTTTTTTTTTTTGGCTGAAAGGACAGGAAATTTAGCTGAAAATTGCCAAATGACTGAAAACTCCCCAGCCTGAGTCTGAACCATCGCAATGGCCATAACAAACTCTCGAGTTGGCACAGAATGTGATTGAAGGGGGGAATAAAAAAAAAAAAATGGCCTTTGTGAACATCGTAACATATGTAACCACTGCCAGCTCAGCCCAGTCGGAGAGTAAAACTGAGCCTGAAGCTCCAAATAACCGTAACCAATGCGGCCCATTTTGACTGAAAGAGCTTCAGCTTCATCGATTGAGCTGAGTTGATGAACAGGGTTGGTACTGATAGAAGTTGGTCCGAGTTAACCCTGTATGTGGTCCAAGCTGGCTCTGTACATGGGCCAAGCTGACTATGGCCATGGTCCGGTCCGAGTTGACTGGATACCCTTGATACAGCATCAACTGTTGTAATTTGTATTACTTGTAACTGAAGAGCTTGAAATGCAGTTAACTAACAAGGTTTTAATATAAAAAAAAATTACCTGTCTGGTTCAGCCATCTTAAAACGTTCAGCTCTGGAAGAAAAACAGATAGCAACATCCATTATGCAGGTATTTAAACTGTTGAACATTTATGTAATTGGTCAATACCCTGTAGACAAGCGTTGGGGAAGAAAGGCAAGTCAGAAGCATACACTGTAATTATAGTAGTCTCTAGGCAAGCATGTTCAATCAAGTCACCTTGTAATGCCGTAAGATCAAACCTGTGCACTTTTTTTTAGTACTGTTAAAATTCTGGCGTGTCTGATAATCGCTAGAGAAAGAACGGTTATCAGCGGCGGCTTTACCCAGTCGTAGCAGCGTTTGGGAAGAAATCGATTTACACGTTTTGACGCTGTAACGATCAAATAGCCCACACTTCGAAAGTGAACAGCGTAACAAGATGACTACCCTTCTGCTTTGCTAAAACAATGCAGCTGTTGTGAAAAACAATTCGCATAGCACGTGGTAAGGTTCCAGCACTTTTGCGACCTTTGTAAAACCAAAATGGCTGAGATGGAACCGAAGAAAATAACTTTACGCTTCAACCTTACATCTTCCAGTAAATCTGACGGGCAGCAAACGATCTTTTACAAACACCCTGAAGCGGTAGCGTACTAGTTAATACGTACAGAAATCAAACAAACTGTTTGACATCGAAATCAACAAAATCTTCGTCATGCACATGGCCTTACCGATTTCCCGGCTGAGCACGAGGAATATGGTGGCTGAATGACTGATACATTTGTTAGAGACATTTCTATTGGTCAATCGGCGGGGAGCGAAAATACAGGCCAATGGAAGTTGGGCTTTTATTGACGCTTCATTAAGATGCAGGAGACAACGTTTGGCGCCAATATCACTCAGTCTTCAGCTGTTGGAAAATGACCCTGTTTCACACATGAAATATTTCAGAAATGTGGCTGTTTGTCAACGTCTCTACACTGCTGAGTTACAGCAGAATGATTTTGAGTTGGCAAGTATGAAAAAGGCGGTACCAAAAATTCAGTAAGGGAAACAACCAAGAGCGAATAAATTTCCTACCGTTGCTCCCCTTATTTTCATAGTTATGGAGTTGCATAGTGCAGTGTGCGGTGCGGGTGTTATTTCGGCTTTCGATGCCATCTTTCGCCGTATGGACAGGCGGACTCGCGGCATTTTAATCAATTTGCGATACTAGCAAATATTCACCCCCGGTTTTTCTGGTCACTCGACACTTGAAACTCGGACATCAGTGATCCGCAGTCAGTTTTTCGTGTCGATTCAGTGCATGTGTGTTTTGTCAAACACTTGAAATGCGTGAACACTGAGTAAGAGGACTGACACAGGCTCAGTGATACTGTCACATTGACTGTAACGAGTGGCCAAATCCTAGTGACCAGTTAGGTTCAGTTCCCTCCGCCGCCCCCCCCCCTCCCCCCACCGTCCACCACTGACTCCGCCGGGTCCAAACAAAGTCGGCTTACAATCGGTAAAATGAAAACTGATAAAAAAAAATTTTAAAAACACCTTAATTTACTGTTTTTAAAATGCACGGGCGAAAAGGCTGTGACTGACGGACGGATCAGCGTGAAAGTAGTTGAGTAATAATAAAGTACATGTAGTACCCTGTACTGATGGCGGCAACCCTGTACCCGGGGCCGACTGGACGCCGATGCCGGAGGCAGCTCAATAGCCCAGGCGCGTAGGAAGATGCTGAGAGGAAGGGGGGCCCACTAAGTCGGGTGAGCCATACGGCCGGGGTGAAGAGGGGGGGGGGGGATGTGTGTGTTGACTGCCAAGGATTGTGTCTTGCGACAGCAGAGCAGGGGTCCACCAGGGGTCTCCTCTTATCAAAAGCAAGGGGGACCCAAAGATATTCGGGCCCCCCTTCCAAAAATCGAACGGGGGCCTGGGCCCCCAGGGCCCCGGTGGTTCCTACGCCCCTGTAATAAACCGGTGCGTCAGTCGGGGTTCCGTCGGCCGGCTGGCCCGGCTACCCGGCACTGATATGGTATGGTATGGTATGGTAGACTTCTCCTCGGCGCACGTATCCATTTCTAATGAGATGCTCTAGGCGCCGCAAGGCTGGAGGACGAATCAGGGAAAGTCTGCTGCCGCTAGGCGCTACTTTGTGTGCAAACCTCCACCCGGCCTGCTATTCACTCTGGTGCGTGCGACAGTATTTCTGCGGTCCTACTAATTACCGAAAACAACTCTTAATACGGATAGAACGCGGTTAAAACATAGAAATAACAACACACAAACATTATTTAAGGTGAAAAAGAGGCCTTAAAAAGATAAAATGATAAAGAAAAAACGTGACAATGCAGAAAATAACCAGTCCGGACCAGAGTCGCTTCCCTTGGGAGACACGTTCATTTCGTCCTGTTCTCTTGGAGTGAATAAGTACTTTTTTCCTTTGAACTAGTTCAAGGCCTCTTTTTTCACCTTTAATCATGGTTATGTGTTGTTATTTGTATGTTTTAACTGTGTTCTACCCGTATTTAGAGTTGTTTTCGGTCGTTTTCGGTAACTGAATTAGTAGCCGGGACCCGTATTTCTGTTTTACCACGCCACCGGCCACAGCCTACTCTTCTTCGAAAGATGAACGTGGGATTTTTAGCCGGCGTGCACACTGACTTGATGTTTGTGCGTGCGTGTGTACACGAAGGCGAGACTGGCACCGCAAACGAGTCTGCACATGGATTTGACTCGATATGGTATGAACAAATCCAACCATATTCCTGCCCACCGGGGACTCGAACCAGGCAGCTCAGGATCCGAAGTCGGATGCCTTAACCACTAGACCAAATCCCCTATCCACTAGACCAAATCCCACTGAGGCTGGCCTGCGGCCTTACTGACCGCTGACTGACACGGTGACTGATTCCCGGGCGAGCAAAACCGCCGCTGAAGCTTTTTCCTTTTTCTTTTTTTTTAAGTCAGTGTTATCAGTGTAAGTCTTTTTGAAGTTTTTTGGTTAGCATTTTATTTGGTGCCCGGTTACCGCTTAGTTGCCGATCAGTTCACATGGCAATTTACGACTGTTCATTTGCCGGGCCGCAGGCGGCCGGATGAGTGCATGACATTCATGTCAGTATTCCGTTGTCGGGTTCAATTTTTGTGCCACTCAGTGACTTTCAGAGTCAAAGTTCAGTAACAGCTGGATAGCCTGTTTCCGAGTCAGTACAAGTTTTCTTATCTCATTTTTTTATATTTTTTTTTTTTTGGTCAGCTCAGTTTTTTATGGAAATTTCCGTTCGGCCCGGCCGCGGCAACTACTTCAAAAGCAAGTGTTACGTCATACTGGCCCCCAATCTATTCGTGCATCAGTGGCTGAAATGTCATTCCTGATGCGGCACCTGTGTGTTGTCACTGGTCGCCTAGCAACCGCCAGCGCGCTCATCAGTTTTATCAGCTGGTCACACGGTAATGGCGGCTCGATTCCCATACATGAAAGGGGGGGGGGGGGGGGCTTGTCCTTTGATGTTATGTTTCTTCCTATCCCGGGCTTTGCGGCTCCCTTTGTAACGCTAAACTAGACCGGCATCATGATCACACACACGCACACACACACACACACACACACACACGCACACACACACACACACACACACACACTGACACGCACACGCACACACACACACACACACACACACACGCTCGGATTCCACTCAACAGTTTCTTATTTTCGCCACTACCAGTCAGCGACAAAATTAAACTGAGACAGTTCTACGTCACCGCCAAAAAAAAAAAAAAACCCAAAAAAAAAAAAAAAACCCAAGGCGCTTACTTGTAGATGGCCTACACTGATACCGCCAGGCAGGCGTGTCAAAACCGGTTTACGGCGGTTTGTAAGTAGATAATTATTCAAATTACATTTACAGCTTGAATCAAGCGTTGTGTTGTTGCTGTAGTGCTGTGTCGACTGAGTGTCCGCGGACCATTACCCTGATGTCACTCTGTAGACTTTTTAGTCCGACCGAACATCGCACACGGCGTTTTTCCGTGTCAGTTCGGCCTCGTGTGACATATAATACGGTCACAACATGTCTTTTCTCTAATTGTTCCGGCTCGTGTTCATGTTTGTCACAGTGTGGCTGGACTAAAACATGACGTGTCCCGTGTTACATAATAAAGGGTGTTGTGATTGCTAATTTTCACTATTTTTTTTTGTTCTTTTCTGCCCCACATTTTTTTTCACACACAGTCCATGGTCTTTTGTCACCAAAGGATGGGTGTTGTGATATTTTAACTATTTTTTCTGGTCCTTTTCTCGCCTACCGTTTTTTTTTTTTTTTGTTTTTTTTTCCCGCGCCGTGTATGTTAGTACGTCCACAGAGTTACCTTTTGTTTGTTTGTTGAAGTTATGTCCCATTTGTTTATGTCCTGAAGAAGACGAAAGCCGAAACGTTGACCTGTGCCGTCCTTTGTGATAGTTAAGTGGTTTCTGTCCCTTTTATGTCGCTTTTATTTGCTTAACTTGTAACCACTTCGCAGTCATTACCGTTTCCTTTTCTACATAATAATGATAATAATAATAATAATGAATATTTATTTGCGTTTATTCTTTGTGAGCTCTAAGCGCTTACAGAGGAGGTAAAATAACTAAAAGCTACTAGAAAGATAAACAGCACTAAAATAGCTAAAAGAACACACACACACACACACACACACACACACACACACACACACACACACACACACACACACACACACACACACACACAGTGTCTGTTATTCACTCATCATTGTTGTTGTGCTAAAAACAGGCGTGTCTTAATGGACGTCAGTTTAAAGCTGAGGACTGAGTCCGTGGGTCTGATGTTTTGCGGAAGTGTCGGTGTTCCAAAGGGCTGGTCCTTGGTACAGAAACGATCGCTCTTCATATGACTTGGTTCTGACATTTGGAACACGGAGGATGCGAGTGTCAGCTGAGCCGGGATCCGTCTGAGTTGTCTGGATGGTGTGTATGTGGTCAGTAAAGCCCCTTTCCATGACCGACGTACGTTGACAGACATCGGCCGATTGTCGGGCAACTAAAATCTGCCATGGAAACGCTCGCTCGCCGCCGACTCGCTCCCATAAGTATGGCCGGTCGTGAATCAAATCGATTATTTCGATTTAGCCGCCGAAAGTTGAAAAGATAAAATTTCTACATCATATGTTTTACTACTATACCCCACAGTAATGGGGTACACCTTCGTACCAGTTACGTAATGTAGTATAGGAAAGGGTAGGGTAGTGCGCTGTAGTCTAGGGTTTCGCACGATACAGCAGTGTAATGTAGTGTAGTGTAGTGTAGTGTAGTGTAGTGTAGTGTAGTGTAGTGTACTGTCATGTAGTGTAGTGTAGTGTAGTGTAGTGTAGTGTAGTGTACTGTCATGTAGTGTTGTGTTGTGTAGTGTAGTGTCTTGTAGTGTAGTGTAGTGTAGTGTACTGTCATGTAGTGTTGTGTTGTGTTGTGTAGTGTCTTGTAGTGTAGTGTAGTGTAGTGTAGTGTACTGTCATGTAGTGTTGTGTTGTGTAGTGTAGTGTCTTGTAGTGTAGTGTAGTGTAGTGTAGTGTAGTGTAGTGTCTTGTAGTGTAGTGTACTGTCATGTAGTGTTGTGTAGTGTAGTGTCTTGTAGTGTAGTGTAGTGTAGTGTAGTGTAGTGTTGTGTAGTGTAGTGTCTTGTAGTGTAGTGTAGTGTAGTGTAGTGTAGTGTAGTGTTGTGTTGTGTTCGGTACTGTACTGTACTGTAGTGTAGTGTATTGTAATGCTCTGTAGTGTTATGTAGTGTAGCCTTCCGCAATGTATTGTATTGTAGTGTAGTGTTGTGCAGCATATTGTATCGAAATGCAGTGTAATGCAATGCATAATGTGTCATATACTACAGCTGCATGATGTAATGCACTGTACAGCACTGTGATGCTACATATTGTATTGTATTGTATAAGTGTTTGTAAAAAAAAAATAAAAAAAAACCAAAAAGAATAATTTTAAAAAAAAATCAAAACAAAAAAAAAAAGTTGAGGCTGAACACTGCTAGCCGCCATCTTCAAAGTTTCCGGTTTCCGGATCAAGGTCGCATTCCGCTAGCGGCCAATCAGATCGCTTGGATTTCCGCCGACAAGGTCACCGACTCGCCCAGAGTAGAGCGCCGCTCTACTCTCACCGACGCGTCGGCCGACAACTCCTTTTCCATGGACGATTTTCAGCTGGGACGCGAAGTTGGCCGATGTCTGTCAACGTACGTCGGTCATGGAAAAGGGCCTGTAGTCAGCAAGATATGCGGGGCCGGTCCCCATGAGGGAGTTGTGGCACAGACACATTACCTCAGTCAGAATATAGAACTTTAGAACTTAGTATTTATGAATTGCGTTTCGTCTATAGTAGCTGCAAATGGCTTGTGTGTGTGTGTGTGTGTGTGTGTGTGTGTGTGTGTGTGTGTGTGTGTGTGTGTGTGTGTGTGTGTGTGTGTGTGTGTGTGTGTGTGTGTGTGATGGACAGATTAGTGGTTACAACAATATTACTCTCAGCGTCGGATTTGGGATCCTCACATTCACAACGCTAGGCCGTAGATAGGGGTCCCATTTACTGTATCGCCAACTTTTCGAGTATTGTCAGTCAAAACGAGGAACTAAAATACAGCGCTAGCAAAACGGGTTTCTACCAAAGGGAAGCAACCATCTGTTAGAATGCGGGGAAAAACTCTCACAGAGAGAGAGAGAGACAGAATGACAATCAAATCACAATGAAACTTTATTTTTCAACTGTAGAAATCGTAGCACACGTGCCAGTTTATAATTTGCCGTTGCTAAACTAGAAAATGTAAAACAAAAGAAGAGACAAGAGACTCCCCCCCCCCCCCCCAAAAAAAAAAAAAAAAAACACATTCACACACAAACACACACAAAACAAAAATAAAATTAAAAAAAAAACTAGTAGACTACAAGTAAGATAATACATGTATTGTCAGCGTGAGAACAACAGCCTGACATGTACAGAGAGAGAGAGAGTTAAACAATATTCCCGCCTTTAAAAAAAAAACAAAAAACTACCAAACCAAACTGAGCCGGTGATACACATCGAAACGAAATACAATTTGCTGGTGTTTCTAAAAGTTCACCACTGTTAGTGTACGTGAAAGGCCGAGGAGTCAGTCTTTGTAGGAATTCAGTAGGCCAAGGCATCGGGTTCCACCACGACACTCTGCTCCACTCCGAACACAAAGTCGGAGAAACCCTCCAGGTTCCACCTGACCTCCCTCTTCCGCGTCCCTGCTGCAGTCTCCACTTGCTCCGCGCCCATCTGCGTCAGCAGTTCCGCCACGTCAACTTCAGCTGTTCCCAGGAAATTTCCAGGCGTGTTCTGGTCGTAGTAGCTGAACACTATCATGCCCTTGATGGTGACTGGCAGGACGAAGGCGCCCCTCCAGCGGGTCTCCTTGACTTCGACCTTGACCGTGGTTCTTGACCTCGGAGGCACGCTGACCTTGGTGTCGACGGACCACGTCTGGTCGTGCTCGACAACCGTCTCGTTCGCTGTGTCGACCTTGATCTCTCGGCCGAAATCGAAGGTTGCCGTGGCAACTTCGTAGGGCAGAGCGAGGCTGAGGCCGAAGTTGAGGCTCGTGGTGTAGCCTTTCGTGATGGTGGTGCTGCACGTCGCCTTCGTCGTCTTCTCCATCGTCAGCGTGTGCTCCGTCTCCTCATCACTGTTGTTTTGAAAGGTCGACTTGTAGATGGTCACATGCGGAGGCGAGGGGCATTGGTTGGATCTGATCCACTTGGGTTCAACGGGGGTGAATTTGACACGGTCCCAGCTGACCTCGACCCTGGCTTTTTCGGCGTATTTGAGGTGCAGGCGTTTCCCGTTGTCCCTCGCCCACTGCTTGACCCGTGCCTCGAGATCCACTGTTCCGCTCATGGTGTTTTCAGGGGGTAGTGTCGATTGCTGAAACAGTAGCGTGAACATGAAAGTATGAGGCCCAAAGGAAGAAATCCACTATATCTTTAACCTCTGGGCCCGTATGTAAAACTCGAGGTTAATTTAACCCACGGCTACGGGCCTAACCCAGACTAGGACAAATGAAACCCCAAAATAAAATTAAATTTTAAAAAAAGGAAGCGAAGAAAGAAAGACAAAACTCCTTCTATAACGGCATAGGCACCTTGCTGGAATGGACCCGCTTCCTGATTTAAAACAAAAAACAACAGAAAATGTAACCCTAGAGCTAGTTTAGGTCGAGGTTAGAGTCTAACCCGGGGCTAAACTCCCTAACCCCGACTTTTACATGCGGGCCCTGGTCACCAAAATACACCGTTTAAATCTGGCAGACACATGAATTTCTTGGGCTTTTTGAAAGGGTAGGTGGCAAGTCCATGTCTGGGGAGTTGGAGGTGGGAGGGTTTCACTTCACAGTTGAAAGAGGAGTACATTGTTGGAGTCCGAAACCGGTTTGCTATCGATGTGCAGATACGGAATATAAATGCATGCTGACATCATTTTTCTTTCAGGAAACTTACATTGATTAGAAATATCTTGATTAGTAGTGGTTTAGCAGCTTCCTGACCAACCGCAACATGAAAAAGCATATCACTGTATTTTGACCAGACGTTTGCTCTCGCATTATTAATTGAACTATTCAGATATTGAATATAAATAGACACTAACAGAAAGGGTAATCATGTTTCTTTCAGAAAACGTAAATGAAATCGAAAAGTCTTGATTGGTGGTGGATTAGAGGTTCCTTGACCAACCATACCCCCCCAAATAGGGGTGAGCGGAGGTCTAATAGGTAGCGCGTCGGATTTAGCCGCTACGCTCCTGAACGCCCGTCACCAATGTCCAGTGGGGAGGCTGTTGCCACACAGCCAAGATTCACCCACCTCACGGGTGCGACTTTGAGGGTGCTTCCCTTGGTATGACACGTCTTGTGATGTGGATGATTACACGGCCGGCACCGCAGGCGATGTAGTTCCCGGGCCTGGTTAACGCCGGGATATTTATGACAGGAAGCGTGGAATGCGGCCCTGTCCCGCAGTCCTAAACCACACGGACCTCCATGGCATCATCTTACCACCATCCTCATCTCCATCATCATGCATATAACGAAAAATAAAAAGAAAAATGCCCCAGCTTTCGAACCCTCCGTGGATTCTACCCATGACCTGGGAGGAACACCACTGGAGCTGGCAAAGAGTTGGGGTATCAAAAAGAAGAAGAAGAAGAAAGAAAGAAAAATAAAATAAAAAGAATATCGACAGTGGTTACCATCCTGGTTATCTGGAAGAAACACTTACCTAATATTGATGTCTTGCTCTGCTAGTGACCGCTCCCATGAATGTTCTGTTCTAGCCACCAGCTTCGGTTTAAATAGGTATTTTCCAGACTAGTCTTGTGATAGTCGACTCATTTCCTTGTCATTTCTAACGTAGGGATGACCGAATGTTTTGGGGTTTCCCCTCCCCTCCCCCCCCCCCACCCCATTGCATAAATATTTTATTATAAAAATAGCAGCTCTCTCTCTCTCTCTCAAACACACACACACACACACACACACACACACACACACACACACACACACACACACACACACACACACACAGAGCAAGCCCCACCCTCACTCCCAGTATCCAAAAAAGCTGAAGGAACTTTCCACTTGCCTTGATATAGAATTTGAAATTACCTCAGCATTCATTCTTGCACCTATTAATTACGTCAGCACTCCGTCTTGCACCTATTAATTACGTCAGCAATCCGGCCGTCTTGCACCTGTTAATTCCTGCAGCTGACAGGTGTTCGGAATTCCCGGTCTCTGACTGGCCACGCCTGTAATGCGGCAGGCATGATTACTCGACACTTCAATTCTCAGGACAAAAACCGCAGGAAAATTGCATGACGGACATCGACAAACTGCAAAAAGTACCTAAGCCGGGTGTTCGACAGTTCTGTAGTGGTTGGCCGGACTGGCGACATGCATGGGTGCGTGTGTTTTTTTGTTTGTTTGGGGGGGGGGGGGGGGGTATGGTTGTTGTTTTGTTTTTTGGGTTTTTTTGGGGGTTTTTTTTTTTTTTTTTTGGTTCAGTGTTTTTTTTTCCCTCTTCCTTGGTTTGCTTGGGTTTTTTTGTTTGTTTTTTTTTGTTCGTTAGTTTGTTTGTTGTTGTTTGTTCATTTGTTTGTTTGTTTGTTTGTTTTGGGGGTTGTTTTGACTTATATCTTATGTCCGTACGGCCTCCGTTTGTGCGCCCACCATGCCTCAGTGGTATTCATGAAGCGCGTTAAGAGAGGGCTGATAAGCGCGTTTAAGTCTAAACGGGCGTATAACGCTGGGAAATTACTACTGTGAAACACCCGTTTAGACCTAAACGCGTTTATTCTCGCTAAAAGCGCTTCGTGAATAACAGGACAGGTAGACGGATCCACTGATCGATTTATTGTATGTTGACAACAACAGCTCAGTAAACTGAATACATGTACTAGTAATTATTGCGTCAGTGCATGGAAGAACTAGGTTTGTCACCAACCCACTGGTCTAGTAGGGGGGAGGGGAGGGAGTTCGGGGACAGGCGAGGGGGGATCGGGGGGGGGGGGGGGGGGGGGCGGTATGCTGACGTGAGTGAGGCAACCGACACCGGCAGCTCTACTTTCGGTTTTTAGTCGTCTGCTAGCGGCAGGGACGGTCTGATAAGACGCAGATGAATTGTATGTCGACAGCCGACACGAGGTGTGCGTGTTTCGCAGGACTTGAAACGTCAAGTCTGCCATAATTATATCTTCCAACTGTTCTACTACGGTCTATGGCGCGGGCTCACTCAGTCTTGTAGTCACCCGGTTTGTAGTTAGTGGGATACTTTACAGTCAGTAACACAAAAACATTGCGTGTTTGTTTGTTGTTTGTTTGTTGTTTGTTTGTTGTTTGTTTGTTGTTGTTTGTTTGTTTGTTGTTTGTTTGTTTTGTTTTGTTTTGTGTTGTTTTGTTTGTGGTTTTTTTTTTTGGTTTGTTTGGTTTTTGTTTGTTTTTTTTTTTGGGGGGGGGGGTGGTGTTGTTTTTTGTTGTTGTTGTTGTTGTTTTGTTTTTGTTTGTTTTTTTTTTTTTTGGGGGGGGGGGGTCGTCGACTTGTCTGCAGTCCACTTTCAATCAGTTGCACATCGTAGACATGACCACACATGAATGCGTTGATCTGTCCCGTGTTGTTTTACTCTTAAAACATGCGATATGAAATGCTGGCGACATGATGAAAGTCTGTGCTATGGGGCATTAATACTGACCAGATAAGGCCAGCGAATTTTTCCGTTAAACTTTAAAAAAAATAAAACATGGAAGTGATATACTGCTCCCTCATGGCTGCTCCCTCTATGTAGATTCTGAGAACACACACACACACACACACACACACACACACACACACACACACACACACACACACACACACACACACACATACACACACACACACACACACACACACACACACACACATACACACACACACACACACACACACACACACACACACACACACACACACACACACACACACACACACACACACACACACACACACACACACACACAGAGCTAACTTCACCCACAAACTGAAGTATTGTCGTTTTACTTCTTACTGCTGCTCCAAAACTACGGCGGGATAACTGTAACTTGTATCACTTTCGTACAGTAACACAAACACTTGAAACAGCAGTTGTTGGTTTTTTATGTTGTTTCCATAGTAATGGAAACAACATAATAGGACGGGCTAAAATTTCCACGTTCATAGGCAAGCATCTGTGGTACAAACGCACGTCACTGCCGATCTCCCGCAGAGACGATTATGCAAGTGTAACTCTGACAATGACGTAAGAAAACGTACGTCATCGATGCTGGCATGTACAGTGCTCCGAACGCACTTCTCCTCCTCAGTGAGTGCCGTCTGTGTGGATGTGCGTGTGTGTGTGTGTGTGTGTGTGTGTGTGTGTGTGTGTGTGTGTGTGTGTGTGTGTGTGTGTGTGTGTGTGTGTGTGTGAATTGTGTCCGGGCCCGTTTCTTCGAAAATACTCAACCGAATGGCTTCAAATTTGGGGTATCCAAATATATCAAAATGTTACATTAGACGATTCAAGCGTGTGATGACTGCTTAAGTGATTTGGGAGTTATCGCCCTTTTGAGACAAGTTGGTTGTCTTTCGTGTACAGGCGCAATATTTATTTAAATCACTCAATTTTTTGGCAGTAGATAGCTTGAATACGGACTCTGAACAGAGTCACTACTAGAAAATGGTCGCTCTTATAGTTTTCATGTAAACCGAGCCTGAGTTGACATTGCATGTGAACCCAGTTCAGATGCCTATTTCTCCGAAAATACTGAACCGATCGATTTCAAATTTGGGGTTTCTAAATGAATCAAGATTGTTGAATAGAAGGCCCGATCCAGGTACGATTGCACACATGATTTGCGAGTTATCGCCCTTTTCAGAAAAATTGGCTTTCTGGCGTTTAAAGGCGTAATATTTACCTAAACCACTCCATTTTTTGGACATAGATAGCATGAATACGGACTCTCAACTAAGTGAATTTTGGAGGTTGTCGCTTTTATACTTTTGGCGTAAGCCGTACCTGATGAAAGTGCTGGTGAACACACTTTAGATCTCAAAATCGCTCCTACTATACATAGATAATGAGCCTGGGGTGCCATAAAAAATATACAAAAAAAATAGAAAAATTCACTGCAGCCGTTATCGTCAGTTGACCCGAAAATTTGTACTCACAGCACATTTCCTCTATAAGCCACACGCCTCACAAACATCGAAGAAGAGACGCACGCGCACTGACGTAAAGTAAGTGCGTCATGTTTGATTGACGTGATGCTGTTTTTTCTTGGGGGTGTCTCGCCACTTTCTTTCCGAATTCCTCTGTTTGGAGACGTGGTGTATTTTACTTCTACTATGTCGCCATCTTCGTGCAATCGCAGAGAAGACACGGGATACAACAGAATACAACTCCAATACTTTATGAACAGAATATGCACGGAGAACAAATTCATGAAAGAAGAAGAACCCAGAACGCTGTGCAGGGCTGCTTACGTACTGAACAGGTCAGTCAGATCTAGAACATTTCTCAACTTACTGGAAGGTTCGATATCTTTCCAAGGTGACGTAATCTACTGACGTTACTGCGACAGCATGTTCTGGGATGGTCTAGAAATTATTTTGCATCGAAATGCAGTATCTTTTCGCGATCTCTACAACTTGACATGTGGAAAGCGGGAATTTCAGTGGGTTTCGTTTTTGCCACTGACTCACACTCAGAAGCATAATGCAAAGATCTTGGAAACATAAAGATAGTTCACTTACCTCCCTTTGAGGGACAACGCGTAAGAGTTGTCTGCGCGCATTAGCGCGCATCCCGCAGATCTACGCAGTAATGGCAGTATGGCAGAAAGCCAGAAACCACGCGTGCAATGGTGTGCAGCGCCGAATTGCTGTCAGAAGCGAACACCAGGAACGGGAAAACCTTTCTGTAGATTTCCCCCTTGAAAAATAGAGGTAGGTATGCCTACGATATCGAAGTTGGAGCCAAGATCGGTATCGAAGTTGGAGCCAAGATTATGTTTTCTCCCAAACATAACACATAGCATCACACGTGAAAACCAAAATCGCCGCATCCACGACGTGTGACTGGCGTAAATTTAGTATAGAATCCGCATGCTTGTAAAAAGTCTGTTTGTTTGACCCAACCCTACACTAGCCGCCGTAAAACATTTTAACAAAATAAACGGCAAAAACGAAGATGTCAGCGACTGACAGGTGGTCTCCCCCCATATATTTCGCATGTGTTTTAGGCCTATGGAAAACATAAGACAGTACTCTCAAAGTTGCGGAGGACGAACGAAAGATCTAGTTTGGCTTTCACTGCTGTACGTAGGCTACGCAGTGCATTTCGTTCGATGTGTTCAAGTAAAACTAGTACGGAACACAGAAAGATCGAATGTGCGAGAGATCCAAAGATGGACGCATCCGCTGAATACTTCCTGCTAACTCAGCATTAATCATATCTGCGACCGACGATCCAGCAGATTCTATGTTGTGATATGGTTTTACAATGGTTAGAATGAAGTTCAGCCGGATGATTTTGTTCTGTGTGTGTGTGTGTGTGTGTGTGTGTGTGTGTGTGTGTGTATCAGTGCAACGTGCCGCTAGCACAGTTCAAGTCAACGTTATTTGTAAAGTTTAAAAAAAAAACACCACCGCCAACAAAACAACAAAAACAACACCAAAACCTGATGTCTGCGCCTGCCACGTGTGTTTACTGCTGTTTGTTTACACTGCATGCAAACCTCTTGATTTTTAAGAAAAGAGTTCTGTACATACCTACAGATTTCCCCCCAACAGTATGTGAACTGGAACAAGTGCCGATGAACGTACCTGCCGCCGTATGAGTGACAACTCTGTGTGTGTGTGTGTGTGTGTGTGTGTGTGTGTGTGTGTGTGTGTGTGTGTGTGTGTGTGTGTGTGTGTGTTCTGAATTTAGATGCAGGTAGACGCTAGCACAATTTAAGTCACCGTGATTTGTAAAGTTGTCAGGGGAAAAAAAATTACGCTGTATCTGCGTCAGCCGCGTGTGTTTACTGTTTGTTTACACTGCATGCACACGTACCACTTGAGGTCTTTTTTTTTTTGACAAGAAAGCGGAAAAAAAAAATGTTTGTGTTTCAACAGGAATACCAAAAGAAGTATTTCCCCGTTTATATTTGTCTGTTATTTGAACAATTCGGCGCAAAACACAATTGCATGCCCGGCTTTTGTGATCGCTTTCCACTTTCCGCCATGCTGTCACTATAGGGGCCAGATCTAGGATGCGCGCTAATGCGGGCAGACAACTCTTCGCGTTGTCCCGCTATATGTCTCTCTTACGAGGGCAGGAGTGACGCGTCTTTCTGATTCCAAGGTCTTTGCATAATGTGTGTGTGTGTAGGGGGGGGGGGGGGGTGCGTGCGTGCGCGCGCAAGCGCGCGTCTAAGGCGAGAGAGAGAGAGAGAGAGGGTCTCTTCTCCGATGCCAGTAAGCAATCGTCTGTCAGTCAGGTCTGCGGGAAGTAACTCTGTCAAAGGGGAACGACTTTATTACAAGAATTCATTCACCCATGTAGAACCTCGCATACGCCAAAAAGTTGTGACGTCAACCAGCTAGGCGAGCTCACACGACCTCATGTGTTTGGGTTTTTGCAAGTGCATAGAGGCACGATAAGGGTTTTCAGTACTTTCTTTATGTCAGCATGCTTGATGTCAGAGAGCTTGCGTTCCGGCGTGTGCGCGCGGGCTGCATACATGACACAACGACTACGACTGTGACTACAGCATGTCATTGAATGGAAACAACATATTGGGCTGGTGGCCATCTTGTTTTAAATCAGCAAAGCAGCAAATCATGTAGTAGTTTGAACTGTTGTCTTTGACCGAGGCAATGATACGCGAAGGCCGAAAGAATGTTTAAGTGGGTCTAGAGGACGCGGCTTCAGTCCCCCCCCCCCCCCCCAAAAAAAAACAAAACAAAAAAAAACTCAAAACATTTAATCTTGCTGCTATGGTGGTCAGTCTCAGCTGAGTTGATCGTTTGTTCACTGCAAGGCCAAGGCAGTCAAGACGACAGTTGCCATGACAACGCCTGTGGCTCTAAGGTCTGTGGCAGCTCCCCCCGGACCAGCGTCTGCTGCACCTGCAACAGTAAAGCCCACACTGACGTGTACAGTCAATTACATTGAGTGGTGTGTGTGTGTGTGTGTGCGTGCGTGCGTGCGTGTGTGTGTGTGTGTGTGCGTGCGTGCGTGCGTGCGTGCGTGTGTGTGTGTGTGTGTGTGTGCGTGCGTGCGTGCGTGTGTGTGTGCGCGTGCGTGCGTGCGTGCGTGTGCGTGCGCGCGTGTGTGTGTGTGTGTGTGTGTGCCGTGTGTGTGTCCGTCCGTGTAAGGGGCATGATGGGGTGGGGGGGGGAGGTGGTGGCTTCGGGTGTTCAAGCACCCCACTCCCTCCCGAAAAAAGTACCCAAAAAGTGATGAAAAATAAGTATATATAGTTTCCTGTCACCCCCCCCCCACCCCCAGCGTCCACGCACCCCCTCTATGAGTGTCGAATCACCGCAACCTCCCCCCCCCCCCCACCTCTCTCCCTCAAAAAACAAAGAAAGAACACCCCACCCCAGCTCCCTTAAAAATTAGAGACCCCCACGCCCCCACCCCCCACCCCACCCCACCCTCGAGCAACGTAAGAAAGAGATTGAAGACTTACTGCAATTGCCTGCCTTCTCCTGGGCTGTGATGTCATCCATGGCGTACTTGAGTTCCGCAGCGAAAGCGCCTGTACAATTCCCGCCTGTCTCCTGCGTCTTCAGGCAGTTGTGGTACGTCTGGGCTATCCTGGCAACAAACAGACGCATCACTCGTGTTAGATTCATCGACTGGCGCCGGCTGGACCAAAGAGCCTCGATGCACTACGCTTATATATATATATATAGGAACAAAGGCGTCGCTAAAGCCGAAAACATGCGCTCAATCAGGTCAATTTGAAAATAGGGGAAGTAAATAAAGCTGAGAGCGCTCCCTAGATCTAGGAGATGTGTGCTTTGTATGCCAGTGGGCAAGTCCGCCTTGCCCTATATTGACTACAAGCCACATTGGAGGGGGGGGGGGGGGGGACCTACCATCCTACCGCTGAAACGTCTAACAGATCTAAGGGTATCTCACCATTCATAGGGCCCCCATTCCCCTCCCACCGGGAGGAAAATGGTCGGTACAACCAAGGCCATATGAATTGGTGATTTTAGCCGCTCACGACCATGGTTTCGGGTCAATGGGACCCTCATCAGGTGAGTATGCGGCGATACCCACGAGGGCTGCAGCGTCCAGCCAGCACTAAAAGGCTGCCCCAGAATAATCTGGTGCGTCTCCAGTACTAGCAGACGTCGCTACCCTAAAGCTCTGCAAGAGGTTTCAGCGGAAAAAGACTCAATAATTTAGAAGGAGCAACTGCCTAGGTGTAATGTCATGTAATTACATTTAATATAGAATGGGAACAAAGGCGTCGCTAAAGCCGAAAACATGCGCTCAATCAGGCGCATATTCCAGGGTTATTTGGTGTGACTTTCAAGTCACTTTCTGGTTGACTCAGTCTGACTAGCCCCTCAGTGACTGAACTTAAAGGATGGGTGTGTGACTGTTTGGGAGTTTAACGTCCTTTTCCGCCACGCATGCATAGACGGGGCGACGAGAAAAAAGGCCAGCAAGCCCTCCAATCAAGATGTGACTTCCCCGATCACTCATGGGTTACCCGAAATAAGATGCGACTTCCCCGATCGCTCATGGGTTATCCGAACTAGGCCGGCACGAATCAGCAGCATTCCTGATTGTGGGCTACTATACAGGGAGAAGAACTGAGTAACAGTCACGTATCCTACCTTTTAAATTAACACGCAGACTAACTTGTACTGACAAAACCGTCACTGAAGCATCTCTCTCTCTCTCTCTCTCTCTCTCTCTCTCTCTCTCTCTGTAGCCTATAGATTTTTCTTCCTTTGCTCATAGTCTCGTAGTTTACCAACGGCAAGTTCGAAAATGGTATTTCTGCTAAAACGTTCACCGTTGGAAAATAAAGATTTTTGACATTGGCACTGATTCTCTCTCTTACACACACACACACACACACACACACACACACACACACACACACACACACACACACACACACACACACACACACACAAGCACACGGACATGTACGCCGTGTGTTTTATGCTAAGCTTCTCTGTCTCGCCAACTGGCGGAAATGACGTACTTGCAATCTACCACTTCAGTGTGTTGTCGGTTGCCTTGCGCCTGCTTCATGTCCGCTTGACATTTGTCCACCCCCG
>JACVVK020000204.1:1107500-1108788 GCA_018292915.2 Batillaria attramentaria
TTATAATATCTGTGTATGCGATCTGCTCTACAATCATAACAAAAACAACAAACAAACACAACCAAAAACAACAAAACGGACACTGTACAGTAACCTCTGTCATTGCTACAGGGGCCAGTGTCAGTGTGTCCGATCAAATATCACAATAAACGGGATTGATCGTGCGTTCATGTCGGTGTGTCTCCGGACACCAGCAGAGAAGCATCGCTGTTTCAAGCCTGTCGACGTTGTGAGCACCCAACGCTCGCTCCCATTAAAAATTTTGGTGTTCACACACTGACTTGATTTATCTGTTGGTGTGTTAAAAGGCTTTTTTTGTTGTTGTTGTTGTTGTTATTGTTTGCTGCCCCCAACTCTTTGCCAGTTCCAGTGGTGTTCCTCCTAGGTAGTGGGTGGAATCCACGGAGGGCTCGGAAGCTGGGGCAATTTTTATTATGCATGATGATGGAGATGAGGATGGTGGTAAGATGGTGCTATGGAGGTCCGTGTGGTTTGGGACTGCGGGACAGGGCCGCATTCCACGCTTCCTGTCATAAATATCCCGGCATTAACCAGGCCCGGGAACTACATCACCTGCGGTGCCGGCCGTGTAATCATCCACATCATAAGATGTGCCATACCAAGGGAAGCACCCCCATACGCGCACCCGTGAAGTGGGTAAATCTCGGCTGTGTGGCAACAGCCTCCCCATTGGGCCCATAGCACACCCGCTCTGGGTAGGAGCTCTAGGTAGGAAAAATCCCGCTTGCCTCGGCTGGGACTCGAATCCGGGTCTCCCGGTCCATGGTCCGAAGTGCTAACCACTACACTACGGGGGCCGGTTGTTTTAAAAGGCTTACTTGCAGATTGCTGTGACGTTGCCGCGATCTCGTGCAGAGCTGCTGTTGTACGTGCCCATGCATGTCTCCGTCTCGGCTGTGCAATGCACTGAGAAAGAGGAAAGAAATAATGAAAAACGGATAATTCATACATATACATGTATCTACTAACTCTGGAAAACGCATGAAGTCTTTTTTACATTTTGCACTTATGCACGTATACAAGATAGACATAACATAAGCACACAATCAACCAACGGCAGAAAAAAAAAATAACACATACCAATAAAGCAGAAAAAAAAAAACACCACCAACATCAAGATAAAAAAAAAAACACAGAACAAAAAACAGAAATAAAACAAAACAAAAACACAAACAGGAGACAACGACACCCCCCCCCCCCCCCCAGGCGAACAGACATTTGTCCAGAGCGTTTACAAATATCTAGCCATAAAGATCTACTAAGATAC
>JACVVK020000205.1:0-37500 GCA_018292915.2 Batillaria attramentaria
TGGTATGCAGTTTTTCTGCAGAAGTTGGTGTCCGTTTTTTGGCGAAAAAAAATAGCCAACTCAGTCAGGTTTTCGCGAAAAAAACGCCGTCACTTTTTGTAACACCGCCCTGTTTTTGCGAAAAAAAATGACGGGTGCTTTTTCGCGAAAAAATTGCTTTTACTTTTTTCGCGGAAAAACCTTTTTTGCAGAAATAATTTTTTTTTCGCGGAAACCTTTTTTTTTCGCGAAAAAAGGCAGTTTTTTTTCGCGACAAAGTGCTTGAGAAACGTCTACATAGTAACTGAAAAATGGGGGCCCAAAGAGACGGGGGATTTACTTCGGACTTTTGCAGGTGATCGTGCCTGAAGTTCAAACGCGGGTCAGTTCGACTCCCGCTATGTTGTTTTGCACTAATAATGGATCATGCACTCAAAATTCATCCTTCTGGAGCTTGCACATTTCATACCTGCCAGGGTCACAAAAGTTTCTTAGCTTGAGAAACGTCTACATAGTAACTGAAAAATGGGGGGCCCAAAGAGACGGGAGCCAAAGAGACGGGGGCCCAATGACACGGGGGCCCAATGACACGGGGGCCCAATGACACGGGGGCCCAATGACACGGGGGCCCAATGACACGGGGGCTCAAAGACATCTAGCCCATGTCATTTTAGTCCAATTTACAATACTGTATATATGCATGCCTGTAATACGAGGGCAGTTTCACCAACACAGACAGACAGACAGACAGACAGACAGACACACACACACACACACACACACACACACACACACACACACACACACACACACACACACACACACACACACACACACACACACACACACACACACACACCACACACACACACACTCTCTCTCTCTCTCTCTCTCTCTCTCTCTCTCACACACACACACACACACCACACACACGCACACACAAACACAAGAGAGAGAACAAGATGGCCACCAGCCCAATATGTTGTTTCATTCAGTGACCTGCTGTAGTCACAGTCGTAGTCGTTGTGTCATGTATGCAGCCCGCGCGCACACGAACGCAAGCTCTCTCACATCAAGCATGCTGACATACAGAAAGTACTGGAAACCCTTTGCCTGCCTCTATGCACTCGCAAAACCCCAAACGCATGAGGTCTTATGAGCTCGCCTAGCTGGTTGACGTCACTAACTTTTTGACGTATGCGAGGTTCTACATGGGCGAATGAATTCTTGTAATAAAGTCGTTCCCCTTTGACAGAGTTACTTCCCGCAGACCTGACTTGCAGACGATTGCTTACTGCTATCGGAGAAGAGACCCACTCTCTCTGACGCACGCACGCACGCACGCACGCACGGCACACACACACACACACACACACACACACACACACACACACACACACACACACACACACACACACACACACACACACACACACACACATACACACACACACACACACACACACACACACACACACACACACACACACACACACACACACACATTATGCTTGTGAGTGTGAGTCAGTGGCAAAAACGAAACCCACTACAGAAATTCCCGCTTTCCACGTGTTGTAGAGATCGCGAAAAGATACTGCATTTCGATGCAAAATAATTTCTAGACCATCCCAGAACAAATAAAAGCGACATAAAAGGGACAGAAACCACTTAACTTTCACAAAGGACGGCACAGGTCAACGTTTCGGCTTTCACCTTCTTCAGGACATAAACATTTACATTTGTTTATGTCCTGAAGAAGGTGAAAGCCGAAACGTTGACCTGTGCCGTCCTTTGTGAAAGTTAAGTGGTTTCTGTCCCTTTTATGTCGCTTTTATTTGCTTAACTTGTAAACACTTCGCAGTCATTACCGTTTCCTTTTCTATTTCATCCCAGAACATGCTGGTGCAGTAACGTCAGTAGATTACGTCACCTTCGAAAGATTTCGAGCCTTCCAGTAAGTTGAGGAATGTTCTAGATCTGACCTGTTCAGTATGTAAGCACCCCAACACATTAAACAAAGGAAAACATTTCAAAACTAACAATTTCTGAAACGTGTTATGTATAAGAAAGACTCCCCCACCCACACTAAATCTATTTTCAAATTCTAAACTTAAAAATGATCTTAAAATAACGAACAAATTCACACAATTTAAAAAATATTTTTAAAACTTGAAATGTAAAATCGCACCCACATAAACATACATTTTAAAAAATTAAATCTTTCAAATGTCCACAGAAACGACAAACACACACGTTGCCCTGTCTTTGATATCACCCTTACGTGGTGGAAAAGGACGTTAAACTCCCAAAACACCCATCCACCCGCTCCTTCCCTCGCAAGTGGCAGGTTATTACTGATCCATCACAAGCGTGCTTGAGTAAACAGATCACACACACGAAACAACGTAAAAAAATAATAATAAAAAAAATTCACAAACACCATGTCAGCGTCACGAGGAACTGCTTCCTTCGTCGCCATCAGAGACCTGGTTCGAGTCCCCGGTGGGCAGGATATCGAGTCAAATCCATGTGCAGACTCGTTTACGGTGCCTGTCTCGCCTTCGTGTACACACGCTCGCACAAATATCAAGTGTGCACGCTAAAAATCCCACGTTCATCTTTCGAAGAAGAGCAGGCTGTGGCCGGTGGCGTGGTAAAACAGAAATACTGTCGCACGCACCAGAGTGAATAGCAGGGTGGAGGTTTGCACATAAAGTAGCGCTTAGCGGCAGCAGGCTTTAACTGCTTCGTCCTCCAGCCCTGCGGCGCCATGAGCATCTCAGTAGAGGTGCGCCGAGGAGAAGTCTACCATACCATAGATCCACTACGCTATTGCGGATCTAGGGTCTTTGTTGCCATGTAAACGTTTGTGGGGAGCCTTTGAACCGCAGCAAAACGTTTTGTCGCCAACCATCGGTCTTTCTGAGAAGACTGAACTGTGCGCCGCGAGAAACGAAAACAAACAAACAAAACAAATATGAAACCACACGCTGTGGTACGATCGACCCCCTGCCATGGTGACGCTATTGATCTTGGACAGTGGAATTACAACGCAGAAGCTTGTAGAACATGCATGGGTGAAGTTAGTTCGGGTAGCCCATGAGTGATCGGGGAAGTCACATCCTCGATTACAGGAGAGGGCCGGCCGTGGCTAGGGTGAAGTGAGCACGCCAGTGTTTAGTCTGGCATAATAGACGACTCCACTCAGGAAACCCCGAGGCCAAATTAAACTTCGCCCCGTTTACGCTATCCAATATTATGACGTCACCACTGACAGCCTGTGGTTTCTCCTTGCAGGTACGCCTGTTTTGCAGTATGTCTGAATGAGGAATGAAGAAGCGGGCGAGAAGTGTGTGTGTGTGTGTGTGTGTGTGTGTGTGTGGTGTGTGTGTGTGTGTGGTGTGTGTGTGTGTGGTGTGTGTGGTGTGTGTGTTACACATGGGCAGAATTTTAATGTATTGTATTGTCACTGTACGTTTGAGCAGCAAGGGAGCCGGGGTGGCCGAATGGTAGAGCGTTGGACATCTAATGCTCGGGTCGTGAGTTCGTATCCCGGCTGGGGCCAAATATTTGTGCTGGCTTTTTCATCGTTGCCCCGTCGAGTCTTTGATATCACCCGTATGTGGTGGAAAAGGACGTTAAACCCTCAAACAACCACCCACCCACCCATACGTACGTTTGAGAAGATATGTAATTTCTCCGCCAGGGATCAATAAAATATTTTATCGTATCATTTTATGGGAAAACGGGTGATTTCAAGATGAAGGCGATTGACGTAAAGGCCTTTTTCCTCAAATGACGTCAACGGAATTACTGCTTTCTCTCCGCGGCTCAGTCATATCAAACTGACTACATAATTATGCCTCCTTCTTTGTAGTGCCTGGCAAGAAAGTTTGCCAGACCATGCCACGTGTTGTACTCATTGTGCAGCGGCACGCGATTGGCTGAATTCTGGGGGCTCGATCCTTTGATTCAGTGACAGGGGTGGAGTCGTCTATTATCTAGCACAGCTATGGACACTCTTGAGGGAACTGATCACAGTTACGGTACGTTATCAAGGAGCACAAAGCGTGCACAGCCGCTGCACACAACATCGGGTTTATCGGTAGCAGTATAGACGTCATGCTATTTTTGGGGGCCACAAACTCGCACTGCCAGTTCCCGCATAATACTCGAGAGTAGGGGAAGAGAACCGGAGGTCGTCATCAAGACAGTGCGCACATACACCAAGCCCTCGGGCACGGGGGCAGTGCGGGAACTTGGCGCGAGTTTCAAATGGGCAGGAAGTAAGAGGAAGTTACTGTCTGCAAGAATGGACGACATAGTTCACTTGTGTTTCGTCTTTTAGACGATATCTTCTTTTCGGCACTTACTCCACAAGGATCGGAAGAGGGTGGGTGTTTGGGGGTTTAACGTCCTTTTCCACCACATACGGGTGATATCAAAGACGGGGCAACGATGAAAAAGCCAGCACAAATATTTGGCCCCAGCCAGGATTCGATCTCACGACCCGAGCATTGCAAGTCCAACACCCTACCGTTCGGCCATCCCAGGACCGGAAAAATGCACTGTAATGATTACCTCACTGAGCAACCTGCCATCAAAATTGTTATTCAAACAAAATCAGTATGTATGTTTCCATGAAAACAACAGATACAGCTGTACTGTTCAGTTGTGATGTATTTTGTCAGTAACCCTTCAAGATCAAGTTATTTTCAGTTCAGAATTTTTTTTTTCTTCATCATGCCTGCCGATGTTTTTCTGCGAAATAGTGTACTCTGTACCTCAGGAAGCCAGCATCCAGCACCACACCGCCAAGCCCTGACTATGGAAGCCCGCAGGGGAAAAGGAAGAGAGGCCGGCCTCGCAACGGCTGGAGGCGGGACACTGAGGCAGAGCTATATAAGCAGGGTACCAACTGGACTGGAGTGGTAAGAATAGCCCAGAACAGAGTGCGATGGCGAAGGGTTGTCGATGGCCTATGCTCCACTTGGAGCCAGGGGCCTAAGTAAGTAAGTAAGTAAGTAAGTAAGTAAGTACGTAAGTAAGTAAGTAAGTAAGTAAGTAATTAAGTAGTGTATTCTGTAGTGATAAAGTCACATAGGCTCCCATATCTTTACTGTGATTGGCTTAAGTAATAATAATAATAATAATAATAATAATCGCATTGATATAGGCGCTTTATCCCAAATCTTTGGCTCAAAGCGCCGCGAGCTAAACCCCAACACGCACGCTCACGTGAATCACACGCATTCTCTCACACACAGGACATAAACGTATTACAATCACGTGAGTGCGAAGGGTCAGCTCAGCTATTTTAAATTTCGGAATTTAGATATGCATTTATTTTTCAAACTTGGTGGGCTGAACATTTCCAAAGCAGAGGGGGAGGAAGCCGGAGTACCCGGAGAGTACCCCCGGACGATCGGCCCGAATGAACGGTGCCAACATACGAGAAGGAAAAATTCTTTGCCCCGATGTGGGGCTCGAACCCCTGACCTCTTCGCATTGGTGACAAGTCTCTTAACCACTAGACCACCGACCGCCCCCTAAGTCGCACTCTTATGTGGAATATAAGTAGGTAAAGTACATTTTTTTTTTTCCATTTGGCCTGACCGGGGTCTTCTTCGTCAGAGAGCCTTGGTACAAAGAAGAACCCGGTGTAGGAGAGGGAGGGTAAAATGATGGCGTGTTTCCGGTTTGTTAAATTGTTACGTCAGCTTTGTGGAGCAATTTCCGCCGGGTCAAGCTCAAGGTGATTTCCACTTTGCTCTCCACTGGAGCCTCACCCAACTTTCGACGGAAACTCGCTCAATGGACCAAAACTTTCGCTTTTTCTTTTTGAAGATCTGCACAATCTAATCTCACCTGATCTTTCTATATAAAGAAATACAAACCAGCGTACCCTGTTCAACGTTCCTTTTCCCGGTTTTTCACAAGTATTGACGTGCTACTTGGTGCTTGCATGAAAGGAAATGCTCACTGAGTGCCTCGATCCATATATAACAGGCATAGGTCTATTATCCACGAGTCCCTTTCATCGCCGTCTGTACCGACTTCAAAGGACACGGTTCATTGCGTGCACTGTGCTCTTAACCACAGTCGTTTCTGCCGAAACACTGACTGATGATATCGATTTTGCATGGGATAGACCGATGTATCTGAAACTGACCAGAGACATATATAGAGAGATAGGAAACAAAGGCACTTTCGGAAATATGCAAGGCTATGGCACTTCTGGACTAAAACTCCTCCTTAAACAACGCTTTGCTGTCCAAAATTAATGACCGTACTCAAGTTTACTCCCTTCATGTAAGCTACGCGAAAACATTATTGGGTGGTTTTGGTTGGCGGCCGGAAGTTCTGAGAAATAGTCAGAACTGATTTGAAACTGTAAGTTTTTGGGAAGTGTAGAACGAACTGATCAGTTAGAACTGGATTTGACCGTACAAACTTTAAGTATTATTTCAGTCCTACATCAGTATTTTGTTTGGGGCAAAAATTACTTGTTTTCCATTGTTCAGTGGAATACCTTGTTTCAAAACTGGGGTTCGTCGGAAACTGACAGTGTTATCAACTAACTCAGGTGAGACGAACCAGTGCACCAGCCCATGGCTAAAAAAAAAAAAAAAAAATCTCGGCTTGGAGAAAAAAATATTGACACCGTTCTAATTCTGTGTTTTGATATAAGTGAGTACTGGACAGACGGTTGATTCACATTGTCTTTCTTAATGTACAACACACCAGGTACGTTGGGGTTGCAATGGTCGCCAACGCCAGATTCAGTTTCGGCGAAACTTTAAAAAAAAAAAAAACAAACAAAAAAAAACTGAGAACAAGAATTATTATGGATCTGGCCTTGCACTGTCGTAGACCTATTGTTGACTGAGGAATCGATAAGACTGGCGGCCGGACGGAGGTGAATTCGCCCCGCGTGGCATCGGGCAATAATGGCATCTAGCAATGCCAAGGGAAACAAAACAGACCACAGTTCAGCAGACATGCTGGGGTTTTGTCCTTCAGTTGAGGCTTTGGGTTTGGGAAGATGTATGCAAACAAAGACTGCAAAGCACTACACCTTCCTTGGGTCGCCCCTGGCAGTGACTTGGGTTTCCGCATTGCGTATGAGTATTCTTTAGCCAACAAAATTCTGCCACAGCCCCAAAAACTACAAGCATAGGCGAACTTGAAAATGCTACAAACAAGTTTCACATCTGCAGATTGTATTGAAAATTATACCAAGAAGTCAAATGAATTTTACCGCCGATTCTGTGGAAGTTTGATTTGCTGGCAACACACACACACACACCACACACACACACACACACACACACACACACACACACACACACACACGCAGAGACATATAAATCTGTCTCTGAACACATACAGTGTAACAAAAGTTAGATCAAACATCACAATTCTTTATTACATCCATCCGTGGATACTCTCAAACAGTGGAACACACTTTCAAAAAAAACATGACAAAAAAAAAAAAAAAAAAAACCCTAGAGAGAGAGAGAGAGAGGATAAAAACAACAACTGAGAAGAACACACACCCCTGAGCCTTGCCATATATATAACTGTACACGCAAAAAAAGTCATTGTGTAAATCAATAAACAAGCATTTATTTTGCAGTACACGCACACCTGTCTGTCAATGGTACTTTCATATTTCAAATTTTCTCAGTCAAGTCCTGGCACCTGTACACAAACTTTGACAAAATCAAACTGTTTGAAAAAACAAAAAAAAAAACCAAGAAAAAACAAACAACAAAAATACACCTCTGCAATCTTACTTCTCTCCGAGTCTAGCCTTCAGTTTTAAAAACCGCCAACAGTCAGTTCTGTAGACTAACTGTTTCTCATAGTGGTATGGGAATGGGCACTGGAGCATGGAATGGAGGGGGTGAGGGGGGGGGAGGAAGGGGTGTAGCGCGTGGTGTGGGGCTGGGCAGTCAGGGGCAGTGGGGAAGGTGAGTCACTCGCCCTTGATTGAAAAAATCAAGCAACTGAGGAGGGTCTTTGCAAAAATTTGGGGAGAACAAGAATATATATATATATATATAAGTAAGATCAGGGCTTTACAATGGTTCACGGTCCCAAAGAAGGAAAAGTGAGTAACATTTAGTGACGAAATGGCAAAGCCGGGAGCACACATCTGCAAAGACCGATAAAAAAAAAAAAAGAAGACTAAAATCCATGCAGTTTGGTGTGATGTTTAGAGCTTCAGAAGAGGAAAGACTTTTTCTGGAGGAAATTGTTTAGAATTAGCCTAAATCTGTGCAACGAGGTGCGTTCTGGCATGATTTTAACTGCTTCAGAGGAGGAAACATGGTTACTGTGAGGATGAAAATTTTTAGCCAAAGGTAGAAATCTGCCAAAAGGTGGAAGATTTTAAGCCCTGAACATATGTTGACGTCATACACCATTTTCCCAGAATCATATCTGAGAAGCAGGAACGACTACAATGTATCAACACTATCAACATCCGAGTTAGTTCCCTTGAATTCCCATAAGGTTACAGTCGAGCCTACTTCTCCCATATTTTGTGAAGCGACTCCTTAGCACCTTGTAAAGTCTCATCTCACACTTTCCCACGAGACCAAGAAAAAAGTACTAAATTAGCCCAGGTTGCAACTGGAACAGAGGGCGCAAGCAGAGCAGAAAACTGAACTGTTATTTTAATTCCAGTGGCAGAAAACAGGAGGAATCCAAAAAGGCAGAAGCATCGATTGTACGTGTACATGTACTTATGTTCAAGGTTAATCAAAACATTCAACACTTGACATCTGTATCAGACATAACTGAGAATCAATGGCTTTACAGCTGAATGAGCATTCAAGTCAGAAAAAAATATCCTGTCAACACCTGTTTCATTAAATGAATTTGATTAAGCATTCAAAAATAAAAGCATAACAATCTTTCACCCATTAATTATAGACAAGAGCAATACACATGTATATAAATGGACCACATGATTTAAATGGAAACTCGGGAAGAGGAAAAATCTCTTTTTTGTTCTTTTCTGCCCAACATTTTTTTTTTTTTTTTTTTTTTCACACACAGTCCATGGTCTTCTGTCACCTAAGGATGGGTGTTGTGATAATTTTGCTATTTTTTCTGGTCCTTTTCTCGCCCAACCTTTTTTTTTTCTTTTTTTTTTTCGCGCCGTGTATGTCAGTACGTCCGCAGAGTTACCTTTTGTTTGTTTGTTGAAGTTATGTCCCATTTGTTTATGTCCTGAAGAAGGCGTAAGCCGAAACGTCGACCTGTGCCATCCTTTGTCAAAGTTAAGTGGTTTCTGTCCCTTTTATTTGCTTCTCTCCAGCAGTTCGTTCCATGTCTTTGGCAATACAGATCTATATCTAATCTGCTTGAAATTTATTAACAACACGCTAAAAGTAAAGATGTACAACTAAACTGACGATAATCAAACTTGGCTCACATTTCCTGGGAGCTACTTTGTGGATGTTATCAGTTGTTGATGTAGTGCTACGGTTCCAGTTAGGTTGCTGTGTGTGTTTCGCGCGGGCCGAGAGGTTTTGGCGGCGTACGAGTCACGCTCGCAGTGCAATGATGGGAGACGGGATCAACCGTAACTTGCATGTAATGGTTATCAACTGTGGCAGAGATGACAAGAGGTGAAATCGGCATGTGGTTTGTCCTTAAGCTTGTACATTTTTGTGTGCTGGGAGGAGGGTGGTTTAGGAAGGTGCTTCCATCTTTTTTGCTTGTTTGGTTTCCAAGTATCTAACAACAGTGGAACAGAAAATGTTAACAGGCAGTTTGATCTGATCGTGGTATAAATACATGGACATGAGTTTGGAAAATTATACAAGACAATGTTTAGAAAACCATAAAAAGAAAGCAAAAGGCACATAATTTATAGTGTATGTTAAGGCTTAAAATTATATGCTATAGCAAATCAATGAACTCTTGAATAATGAAATCCATGGAACACAGAGAAAGGAAATAATGCAAGGAAGAAATGCAGACACAGTTTGACTTTTTCTTTTATGTGGGTTTTTAGTTTGTTTGTTTTTTTGGAAGGGGGTGGGGGGGGGGGGAGGGGATGACAGTAATAATAGTAATAATGAGTGCATTAACAGAGGTGCTTTATCGCAAATATTTGGCTCAAAGCGCTGCAAGCTAAACCCAACACACACGCTCACGTGAATCACAGGCATTCTCTCACACACTGGACATGAACACATTACAATCACATGGTGCAAAGGGCCAGCTCAGCGATTTAAGTTTTGGAATTTTAGAATTGCATTTATTTTTTAAAAATTTTGTGGGCTGAACATTTCCAAAACAGAGGGAGGAAGCCGGAGTACCCAGAGAGAATCCCTGACAGTCAGCCCGAATGAACAGTGCCACATACAAGAACGAAAAATTCTTTGCCCCGAGTGGAACTTGAACCTGACCTCTCGCATTGGTGACTAAGTCTTAACCACTAGACCACCGACCACCCTGCATGATATGGGGGGGGGGGGGGGGAACACAAATGTTTACTCATCTAATAAAAATGTTACCTTTATCTGCTGTAACAAAATGTAAAAAAAAAAATGAAACTTTTATGTGCTGGATGAACCATTAGTACAGTTGAACACAGTGTTACACACACTTTAAAAATTAAAAAAAAAAAAAAATTTCAGAAGAGGAGTTAGTGTAAACAACACATGGTGCATCTACAAGAATGGAAAACACAAAGTGGCCCACAGTAAAACACTGACAAGTTAGAAAAAAAAGATGGAAGGATGTATCATTGTTAAGGGGGAGCCCAGGGTAAAATCCTGCAAATGCAATCCAATACTGCTATGATGCCAGATTCACTGGCTCCATTTTCAAGCCAAGAGACATTACAAAATCTGGCAATATTCTAAATACATGTAATATTTGAATGCCTGGGACTCAGAAATGAAAAAGTAAACTCCGAACTTTAACTGGCCAAAAAAATCACTTGTTTAGGGCTTAAGATATTCCAGATCAAAAAAGAAGCAGCAGCATGTACCATTCAGTGATGAAACGGCAAGCGCGTGTCTGCAAAGCTGTTTAGATGCATGCCCCAACAGCATTTTTTTTTTTTTTTTTTAAAAACAAATTCATTATCCCTTTTGGGAAATCTGGACTACTTCCGCCTGGGGAAGCGTGTCGCCGCCACCCAATACCTATCCTATATTTTTTTTACAGTTTTTTTGCTGGGGGAGGAAAGCCAGGTAACCCGGAGAGAAACCCGATGAGCTGCCCAGCAGCCAGGAAAAGCCAGTATCACATATCACAAGCTCGGCCTGGGCTCGAACCCATGCTTCATCTCCATGACATTGGTGATGGCCGTTCAGTAGCGCAGCGGCTAAATCCGACGCGCTACCTATTAGACCACCGTTCATCCCAAATATTAGACTAAAAATGTGCAACACTTGTTGAGGAGGAAACGTTTTAGAATCAGGCTGAAATCTGTGCAATTTGGTGTGGTTCGACATGATTTTAACTGCTTCAGAGGAGGAAACACACTTTGTGAGGGGAGGAAAATTTTTACCCTAAGGTAGAAATCTGCCAAAAAGTGGAAGATTTTAAGCCCTGCTCATAGTACTCAGTGCACTCTTAAGATGTTCGCAAGTTACATCACTCTGTATACAGAAGCCATTGGACAGATCAACCTGTGACGAAGAAAAATGTAAATGCATACAAAAACTGAAAAATGCATCGTGAACAATCATGTATACCAAATAATAATAATAAAAAAGTTTTGGTGACGCAGTACCCTGCAAATTCCATCCATTATGAACATAAGTAACTTCTGCCAACTCTCCTTTTTTTTCTTTTTTTTTAAAAACTACTGTACTTAAAGGCGTTACTTCTCTGCATTCTCCCGGTAACTGAAAGCCACTTTCTTCAATTTGTGCTACTTAGTAACTACTTAGGCAGTGACATAAAAATTCGGCAGTGACTATCCCCTTGACTAGTCGGGCAAGTTTATCACCTTCCCACTATCCCCCCTGATGACTTCTGTTCGTGTCATACACATAGCACAAACGAAGATCTGTCTTAATCAGACACTTGTAAAGGAATGTGCGGTGTTTGCAACCAACACCACCACCCACAAAAATAAATAAATAAATAAATGAAAGAAAAAGAAGAAACAACAACTCACAATTAAACACAAGTGGTAACTTTTCAAAGACAGTTTGCCGTATTGCTTTGTGGTTTCTCGTACACAAGTCGGGCAGTGGTCAGGGGGTTGTGGCTGTGCACTGTGGTACAGCTATCCCACCGACTGGTTGGGGGAAATAGGAAAAAGGTGATAAATACCCGGCTAGTCATGGGGAATAGCCTCAGCCTAAAAATTTATGTTCAGCCCAGATTCAGTTAATTCCAACAAGGACAGCATTATGTGTTAATTTCTACCTAAAAGAAACATTTACCCCAGCCTAAAACTGTTTTATAATTGCCAATGTATAAACAAGCTTAAATACTTGTACACATAATACAAAACACATCTGGGCAAAAAATAAAAGTGATCCTTTCCTCACGGAATTTCTCAGTACATGTACTCTGTAGCAGAACTACTGACTCAGTGAATGAAGGTCTCAAAACAAAAGGAAGGAAGAGGAAAGCGACAAGACTTAACAGCACACCAGATACACTTGAAACATCATACACTCACGTTCGTCACAGACATTCAACCCTGCTCTTCTTGTGAATATTTTATAACCTGTACAGTACAAATGTTTATGAGTATCATCCAACTATGTTACAGAGATGTGCACTGTCAGCCACACTGCCAAAATGTGACCATCCACGAGAAAACCCAGCGTAAGACGCACGCCGCTGTTCCGAGCTAGAGGCTAACAAAGGTCAGCGGGTGCTATCTGGTTGATATTGAGATTTTGCCAAAATCAGGTAGTTCTACCCTTAAATTATGATGTCTTAAAAGGAGTTTTTTTGCACTGTAAAGAGCAAGGATGTTTCTTTAAGATGGCTCCAAAAACAAAAAATTGACAATTTTGCACTTAAGCCGGGTTTTCTCATGGAAGGTCACAAATTGTACCCGCTCACATTGCCAGCAAAGTTTCACATTCAACCAATGTATACAGTTGTGCAAATAAAGCCTTCAGTACCCTGTCATTACAAGTGACAGCAGATAGCTGCTGTTCTCAAAGATCTCAACCTTTCACCCACTAATTTTTTTTTAAAAGTTTGAAGAAGCCTGCTTTTTGCAGATTTCCATACCAGTCAGCTGACAAGTTTTCTGCATAGTCACATTTAGAGTCATACCTTTTGCCTGTACTATCCCTGCTAGCAAGCAACACCGACCTATGATAATGATTATAATAAAGTAAATTAATGTAGGCACTTTTGCATTTGTCTAGATCCAAGCACTGTCAGCTGAAACCATCTTGCACACTCACAAATAAATCACATGCAATCAATCAGACATTAAAAATTACCATCACCTGGATCAGCTCAGCCATTCAAGTTTGGGAATTTGAAACTGCATCTCTTTATCATTTTTATCCGTGGGGCTAAATAAAATAAAAAAATTAATAGTAAAATAAAATAAATAACTTTTTTCAAAGACGGCTTATTCAGTATTCCACACACTCGGACAGTTTACAATTTGTGAGTGATCGAACACTAAACTCAGGAGACTAGAGCTGATATCACACGGAATGCGTATCGCCTGGCTTACAAAGTTCTGCATGTTCTTGGAACTTTATACATGTACATGGTGGTAGGTTAATGGGAGGACTGCAATGCCGCTGGATATCATTTGTGTTTCAGTCTGACACAAGCTTCCATCCAAAACACAAACAAAATACACAAACACAGGAGACCCCCCCCCCCCCCCCAAAAAAAAAAAAAAAAAAATAATAATAATAATAAAAATAAAAAAATAAATAAATAAATAAAATAAATAAATAAACAAATAAAAATAAAATAAAATAAAAAATAACACCAAAAAAACACAAAAAGCAGCCCCCCCCCCCCCCAAAAAAAAACCCAAACAAACAAACAAAAACCAAACTTTCTTTCCTTAAAAAAAAAAAAAAAATCACATTGCCTTCCAGTGAGGAGGATAGTAATCCTCTAAAACATATTGTCTGCCTATTTTGGTATTGGGCTCTGGGTACAGGTGATAGTAGATGACCTCCCCTCGCGACAGGTAGGCTGCCCACCAGGAAAATGAACCAGAGGTAATGATGACATGATCACACGACACAAGTGTCGCTAGGTCGACTGCTGGGTCTGTGTTCGTGGAGTAGTACACATCTGGGCCGACGTCCAGGTTATCGATCGCCCAGTAATAATCGTTAGTGATCATGATGAACAAGACGTTCTGGTATTTTCTACGGAAGTAGTTCATTGTTTTGTAGTAGTATGGAATGGGAGCCGCCGTAAACCCTTTTATTCGCTGTCGGACGAAGTCTCCGCGCCTGACATGGACGCCGACAGTGACAGCATCGTGTTTGTTCTTGGTCTCTCTCGCGTCGTTGATGTAGGATTCCGCCCTGCTCTTGATTGGTTGATGGAATACAAAGTGTTTCGTGAGCAGCTCCTCCTTTACAGGTTCGTAGTATCGCCACGACTGGTGATAGCCATCCAGAAAAGCGTCCCTACTTCGGTCTAGATGCTCGTTTCTTTTGTCGTAAATTCCAACATACCCAGGGGGATCCTTATAAACAAGTGGGTCACGGAGCAAGGACTTGCGTCCCTGAAGTGTTGGGAGGTTAAAAATATCCAACAGATCGACATTGGGTGGTATGATAGGCGTCATGTTGTTCATTTTGGCGATACCAATAAGAGCTGAATACTGGAACATGTGGTTGCCTGTGCGACCATACCAGGTGATCATTGCCCTAGGCCGTCTTGGGTCAATAGTGTGTGCCACATCCTCAAAATATAGTCTCGGCCTTTGTACAGATGGATCCATTCCCCACAGAACAACACTGTAACCACTCATATACAAGGCACCGAAGAAGGTGACAACAGCAGCCAGGATCAGAAAGTAACATCGTTTTGGTCGCCGAACTCGCATCATCTTGGGACATACGAGGCAGTTCTCCTTGATGACCATCCAGTAACTTCACAGTGTTGATCTGAGAAGTCAGCTGTGACAGAAAATAGAATTCACTGATCACTGAATGGAAGGCTGTATCATGTCAGTACCAACTATCATAATAGGGGCACTGATAGTCTTCTTCTTCTTCTGCTATTGTGATGGTCATCATTTTGACCATGATCAGGCTGGGGAATTGCTGAGGAAAAAAAGGACTGAAACCTAGACTGGGGTGGAGAGGCTGGGGGAACACAGGGGCAATGCCCTGCTTAAGAAAACAAATTTCAGCATTTTAAAGGTATTTAGTAGCCTCTCCTGGCACCCAAAAGTAGAATACTGCCTTGATACTGACATGCAAGTCTTCCAAAATGAAGTTAGACTGTCCTATACAGGGATCGATTTTCTCACGCGCCGTGCGACTATGTCTCATATTTTGATAAAATGTCGCATAGAAATTTCGTAAAATGCGTCATATGTCCCACGAACATGACATCACAAGCGCACCAGACAACGCGAAGCAGAGATGCGCATAGAGTCTGTTATACCAATCTAATTTTAGTGATGAGGCTTTCAGAACCTGAACGTCACTGCACTTAGGAACAGGTTCTCGGCACAGACATGTGACAGAGTGATACGGGTGAACTTGACTGTCTCACAGAAAACGAAAGTGTCTCATAAAAATGACTGGTCAAGGAGACAATGTCTCATTGGCATTTTTGAGTAAATCCATCCCTGCCTATATGGCATTAAATGTGTCATGATAGTGTGTGCAACCTTTTTCCTCCTTTTCTTTGGCTGAAACTGACATTTTTTTGGTCAGAAAGAATAGGAAATTTGGCTGAAAATAGCCAAATGACTGAAAATTCCCCAGCCTGCATTACTGTCGCACTGCTGGTTAACCGTTTTCCATTCCGCAGTCCCTCCCATTTGAAATGCGATTTCTAATGACGAACACTGACGTCCTGTCAACGGGTCCTACTAATTACCGAAAACAACCGAAAACGACCGAAAACAACTCTTAGTCTTAATACGCGCAGAACGCAGTTAAAACATAGCAATAACAACACACAAACATGATTAAAGGTGAAAAAAGAGGCATTAAACTAGTTTAAAGGAAAAAAGTACTTATTCACTCCAAGAGAACACGACGAAATGAACATGTCTCCCAAGGGAAGCGACTCTGGTCCGGACTGGTATTTTTCTGCAATATCGCCTTTTTTTCCTTTTAGCTGTTTTTAAGGCCACTTTTTCACCTTTAATCATGTTTGTGTGTTGTTATTTCTATGTGTGAACCGCGTTCTATCCGTATTAAGAGTTGTTTTCGGTCGTTTCGTTGTTTTCGGTAATTAGTAGGACCGCCTGTCAACACTACCAACACAAATTTATACTAAACACTGCAGTAGAAACAAAGGAAATTGTTCCATTAAATTACAGTATCACACAGTCTTAACCTTTCTTCAGAGTTCAACGACCAGTCCGTATCTACAGAGAACGACTTCTTTTTTCATGAACCCTTAAAATAAATAGGAAGTGGCCGCCACAGACAGTTGACATGGGCCCCCATTTCCCCCAGCAATTCTATTTTACAACTCCTAACTAGCAGAAAAGACTGCTTTTTACTCTAAGTGCTTTACGTCAAGAAAAAAACACACTCAGCGATTATACATGTGGAATTACCCATTCAGTCATTAGCGTGTCACTAAACCGTACACTTGCTCCCAAGCAATGAACCGTTGGGTAACCAGAATCTGTCTGCACTAAAAAATAGCAAAAGTGGCTTCAGAATGAACTGATTTGTGTTATTATCAATTCTAAATTTTTCGCAACGTCTGGACAGAAATTTCACGCATAGGTTTACCTCTGAACGACTTTCCTTGACGATAAACTGACCTTTCAGTCATGTGGTGCTCCAGCCAACACTTTTGTTACCAAGCCATTTTGGTCAACTTCCTGTGGTTCATGGGAGGCCACTCTGGATGAAGAACGAAGAACTGAAGCTTTGGAATCGTCGATGGCTCAACGGTATCTCTTTCTCTCCTTTTCATTTCTGGCTGTTCCCCCCTCTCTAATCCGTCTGTTATGGATGATAAACAGGAAAATCACTCGAAATGACGAGTCAGTGAATGTTATGTTTGTTAGTAGTCACACTAGATTTGTCAATAATTACTGAGTAGTACCGCTGAGTACAGCGACTGACGGTAACAGACTGGGTGCCAGTCAGTCAAGTTCAGTGTTGAGTTCACTGAGGCTGTCAAGTTGGTATAGTTCGCCTGTTAGGGGGTGCAAATGTATACCAGTCATTTGCAGGGGAAGCAAATTTACACCAGCTGCGCGGGACGGGTGCAAACTGATGTATCCTGGCCGGTTCATTTGAAGTCACTGACGTGACAGCGGCCGCCGGCTAACTTCGTCAGTTTCTGTCAGTATGAACTGAATCAGTGTAACTTACACGAAAGCAATATGTTAAAAGAATATAGCCATGAGATGGTGACTGAAGAAATGTATGCGTGTCGTATAGTATCTGTCGTAATTTGTAAGCGGCGATTCGGCGCTTTCCGGGAACGAGCCTTTCGATGGGGCCTTCAGTCCCGGCCCGGCGTGAGTTTGAGAACTCAGTTCAGTACCGGCCGTCACAACGGACGCCGGGGTCCGTCCGTCCCGGTCGCCCCCTCCGTCGGAGCCGGCGCGGGGCGCCTGAGTCAGTTTGCCGGCGGCCGGAACATTGGCTGACAGAAGACTGACTCAGTTTGAAAAACTGAAGTCCAGGCGTCCAGTGTGTGTGTGTGTGTGTGTGTGTGTGTGTGTGTGTGTGTGTGTGTGTGCGTGCGTGCGTGCGTGCGTGCGTGCGCGTGCGTGTGTGTGTGTGTGACTCTGTGTGTGTGTGTGTGTGTGTGACTCTGTGTGTGTGTGTGTGTGTGTGTGTGTGACTCTGTGTGTGTGTGTGTGTGTGTGTGTGACTGTCATTGTGTGTGTGTGTGTGTGTGTGAGAGAGAGAGAGAGAGAGAGAGGGACTGGCATAAACTGCTGCGGACAGTCCAGTTGTGTCCAGTTCAGTTCAAATCTAAGTTTTGCCACTATGCACTATACACATGTATTTGTCATTGATTGTCAGTAAAATGGACTTCATTAATTTCTGAGGCCAGATTGACAAACGTCGGTTGAAGTGCAACCCGGCATCACATCACACACACTTGAACCGACCGGCAACCACGCAGAGAGCAAATACTTGTACTACACAAAAATAAGATTAACGCATCCCGTTTTGCGAGAAAACATCTTTACTCACATAGCACATAGGTATCGCCAGTTTTTCACTTAACAACTGAACGGTTAATAACAACTTTTGATTTGATAAACGCGTACAATTTACTCAAGCGTATAACAACAAATATACTTGACGTACATGATATGAAATATTGAGCATGAACAGATCTTTCTTTTTCATTCACAGATCGCATAGTATAGGGAAAGTGGGGAGGAGGGGGGAGTTGGAAGGTGGGCGAGGGGGGCGGGGGTGGGGGGGGGGTGGGAGGGCGAGGGGCAACTGAAGTATGAGATTTGTGTCATCGATTCGAGAGTCAACAGCGTACAATTGTGAAAACATACAGTGACAGCTACAAGGCAAATCAAAGATGTCTACTTTGTTGCTCAGTTTGGACTGACTACCTGCAATTTTCTGAGAGTTAATTTCTTTTAACAAAAAATTCCATTAGAAAGCACAGGCAAAGGTAATATATTTTTGCCTCGGTTTGATCAGCATAAAATAACGCCGGATCTGAAATTGATTTTTGTGTGCATTTTGACTTCAATCAAGAAAACCATTAATTTAGCTCTTTCTATGGTGAGAGTTTTCCCACTAGCATACTACGAAATGGTTGCTTCCCTTTGACCGGCAGAAACCCGTTTTGCTAGGGCTGTACTTAATTCCGGCCACACTTTATGACTGAGTACAAAAATAGAAGGCTGGCGATCCTATAAATAAGGCCTCCGTAGCCAAGCATTGTGAACGTGAGGGTCTAAAACTGACGGGGATCATGGGGATCAAAGTGTTAAACACTTTGGGTGAAGCATGTTTACATTAAATCTTTGCTGACTGATTTCCCACCCACAAACACCAACAAGACCTCCTAAAACAACAATAACGTCATCAACAACAGCAGCAACAATGACGACGGCGTTTGCTTAGTTCACCTTACAACTATGCACCTTTTCGTTTATGACGTGATTGTGGTTTTACTGTTGGCCTTACAAAAGGGTGCAAACAATGTCAATGCTGTAATGTACAGTTTAAAAAAAAAGGTGTCCACTTACAGCGAGCCACTCAGTTGCAGAACACAGGACTAATAAATGCTGAGGCATTTGCAATATATAGTACATGTAATGCAGACAAAACAAGAGTTGGAGCATATGGGTACCAACAATTCACGCAGGCTGCTCATCACGGTCTCATACACAATCGTAAAAACAACAACAACAAAATCGTGGTTGATGTAACAGTATAATGTACATGTACTATATTCGAGCAAACATTTATTCAACCAAAGGCTGCTGCTGGTGCTCGTGGGAAATCTTAACACAACAAAAAAAAACGTGCATTCATACGAAGCATATTTTAACACCCAAACGATACAGTGGGAAAGATCTCTGGCATCATTCCCCACCCCCACCCCCACCCCGCCCAGTAACCAATCAGTCTCAAGCTGAATCCAAAGAACTTGTGATATAAGAAATTTCTTGCTCTATTCTGATGTTGGTAGAGATTTGATAACTACTTTTGTGGAAACTGAACACTGACCGAACAGCAATCAAAGAGAGAAAAACACAACAACTGAGTAATATTTTTTGATTGCCACTGCCTGCCGTTCGGACATTTATTATGCAAAACATGTGTGCTCCTCATTGCTTCTATGCCACTGCGGTTGTACAGCTAAAACGCACGCACGCACGCACGCACGCACGCACACACGCACACACACACACACACACACACACACACACACACACACACACACACACACACACACCAGTTTATCCCTCTCTCGTCTTTGTGACCAAAAATAAGCGAAAACGCAAACAGTATGTTTCACATAACAGTAGACAATATCCACTCAAAGCAATATAATAGTATGACACCGTCGACGAATATAAAAAATACAATATACACAAGTCTCTTTTCACTTTGATAACAACCTCAAACCGTAACAACAATTATTCCGTGTCTTTGATAATTTCACCTGGTAGTAATATAAAGTATGTCCTTCAAGTATCGCCTCCTCAAAACACACCACAATAACAACCCGCACCTGAGAAATTATCACAAAGAAAAACAAAACAACACACACACACACACACACACACACACACACACACACACACACACACACACACACACACACACACACACACACACACACAACCTTTAATGGTAAAGCCAGATGACTCACGTGTGGTCATTTCAAACATAAGCAACTGTCAGCAGAAAAAGTTTCCAATATACATAATCAGGGAAAGTAACTTCTAAAACGATTACCTGACTACAAGAAAGGTTGCCTCCTTTCATCCTAAGTACACAGCAAGCAAAAGTTTGCTTAGCTAATAATCATAATTATTATGGCCTTTACCTTCAGTCAAGGTCATTTGAAAGGGTACGTCTGGAAAGGTCTTATCATTGTCTATCGTCAAGCCAAATTTGGTGCTTCAGTTCATGAGAAAATGCCAGTGTTAACGTTTGTCACATACAAACAGACGACAGCAGACAATCAACAGACGACAGAAAGACAGACGACGGAGATTACTACAGAGACCCACTTAGATACACACCTGAGTCAATCAGTTAAAAAAAAAAGACGACTACAAAAGTTACATTGACCAGCAGTGACAACAGTAAGGCATTTATATATACTGCACTTCCAACAGTGTTTTGCAGTAGCACGAGAATTTGAGTCATAGTTCTTTATAAAGCTTTACCAATAATGCAAGATTATACATCAAAAAAGATACGATGTATATGAAAAGATCAGGCCACAACTGAGAGAAAATATCAACATATAACAACAGCACAGCAATGATAGCCTGTTAAACGTACATTTGGGAAAACTATGTGTATACCACGTCAATATTAATTTTGTGCACGTAATTGCATTGTACATGTATTACACCAGTCGATATACACAAAGCAACAGGACCGCCTTGGTTGCAATAACAGAACAATACACATTAAAAGGAAATGAAAACATACTGAAGTTTTAATCATACTACTCAGTATACCTGACTTCAAACTATTTCAGTGTGTGTGTGTGTGTGTGTGTGTGTGTGTGTGTGTGTGTGTGTGTGTGTGTGTGTGTGTGTGTGTGTTTTACAAAACATTAAATGATATTATAAGACAGAAACAAAGACACTTTGGAATGTTTAAGTAGACTGGCCCTCCTCTGATAATGGGCGGTTACAGATCAGAACTATATACACTAACAAAATAAAATCGCAACGTGTTGTTTAAGCAACACACAAAGCAAGTGCGAAATGATAACACAGAGTGTATACATGTAATTATCCCCCCTCCCCCGCAACACACACACACACACACACACACACACACACACACACACACACACACACACACACACACACACACCAAAGATAAAAACATAAATGTTTAGCGTTACACATTCTGTGCAAGTCACAACCGATTTAAAATACGAGAATAAAAGGAAAATCCATCGTCGTAAACGTCACAGTCGATTCAAAATGAGAGAGAAGTACGAATATGAACGTCTGTCAAAACGGCTGTACTTTTCATTTTACACCTTTACCGATGCCAAGAACCACAGCTGCAAATTAAATCCTTGATTTCCTTGTTAGAATCAGCGGACACCTTATATAACGACTGGTAGAGAAGGTGTATAAAGTCCTCTATGTTCGCTTACAAAGCCCTAACGCTGTTTGCCAGGGACCGTATGTAATAGACGAGGTTAGGGCTTTTAGCCCTGCGATAGAGTCTAACCTCGAACTAAACGAGCTCTAGGGTTAAATTTTCTGTTCTTTTTTTTTTTTTTTTTTTTTTAAATTAAGAAACGGGCCTATTCCAGCAAGGTGTCTAGCCGTTATAGAAGGAGTTTTTTTTTCCCTTCCTTTCTTCGCTTCCTTTCTTATTTAATTTTGCTTTTGGTTTTGTTTTGTTTTTTTGTCCTAGTCTGGGTTAGGCCCGTAGCCGTGGGTTAAATTAACCTCGGCTTTTACAAACGGGCCCAGATGAACAGATGTTCCTTTTTGGCCATTGCGACCATTTTCGTGACTCTGCGGTCTCTAATACACTGTAGCAGAGAAATAAGACTATGCCTGACAAAACGTACTGAGACCTTAAAGCGGCCTCCCTTAAATCCTGGGATGAACCCCCCCCCCCCCCCCCCCAGAATACTACGGCAAAGGACGTTAAAACCTAGAACCAACCATCAAACCGACCAAGAAAATCGTGGGGTGGGGGGGGGTGGTGTTCGGGGGTTTAACGTCCTTTTCCATCACATAGGGTGATATCAAACACGGGGCAACGATGAAACAGCCAGCACAAATATTTGGCCCCAGCCGGGATCGAACTCACGACCCGAGCATTAGAAGTCCACCGCTCTACCGTTCGACCACCCCGGCTCCCCCCAAGAAAATCGTAATGGTTATAAGAAACTGGATGCCAAAACAACCAACCAGTCAAATCAGAAAACCAAATGTTCAGAAATTCGATGTATTTTATACCCTGACCTTCGTGACCTCAGCATCAGAGTCCAAGTCTTCAAACTGGGTGTCCTCCAGTACCATGATTTCTGCCGAAGGGGAACCCCCCTTAATCCCGTTGCTGTGGTAAGCCTTGTATCGGTATTGGCCACGGCAGGCGCTGAAGATCCTTTTCCGGAACTTCACGAACAGCGCGAAACTCACCAGAAAGAAGCAGGTGACGCTAGCTGCAATTATCCCCACTTTGTATCTTTTCTCGTTTGCGTTCCTGTTCCTTCGCCGGCGGTCCACTGGGGAGGTGGGGCACCGGAAATCGTCTGCCGAGAGAGACGTGAGTGGTTTCCCTTGCAGCGAGGGTGGCGCTGTGCAGTTGATCTGTCTGGTCAAGCTGCTGGTGGTGATGGTGGTGGTGGAGGTGGTGTACCTGACACCTGGAGCTGCTGCAGGATCGTCTCCACTGGTGAGAGACGCCGGGCCACCTCTGGGTGAAAATGTGACGTTCTGTGGGTCGTCCAGTAACTGAAGGATCCAGCGCGTGTGGCAGTCACACCGGATGGGATTGAACCGCAGGTCAGCCAGGCCGATGTCCTCCCAATCAGCCATGCTGGCGCGGAAGATCTCCACGTTGTTGCCGCTGAGATCAAGGACTTTCAGGCTGCTCAAGTTCTTGAAGGCGCCCCAACCGATCTCCCCCAACACTTTGTTGTTCGTGATGACCAGGTTCTGAAGCTTGTTCAGCCCTGTGAACGCACCCGTTTCGATCTGTTTCAAGCTGCGGCACGAATCTACGGTCAGTTTTACGAGGTCGTGTAGCTTGCTGAAGGAAGCGTTCCCGACTGTTTCGATGCTAGTGTTGCTCAGGTCAAGGTTTCTCAGCTGGGTCAGATTCTTCATCATTTCGACAGGCAGCTCCTTCAGCTGCGTCCCTTTGAGCGAAAGGTCCTCCAGAGGAACCACTCTCGGTGTTTCATCGGACTCATTCCAGAACGCCATGGGTTTAAATGTATCCAGCGGGTTCCCGTTCAAAGACAAGTGCTTCAAGGCTACGAGCGGCGCAAACGCCTTTCCAGGAATGATCTTTACACCGCAGTCCTCCAGAATAAGGTTCTCCAAAGAAACTAGAGGTAGGAACATCTCTGGGTCCAAGTACACCAATGTGTTCCTCGTAAGATTCAACGTCTTTACATTCTTCAGGCCGCCGAACGCCTGAGCCGTCACAATTTCGATGTTGTTCCTGGCTAGATCCAAAACCTGCAGGCTCTTCAGCTGGTGGAAAGCAAAATCGGGGATTTCGGTCAGACAATTATAGCTCAGGTCGAGAGAAGTCAACTGCTCCAGTCCGATAAAAGTTTCGTTAGTCAGCTGGTTGATGGCGTTTCTGCGTAGAGTGAGCGACTCCAGCTTGGTAAGCGAAGCGAAACTGCCATCCGCAATGTGCTTGAGGTCCAGGTTGTTGCTAAGGTCCACACTGACCAGCTCAGTGAGGCTGTTGAAGCTGGTGGCATTCAAGGACTTTATCTGCGTCCTGCTGACGCACAGCTTCCTCACCGTCTCGTTGTCAGGGATGTCAGCGGGAAGGACAGTCAGATTGCTCCCGCTGCACGTCACGCTGTCTTCTACGCACGTGCAGGTAGCCGGGCACGTGGCGTCCCCTCGAGTCCTTCCTGTGAACGACACCAGAAGGCACAGGACAAGTGCTAGACGCCACGGCGAGAACCTTGACAGCATGGTTCTGCAGCTTGAGATCACCGTCTTCGCTACTGGGTTATCAGTCCTACGCAGGCAACAGCGTTTGCCATCACGTCTGTGGATGAGGACCGAGCGAGTGTGCTGCCAGTCATGACGTCAAGCTGGGGGCAGCTTCTCACACCATATCGTATCTGGAAAAAAAATAAATAAATAAATACCACTGGTAACAGAATCCGAACAACTGATGACATAGACGACCAAGGCTTGAGTTCCTGAAGTACTGGATAAGGAGTCTTTACACAAACTGACAGAGACAAAGAAGATCAAGCCATCGCTGGCACTCCTAGATGATGATGATGATGATGATGACAACGAAGATGATAATGATGATTTTTCTTCCTTGAAAAATTTCCACTGAATTTCCACAGACTACAGAGCGACTTGTTTTCTCTCTTTTACATGATTAAAGAGACTCAAAGACTTCAGCCGGTTATGTTTTTGTTTGTTTTATGTTTGATTTTTGTTCTTGTGTGTGTGTTTTTTGTGTGTGTGTGTTTTTTTTTTTTTGTTTTTTTTTTTTTTTGGGGGGGGGTGTATTTTTTTGTGGGGGTGTTTTTGTTTAGCCCATTGCCGTTACCCCATGACATAGATGATGATGATGATGATGATGATGAAACTTTATTTATCAACGGTAAAAGTTTTGACAGAAATTCGCCAGTTTGCAAACTTGCCGTTGCTAATACTACAGAGACTATCTACTAAGGAAAAAGAAAAAGAAAACAAGATGGCCACTGACCAGCCCAATATGTTGTTTCCATTTAATCACCTGCTGTCGTCACGGTCGTTCTTTTGTAATGCCATGTATTCGGGAGGACACACACACACACACACACACACACACACACACATACACACACACACACACACACACACACACACACACACACACACACACTCTCTCTCTCTCTCTCTCTCTCTCTCTCTCTGAATGGAAACAACTGACCGGGCTTGTCAGACCAATCTTGGTTTTGGAAGACGTCAAGTTGTTTTCTTTGAAATCTATGACGTTTTCCTCATTGGGATGACGCATAATACATTTGACGTAATAACTTTGCAAATAAAAGCGACACAAAAGGGACAGAAACCACTTAACTTTGACAAAGGACGGCACAGTTAAGTGGTTTCTGTCCCTTTTGTGTCGCTTTTATTTGCTTAACTTGTAACCACTTCGCAGTCATTACCGTTTCCGTAATAACTTTGACTCGGATAGAATTCTTGCAATGAAAGCAGCCCCATGAAAATTGAAGTGTTGCTGCTGCGCAGTGTAAAGATCGAATTTATACCGGCTCAATGTGTTTAACAGACAAGTCTGCGCGGCGAACGTTTTTTTCACTATGTGTTATGTCTGCTGCGCGCGCGCGCACACAGACACACACAGACATACGCGCGCGCGCACGCACGCACGCACGCACGCAGACTTGCGCGAGCCGCGTTTGTGCATGTGCTCCATTGAGACCTATGTGGTGTTCTCTCACTCTACTATGCTATTGAGTGAGAGTCAGTGGGAAAAACAAAGCTCACTACATCAATGAAACTCCCGCTTTCCCCGTCTACAAATAGAGAACTTCCGAAAAGTGACGACACACCCCCACGTCAATCAAACATGACGTCGGCAAACTGACGCTGATACAGTTTTGCGTCAGTGCGCGTGTGCCTTTTCTGCGATGTTTGTGAGGCGTGTGGCTTGTGTAAAGGAAATGTGCTTCGAGTACAAATTTTCGAGTCAACTGACGACAACGGCTGCAGTGAATTTTTCTAATTTTTTTGTATATTTTTTATGGCACCCCAGGCTCATTATCTATGTATAGTAGGAGCGATTTTGAGATCTAAAGTGTGTTCACCAGCACTTTCATCAGGTACGGCTTACGCCAAAAGTATAAAAGCGACAACATCCAAAATTCACTTCGTATTCATGCTATCTATGTCCAAAACATGGTGTGGTTTAGGTAAATATTACGCCTTTAAACGCCAGAAAGCCACTTTTTCTGAAAAGGGCGATAACTCGCAAATCATGTGTGCAATCGTACCTGGATCGGGCCTTCTATTCAACAATCTTGATTCATTTAGAAATCCCAAATTTGAAATCGATCGGTTCAGTATTTTCGGAGAAATAGGCATCTGAACTGGGTTCACATGCAATGTCAACTCAGGCTCGGTTTACATGAAAACTATAAGAGCGACCATTTTCTAGTAGTGATTCTGTTCAGAGTCCGTATTCAAGCTATCTACTGCCAAAAAATTGAGTGATTTAAATAAATATTACGCCTGTACACGAAAGACAACCAACTTGTCTCAAAAGGGCGATAACTCCCAAATCACTTAAGCAATCATCACACGCTTGAATCGTCTAACGTAACATTTTGATATATTTGGATACCCCAAATTTGAAGCCATTCGGTTGAGTATTTTCGAAGAAACGGGCCTGGACACAATTCACACACGCACACACGCACACACGCACACACGCACGCACACACGCACACACGCACACACATCCGCACAGACGGCACTCACTGAGGAGGAGAAGTGCGTTCCGAACACCATACGTGTCAGCATCGATGACGCAAGTTTTCTTACGTCATTGTCAGAGTTACACTTGCAAAATCGTCTCTGCGGGAGATCGGCAGTGACGTGCGTTTGTACCACAGATGCTTGCCTATGAACGTGGAAATTTTAGCCCGTCCTATTATGTTGTTTCCATTACTATGGAAACAACATAAAAAGGGAGCAAAATATAAAAGGTATTATGCACTAAACTACAAGAAACAAAACCATAGAGAAAATCGTCCATCAGGTCAAAACGCATTCACACACACGTACGACCTTTGTAAACACAAATCACTGATATAATACTGAATTGATGTGAAATAGAAAATCAAAATAACAGGTTGCCGCGTAACGTACATTACGTGCGATCCATCAGGTACTGTTTGAGTGCACGCTTAAACGTAGAAGTAGATATATTTAGTTTGAGGTGTGAAGGGAGAGAATTCCATTGTAATGCTCCAGCGAAGGAAAGGCTTGTTTTAAATAAGTCAATACGGGGTAATGGTCAGCGCAGTATGCCATTCCTCGAGGTCCTCTCATGCCGCTGATTTAAATTAAAAAGAGTTTCCAGATATGGTGGCATTGTCTCGTTGAAGATTTTATGTATGAATACACACTTATTGTAAGAAAGCTGGTGTTCAAGGCTAAGAAGATTAAGTTTTTAAAAATTTTCGCTGGTTGGGAGAGGTTCTGGAAGAACCATTTTAACAGCTCTCTTGTACAGCGAATTGAGTCTGGCCATATGGACATCGCTGCACCCGTCCCAAACAGTGGAGGCATAAGTAACATGTGAGGTTATATGTGCGTTAAAAAACAGCTTTCGGCTATGGATATCAGTTATGTGCCTTAGCTGAGAAAGTAAATATACGTTTTTCGAAAGAGTTTTACACAGTGCATTTATTTGGGCCTCCCATTTCAGCTGATCGTCAACAATGACACCTAAAAATCTATGGTTTGTAACTTGCTGAACCAGCTGGCCGTTCAGACAAAGGTTTAATGGGGACAGATGGCGCTGATGTTTTTGCCGCGTTGTGACTAGCATACTTTGTGTTTTATTGGGATGTAAGACCATGTGGTTGTCAAGACACCATGTTACTACTTCATTTATGCTATCTTGCAAACACATGTTTATTTCTGATACATGCCGGTAGCATGCAAACTAGTATCATCAGCAAACATATCGCAGGTTACATTTGTGTTAGTGACATGCAGGGGTAGGTCGTTAATAAACAGGATAAACAGCAATGGGCCTAAGATGGACCCCTGCGGTACCCCATAACGAACATGCCCATCGGCGGAGTATTTACCGTTGATAATTATAGACACTCTGCTTTCTATCATCTAGATATGAGCGGAAGAACGACAGTGCACTTTTGTCTATTTGATAGACTTCAAGCTTTTTTAAAAGAATACCGTGATCCACCAAGTCAAAGGCCTTACGTAGATCTAAGAAAACAGTGCCAGACATTAGATTGTTATTTACTGCAGATAGCCATTTGTCAATTATAACTGTCAACGCAGTATGACATGAATGGTTTGGTCTGAACCCAGACTGGCTAATACTGAGGAAGTTATATTTTTCAAGAAATTCAAGCAAATGAGTGTGAACATGTCTCTCCAATGGCTTTGACAAAGCCGACAATACTGAGATGGGACGATAATTGTTGATATCGTTCAGATCTTTAGACTTGGGAATTGGTACTACTTTTGCTCTCTTAAGCAGATTTGGGAAGCAACCTTGATCGATACAAAGGTTGAAGATAAACGTTAGAGAATCGATAGTGTGTGGTAACGACATTTTTAAGGCTTCACTGTTGATTCCATAAATTCCAGTTGATTTTTTGTTTGGCATGCTTTCAATATACCTCCCGACTTCTGCCACTGTTATGTATGGGATGTGAAATGTTTTAGTAATATGTTTAGCCTCACAGTGACGCCTGAGACAACTAGGAATGGTGTATGGAGCAGTGTTGCTATCGTGTGCTGATTGAGCTAGTGATTCAGCAGCAGATAAAAATTGGGTATTAAATTTATCAGCAGTAAACTCAGGTGGAATTTCAGAGTTGGTTTTACCCTTAGTGATCATATTCAGAGCTTTCCGAATGGATGAGGTGTCATGGTTATCGGAGATCAGCTGGTTAAAGTAAGATTTCTTAGCGGCTCTAACTAAATATTTTACAAGGTTACGTTGACGTTTGTATTCGTCAAATCGTTTTCCCTTTTTGAGTTTATCCCTAAGCGCCATTGCTTTTTTAATATCACTAGTTAACCACGGCGGTAGTTCAGCACGTTTGACACGTTTTTCTCTCAAAGGTGCATGCTTGTCAAGGACCCCGAGGAACAGATTCATCCAACATGATAATGCACTATCAGGACAAGTATGATTATACACATCATTGAAGGATGTATAACTCAAATCCTTAAGAAACGCATGCTTATCAAACGTTCTGAAGGAGCGGTATATGATAGAAGTATGTCGCTTCCGCCTAGGTTTGTCAAGTTTCATTGCGACTTCACAGCACACTGCACTGTGATCGCTGATGGCAAGATCTGGAATGTGAACGTTTACTATCTTATCACAGTTTGTGGAGTAGATGTGATCTATGAGTGTAGAAGATGTTGGTGTAACTCTAGTTGGTGATTTAACCATTTGTTTCAAACCAAAAAGTGCTGTTGTAGTAGACCATGCAGCATGGGATCCCTTAGGCTTTGAGAGATCAATATTGTCTTAGAGAGAGAGAGAGAGCGCATCGCCAGTATCTTAAAATCTGTCCACATGACAAGGAAATAAACGCAAGGTGGCTAGCACGGGCGTCGCAAAAGTATTCTAATCTTGTGCGTATGGACTAAAGGACCCCCCCCCCCCCACACACACACACACACATACACCCCACTGATGACTATGTTTTCCTTTGTGCGCCCGGTTGTGTACATCTGTGTACATCAAACAACACCACACAACAATGCCGACAGACACATACGTGAGTCATCAGCCTCATGACTAATGATCAGACTTACCTGTACTATGTCTGTTTGTCACACCTAATGAGGTAAGCTACATAACAAGTCACGTGATAAGCCATAGGGACACCAAGCCTAACAAAACACGATATATATTGTCTGTGCTACCCGGCGTGTGTTGAGACTCTACGACTTTTTTTCTGGACTGATGACTAGTGTATGTGTGCGTGTGTGTTAATTATTACTCTGGTTTTATCTTGTCTATTATGTCTTATCAGCTTATTAATAGGCATGTGTCAAGTTGTGTTGTTTACCACTCTAACAAATTTGATGGTTCTTGTATGTCCTTTCAATCCCAAAGTGGATCGGGTAAAACAAAAGACTTCGACTATATTTTTCTCTTCTTTGGAAACAGAACGCAACAGCTAGGAGGAGGACTGCAGCTGCTCCAAATCCATTAAAGAACTGGGGGAAACTTTTTTTTTTTTGCTGCCCCAAGTCTTTGCCAGCTCCAGTGGTGTTCCTCCCAGATAATGGGCGCAATCCACGGAGGGCTCGGAAGCTGGGGTAATTTTTCTTTAATTATGCATGATGATGGAGATGAGGTTGATGGTAAGATGTTGTTATGGAGGTCCGTGTGGTTTGGGACTGCGGGACAGGGCCGCATTCCACGCTTCCTGTCATAAATATCCCGGCGTTAACCAGGCCCGGGAACTACGGCACCTGCGGTGCCGGCCGTGTAATCATCCACATCAAGTGTCAAACAAAGGGAAGCAACCCCAAAGTCGCACCCGTGAAGTGGGCGAATCTCGGCTGTGTGGCAACAGCCTCCCCATTGGACCCATAGCACACCCGCTCTACCAAGGTAGGAAAAAACCCTCTTGCCTCGGCTGGGACTCGAACCCGGGTCTCCCGGTCCACGGTCCGAAGTGCCAACCACTGTACTACGGGGGCCGGTGAACTGGGGAAACTACATGTCGTAACTATTCAATTCAGTTTACTGCCTGATAAGAAGAAATAAGAATTTTCGATGGGCTCTTCTTAACTGACATACGAACAATAAAACAAAGATTCTTAAAAATTCGATCATGACGATGTCAGCTCAAAAAAAAAAAAAAAAAAACCCCATGCTTTACCTTCAAGCACCCGACAAAACTTTTGATTCGAAGGAACTCCCCCCCGCCATCTTGCCTTAACCCCGCGAAGACAGTCGCGCGTGTACAAGCGAAAATGGCTTGTAGGTCAGGCCAATGCATCTACCCTGTCACAGGAATACACGCCGTCACTTCTTCACTGGCGGTAGCTACAGCCACATGACAACTCCAGCAGCGGCGACACGTCCCTTTGTGAAACTAGAAATATCCTCAGGTGGTGTATGGGTGTGCATTAAACTTGACGCAGTTTCCTGTTACGCCTGTGAGGAAGGATAAAGACATGTCCTTTCCAACAGGAAATGATGATTAAAACGACACGGTTTGACTTTTATTCCAACCACCAGCGTCGACACGTCCCCTCGTGAAACTAGGTGTGCATTTAACTTGAAGCGAAGTGTCCTGTTGCGTCTGTGAAGAGGGATAAAGACGTGCTCTTCCAACATGAAATGATAATTTAAAGCGATACGACTTAACTTTTTCCAAGCAGCAGCGTAAAACTAGAAATATCCGCAGGTGTGTATTTAACTTGACGCAAAGTGTTCTGTTGCGTCTGTGAAGAGGGATAAAGACGTGCTCTTCCAACATGAAATGATAATTTAAACGGATAGGACTTAACTTTTTCCAAGCAGCAGCGTCTACATCTCTTCTTGTAAAACTAGAAATATCCACAGGTGTGTATTTAACTTGACGCAAAGTGTTCTGTTGCATCTGTGAAAAGGGATAAAGACATGCTCTTCCAACATGAAATGATAATTTAAAGGGACGCGACTTAACTTATTCCAAGCAGCAGCGTCGACACGTCCCTTTGTGAAACTAGAAATATGGTGGTGTGTGGGTGTGTATCCAACTTGAACTAAAGTTTCCAGGTGCGGTTGTGAAAAGAGATAAAGACAGGATATGATAATTTAATGGGATGGGTATTCACTTTATATAAACCTCACTGTATAAACCTCACAGATCGACCTGGTCGCAGATTACAAAAGCACTGACAGCATTAAAGGCCCGTCCTCTGACAAGTTAGTTAGTTAGTTAGTTAGTGCTTAACGCCGCGCAAGCAACAAAGACTACACGGCTACCGTCCTCCGACAAATCTATGATAATAAAAAAAAAATTGAGTTGTTGTATGCCGGAAAAGCGCGTTGAGACCTTCTTCCGAAGTATCCAGGCTCGCATATCGTCCTGAGCAGGTTTGGTTGGCTGGTTGATAGGTAGGTATGAAGGTAGGTAGGTAGGTAGGTGTTTCTCGTTTCGATTAGTTAGCCTGTGTGCCTTTGATATATGACCCTAGCTGCTACATATGACGCTAACTGCTACAACGATACGTACATGTGCATGCTATTTAAAAAAAAATCACACACAAAAAAAATAAAAAAATCACAAAATAATCCGGTCACGGTAGTTAGAAAACAGAAGGGCAGATGATGAAGGAAGGGAAAAAAATACCCCCTCCATAAACAAAGGAAAAAAAAAAACTTTCCAAATGGGTGGGGTGGGTGTTTGGGAGTTTAACGTCCTTTTCGACCGCGTAATGGTGATATAAAAGACAGGGCAACGGGAAAAACGCCAGCACAAATAATTTGGCTCCAGCCTTTCCAAATGGCTTCGGTGCCCTTTTGCTGGTTCCAAAAAGATGATGGGGGGGGGGGGGAATGCAGAAGGAGAGAGAGAGAGAGAGAGAGAGAGAGAGATGTTGTGCAGGCCCATTACCGTGGTATAAGAAATTCGGGCTGCTTCTCCTGGGGGGAACGCATCGCCATAGTACGGCGCCACGCTCCCCCCCCCCCCCCCCTTTTTTCCCTGCATGCATAGCGTGTGATTGTTTTTTCCATTCCGCGTACCCTCCTGTTTGGAATGGGGGTTTTAACGTGTACACTTGATGTTGTGCGTGCGTGCGTGCGTACACGAAACTGTGATAAGCACCGTAAGCGAGTCTGCACGTGATTTTGACTCGATTTGGAAAAGAAAAAGTCCCACCAAATTCCTGCCCACCAGGGATTCGAAGCAGGCAGCTCAGGGTCCGGTCGGATACCTTAACCACTAGACCAAATCCCATGGCAGTGCCTAACATAGGCACCTGCACAGTTGTATAGTTGCAGCTTCCAACAGGCTGTCGCTGTGCCAACAATAGACTCAATGTGAAGCGAAAAGCGAGACGACTGCTACAATGCTGCTGTCGCTCGCTGACTAAAAGCGCTTCGGGTCGTTTCACTTCTCGTTCGGAATGCCCGGGCAGCTGTCAGCGTAGTGTATTCTGACTGTGAGCTCTACTTGTAATTAATAATAATAATAATAATATAACATTCTTATATAGCGCAGTATCCCCACAAGGTGAGCTCAAGGCGCTTCACAATGATCGTCCAAACTAATAAGAGTCTGCAACACATAAAACACACACTCTCGATCCAGACTGAAAGAACCCGATTACCGGCCCCCGTAGTGTAGTGGTTAGCACTTCGGACTATGGACCGGGAGACCCGGGTTCGAGTCCCAGCCGAGGCAAGCGGGATTTTTTCCAACCTAGGTCGGCTCCTACCCAGAGCGGGTGTGCTATGAGCCTAATGGGGAGGCTGTTGCCACACAGCCGGGCTTCATCCACTTCACGGGTGCGACTTTGGGGGTGCTTCCCTTGGTATGACACGTCTTATGATGTGGATGATTACACGGCCGGCACCGCAGGTGCCGAAGTTCCCGGGCCTGGTTAATGCCAGGATATTTATGACAGGAAGCGTGGTATGCGGCCCTGTCCCGCAGTCCCAAACCACACGGACCTCCATAGCATCATCTTACCATCATCCTCATCTCCATCATCATGCATAATAAAAATTGCCCCAACTTCCGAGCCCTCCGTGGATTCCACCCGTTACCAGGGAGGAACACCACTGGAAGCCGGCGAAGAGCTGTGGCAGCAAAAAAAAAAAAAAAAAAGAAAGAAAGAAAGAAAGAACCCGATTATTTTACCGCAAATCCATACCCAAATCGGTCTGCGACCTGAGAACGTAGTGACTTCCAGTGGGCACTAGAACTTGACACGGGTATCATGCCACTTGCAGTTTAAAACCGACTTCTGCCGACAAGCGAGATCAATATCAGGCACACGCTGAAGACAAGCAGTACAAATCCCTTTATCTCACTAGCGCCTATCTCCAGTCACTGCTCAGGTAGCATAACTACAAAGGTAAACACGGGGCTGCCGCCTCGGGGCCGTCTTGCGAACTGTAGAGCACGGAAAGCTTATGTTACGAACCGGCGCTCCTCAAACAAAACATCACTTGAAGCATTGTAATTCAATGCCTCTCTCACGGGGTCGGATTAAATCAGTGGTCTCTTAAAGAGAGAGAGAGAGAGAGAGAGAGAGAGAGATTGTTGCAGCTGTATCAGTTTTGATACCGAACCCTGCTCTTACGCTTGTCGTTGAAATATCTGCGGGTAGTAGCAGTTACAAAGCCGTTGGAAAGAAAAGACTTACATTTTATTTTATTTTTATTTATTTGTTTTTGTATAAAGTTGTTTGGTCAGGTGTCTGCCACAGCTGTAGCAACTTTGACACGGTGGTATCTTTTTACAGCTGCCGTTGCACACACACACACACACACACACACACACACACACACACACACACACACGTACGTACACACACACACACACACACACACACACACACACACACACACACACACACACACACACACACGACACACACACACACACACACACACACACACACACGCACGCACGCACGCACGCACACACACAGAGTGATACAGAGACTTGGAGACGAACAATATAACTTCTTGGTTACTGCCTGTGACCTTTCCTGAGACAGACATCGCAGCATTGCAAAGACAAGTTATCTCCTGTTTTTACGCCTCGACATTTCGAAACGCACTAGTCTATGAAGGTTCCTGCCTGCGTCTGAATCAGATTAGACTCGAGAAAGGTTTCCAACCACTGAGGATGTACGTCACCAGCTTGTCTGAGCTTTTGCGAGGTCTCAAAAATAGAGAATTTAAGAAGGAGCAACGCATAACATTTTGTTTCGTTTCGTTTCGCAGAAGCTCGGTGGATGTCAATTACCTGATTTTTGTGGCCTACCAACAAAGAAAACAATGGTTGACCTGCCCCGCAGTATAGTCTTTGGCACTTTGGGCCATGGACCGAGAGACCCAGGTTCGAATCCCAGCCGAGGCAAGCGGGAGTTTTCCTACCTAGTGGTTATATTTAAAATCTTTGTCTGGTCGCAATAGCCAAATGAAAGGCAAACAGCCTTAGACCTTTGAAAGCGGCAGATCATACTTCATAGAGGTTTTAAGCGAAACGAACACGAAACGACACAAAATGACTGGTGCTTCTGAACGTCACTAATATCAGAAGCATCAAGTTCTTCTTCAGGCCAGGAGATTAGCTGCTGTTAAGCTGGAAACTTATCGCCAAGGTTTCAGAGTTACTATCGATCGGGAAGGAAATGAACAAAGCGAAAAGCAGGGTTAAGAAGATATGCTGCTGGCTATGTGCGGTTGATAGTGCACCACCGAGTATAACACACACTCTCTCTCTTTCGTTAACCATCCTCCTGGGTACAAGAAGAATAACTGGTTTAGTTTAGGTACACCTTTCTCTCTCTCTCTCTCTCTCTCTCTCTCTCTCTCTCCATCCTCCTGGGTACAAGAAGAATAAATGGTTTAGTTTGGGTACACTTTTCTATCCCCCCCCCCCTCTCTCTCTCTCTCTGTCTTTAACCATCCTCCTGGGTACAAGAAGAATAACTGGTTTAGTTTGGGTACACTTCTCTCTCTCTCTCTCTCTCCATCCTCCTGGGTACAAGAAGAATAAATGGTTTAGTTTGGGTACACTTTTCTACCCCCCCCCCCTCTCTCTCTCTCTCTCTTCTTTAACCATCCTCCTGGGTACAAGAAGAATAACTGGTTTAGTTTAGGTACACCTTTCTCTCTCTCTCTCTCTCTCTCTCCATCCTCCTGGGTACAAGAAGAATAAATGGTTTAGTTTGGGTACACTTTTCTATCCCCCCCCCCCTCTCTCTCTCTCTCTGTCTTTAACCATCCTCCTGGGTACAAGAAGAATAACTGGTTTAGTTTGGGTACACTTCTCTCTCTCTCTCTCTCCATCCTCCTGGGTACAAGAAGAATAAATGGTTTAGTTTGGGTACACTTTTCTATCCCCCCCCCCTCTCTCTCTCTCTCTGTCTTTAACCATCCTCCTGGGTACAAGAAGAATAACTGGTTTTGTTTGGGTACACTTCTCTCTCTCTCTCTCCATCCTCCTGGGTACAAGAAGAATAAATGGTTTAGTTTGGGTACACTTTTCTATCCCCCCCCCCTCTCTCTCTCTCTCTGTCTTTAACCATCCTCCTGGGTACAAGAAGAATAACTGGTTTAGTTTGGGTACACTTCTCTCTCTCTCTCTCTCCATCCTCCTGGGTACAAGAAGAATAAATGGTTTAGTTTGGGTACACTTTTCTATCCCCCCCCCCCCCCTCTCTCTCTCTCTCTGTCTTTAACCATCCTCCTGGGTACAAGAAGAATAACTGGTTTAGTTTGGGTACACTTCTCTCTCTCTCTCTCCATCCTCCTGGGTACAAGAAGAATAAATGGTTTAGTTTGGGTACACTTTTCTATCCCCCCCCCCTCTCTCTCTCTCTCTGTCTTTAACCATCCTCCTGGGTACAAGAAGAATAACTGGTTTAGTTTAGGTACACTTCTCTCTCTCTCTCTCCATCCTCCTGGGTACAAGAAGAATAAATGGTTTAGTTTGGGTACACTTTTCTATCCCCCCCCCCCTCTCTCTCTCTCTCTGTCTTTAACCATCCTCCTGGGTACAAGAAGAATAACTGGTTTAGTTTGGGTACACTTCTCTCTCTCTCTCTCCATCCTCCTGGGTACAAGAAGAATAAATGGTTTAGTTTGGGTACACTTTTCTATCCCCCCCCCCTCTCTCTCTCTCTTTAACCATCCTCCTGGGTACAAGAAGAATAACTGGTTTAGTTGAGGTACACCTCTCTCTCTTTAACCATCCGTCTTTAGGGAAGTTACTGTCTCTAAATTCAAGCGAGGAAACAGTTTCGTTGGGCTTCCTTATTGTGGGGGGGAGGGGATAGGGCATTTGTTTGTTTGTTTGTTGTTGTTTGTCACAGTCGGGAGGCGGGCGCCCTGGGGGGGGGGGGGGGGTAGAGGGTGAAGATCAGGCTTGAGAGGGGGGATGTGCCACACTCTTCAGGGGCAAAAGACTACTCTTGCGTATTCCAGAAATAAAAGAAATTGCAATCAGCAACAAACAAACAAACAAACAAACAAACAAACAAACAAACAA
>JACVVK020000205.1:42500-60000 GCA_018292915.2 Batillaria attramentaria
CCGGAATGATGAGTAATTTGAAAGAGTCTTTTCATAGATATTTGGCCTTATATGCAAACAACCCCTACCTCGGAAATATTTTTTTTTACACAAAACCAGTCAGAGCTACAGAGCTGTAGCACGAATCAAGGCAGTGTGATTGGGTGAACTTCCAAAGTCTAGAAAATGAAGGAATTTGAACAACTTTTTCGAAAAAATTCGTAACATGACCGATTTTTTAAAATTGGCGATAACTCTTCTGAAAATGCGGCAGGCTAAAAATCGTGAAAGGTAGCTCTGGAGAAGGTGAATTCCCATTTTATCTCAAAGTAAAAAGGCCTCCAACGAGGTGGTTTAGGAGATAGTCATCATTACATCCGTCCACACACACACACACACACACACACACACACACACACACACACACACACACACACACACACACACACACACACACACACACACACACACGTCACTCCCGCCAAAAAGAACGCAGCAGCATAGTGTGCACGCAAGGTGTCTATGACGCAGATTTCGTTACGTCACTGTGTGCGTGAAAGTAAGTATTGTGTGGAGAAACGTCACAGTCTTGTATTGTATCACTGAAACTTGCTGCTGCGCGTAGCAAAATCTGCCCCGTCTCATAAAGTTGTTTCTCTATAGAGAAACAACTTAAAAAACAAAACAATCGACAAAAACAACCTCCCCCCCCCAAAAAAAAAACAAAAAAAACTGCACGATTTTGCTTGCAATTGTTCGTACACAATCTGTTCAACGAAATTAACAAGTGAGTCATAATTATTTTTATTGGCTGACATTGGAAAAAGTCCATGCACTAACTGTGAAGTGTAGTTATCGGGATGTATTTAAAGAGTGTTACGTGATCGATTATCAGCTTGCGTCGCAACGTCGGCTGTCACTGCTTTGGTCGCAACAAGCCTAGGTACCTGACTCGGAGTTGTCCAGTGTAGCAAGGTCAAGAGTGTTGTCACGGTGGCTATGGTGTACGATGAACGGTTCGCCAAGCGCTGATTTAAACTTCAAAAACTTAGACTAATCATTTTCAGCATAACGATGGTTTAAAGACTGATGTACTAGTGCGGTATGACAGGCAGCGAAGTAAGGCGGTGCACATAGACCTTTGAAAAAAAAAAACAAAAAAAAAAAAACACCCCAAAAACCCAACATTATTGTCCCTTTCGGAGGGTGGGTGTTTTTTTGGGGGGTTTAACGTCCTTTTCCACCACATAGGGTGATATCAAAGACGGGGCAACGATGAAAAAGCCAGCACAAATATGCGGCCCCAGTCGGGATACGAACTCGCCACCCGAGCACTGGGAGTCCAACGCTCTACCGTTCGGCCACCCCGGCTCCCGGTCCCTTTCTGAAAATTCGGGCTGCTTCTCCCGCGGGAAGCGAGTCGCCGCGGTGCAGCGCCACCCACTATTATTTTTCTATTTTGCTTGGGGAAGAAACCCGGATAACTTGGAGAGAAACCCCCGATGAGCAGCCCGGTAGCCGGGAAGGAAAATTAATTGTAATTTTTTTTAACCATCTCTTTAATTTCTTTTAAGTCAATTGCTATTGTATTAAATATTAAATCCTTGGTAGAATTACCATATGCATGTGTCAGTTCGATTGACCGAACATGGTAAGAGGGTGGGTGGGTTGGTGTTGGGGGTTTAACGTCCTTTTCCACCACATACGGGTGATATCAAAGACGGGGCAACGATGAAAAAGCCAGCACAAATATATTATGGCCCCAGCCGGGATACGAACTCACGATCCGAGCATTAGAAGTCCAACGCTCTACCATTCGGCCACCCCGGCTCCCCGAACATGGTAAGATAAAAATCAATGATCATGCCCTTGATAACGGTAATGAACAAAATCATGTTTATTTATAACGGTGATAACCGTTCACACTACCAGCAAATTCTGCAGCTTAGGCGTCGTTCACAAGACAAGATCTCACAAGACAAAATCACACCACTTCGGTTCACGAACATGCTGAAGGAAATAATAATAATAACTGAGTATCGTATAGGCGCTTTACCCAAATTCTTGATCGGCTCAAAGCGCCGCAAAGTGAACCCAACACGCACGCTTACGTGAATCACACGCATTCTCTCACACACTGAACACGAGCACATTACATTCACGTGGTGCGAAGGGTCAGCTCAGCTACTTAAGTTTCGGAATTTAGAATTGCATTTATTTTCAAATGTTGTTGGCTGAACATTTCCAAAGCAGAGGCGGAGGGGGGGGGAGGAAGGAGGAAGCCGGAGTACCCGGAGAGAACCCCAGACGATCGGCCCGAATGAACGGTGACACGTAGAAGAAGGAAAAATTCTGTGCGCCGAGTGGGACTCGAACCTGACCTCTCGCATTGGTGACGAAGTCGCTTTACCACTAGACCACTGGGGCGTGGAAGGGACTGTAGGAAGTTCTTCTCATGAATCACGCGTCGCGGGTGGGTGGTTGGGTGTTTGGGGGGTTTAACGTCCTTTTCCACCACATACGGGTGATATGAAAGACAGGGCAACGATGAAAAAGCCAGCACAAATATTTGGCCCCAGCCGGGCAACGAACTCACGACCCGTAGAAGTCCAACGCTCTACCATTCGCCCCCCCCCCCCCCCGGCTCCTCGAATCACGCGTCGCAATGATGAACACATGTCATACTATATGAACGTGATGCACTTTATATTTTCTTTGTTGTTATCACTGCCGAAAAAGCATATAGTTATACGAGAGAAATGAGTTTATCGTGAAAATAATTGTTGGTACGAGCGCGTCGGACACTGCGCTACTGAACGGCCGTCACCAATGTCACGGCGATGAAGCGTGGGTTCGAACTTGTGATATATGATACCGGTTTTTTCCTGGCGACCGGGCTGCTCATCGGGGCGGGGGGGGGGGGGGTCTCCGGGCTCTCCGGCTTTCCTCCCCCATCAAAATTGAAAACGAGGATAGGTAGTGGGTGGCGCTGGACCGCGGCGACGCGCTTCCCCCGGGAGAAGCACCCTAAAATTTCCGAAAGGGACAATTAAGTAGGAAAAACAGCAACAAAACAACAAAACCGAGTCACGGGGTACATCTGGTGCATCTGGCATTGCACCCGGCAGTCCATAGTCAAATTACTGTAGTCTGACCAAGGCTTTAGCTGTTAGAAAGATCTCCCTGCGTAATAGACAAGGTCAGACAACGAGTATCACTAATTATGGGGCCTAACTGCCAGCTGGTCTAATCAGGCTACTCCCCTTTCACTCACTACAAAACCGGCGCGAGTGACGGTAGCTGGTTAGTGGAGGTCAGAAACAGGAGAGAGCAAAATGATGCCACAAGTGTCTTTTCTGGGCCTGCTCGTTGTGTGTGGAGGGGTTCTTGGGCAATCGGACCCAATGCCCGGTGAGTAAAAACGCTTGTGTTTGTATTCCAAAATCACTTAGGCCTCACAGAAGACAGCGCCTTCAAACGAAAAAAAAAAAAAAAAAAAAGCTTTGCCTGCCTCGAATCGTCATTCCACAACTCTGTCCTGCCTCAAGTCCCGTCTTCAGGTTAAAGCCCATTTCTTTCGGGAAGCGTTTGAGTAGTCTGTCCCAAGCATGTCTGTCAATGTGTGTGTGTGTGTGTGTGTGTGTGTGTGTGTGTGTGTGTGTGTGTGTGTGTGTGTGTGTGTGTGTGTGTGTGTGTGTGTGTGTGTGTGTGTGTGTGTGTGTGTGTGTGCTTGCTTACTAAGTTTCTATAGTTTACCAACGGGAAGGTTGTAAACTGGCGGATGGCTAATACCTTCTACCGCTGAGAAATAAAGTTTTGTCAGTTGTCAGTTATGTCTTATTAGCTGATTAATGGGCTAAAAGGTTTGTGACAACTACTATTTTTCTGTTGTGTTGTTGTCCCACTCTAACACGTTCTTGTATGTTTATGTTTTCATTTGTTTTCCTTTTCAATGTCCCAGTGGGTCGGGGAACCGGGTTGGCCGAACGGTAGAGCGTTGGACTCTCAATGCTCGGGTCATGAGTTCGTATCCCGGCTGGGGCCAAATATTTGTGCTGGCTTTTTCATCGTTGCCCCGTCTTTGATATCACCCGTATGTGGTGGAAAAGGACGTTAAACCCCCAAACACCAAACCCCACCCCACCCCCTAAGTGGGTCAGGTAAAATAAACACTTTGACTATGATATAATAATGTCCAAGTAATAAGTGAATGGTAGACGCTTTGGAAATGTTCAGCCCACAATCTTCATTAATAAATGCAGTTGTAAAATTCCGAAACTTTAATTGCTGAGCTGGCCCTTCGCACCACGTGATTGTAAATGTGTTCATGTCAAGGGTGTGAGCGAATGCGTGTGATTCACGTGAGCGTGTGTGTGCTGGATTTTGCTCGAGGAGCTTTGAGCCCCCCCCCCCCCAAATAAATAAATAAATAAAATAAAATAAAATAAAATAAAATAAAATAAAATAAATAAATAAAATAAAATAAAATAAAATAAAAAAATAAATAAATAAAAAATAAAAAAAAAATAAAAAAGAGGATAAAGTGCCTGTATTAATGTGATTATTATTATTAGATGCTCGCAAAGGAGCTGAGTAAGGTTTGTGAGGATGAATTATAAGAAATTGGGTCTTTTATTTCATAATGTTTTGCCAACTGATCTACCTTTGGCCCTGCTGACCTCATAACAACATGACACGCGACGAATGCAATTCTCGCTTATCGTGGGTACCGCTGATGCTACGTGCAAGATCGCCTGTCCCGGCAACGGATGGTATATGCCTCTGCTACACAGCAGGTCATTAACCGTGTACTCTGTATTGAATCCATGATGATATCAGACATTTCGTAGGTAGGGGATGGGAGGGCAAAACTACGGTTAGCACAAACATGGGTTATGCAAAGGTCAGTACACAAGGTCGTGCTGATCATCACTTGTGTGCAAAGAACAGGCGACAAAGGTTTTTGTCCGTACTTCGGCACGGTTTCCTTACACACACACACACACACGCACACACGCACGCACGCACGCACAGAGAGAGAGAGAGAGAGAGAGAGAGACGCACACACACACACACACACACACACACACACACACACACACACACACACACACACACACACACTATTTGACTCTTCGTTCAATTTTTTTTGTCATTCTCTCCACAGACTACTACAATCATCCATGCGTGCGGACATGCGAGGACGGCGGAGAGCCAATGGAGTGCAGCTACCGTTTTGTGGCCGAGAGTTACCAGACCATGTCCAGGGCCTGCTACAACTGCCGCACCAACCCTGACGACTGCCTCCGTCCTCAGTGCGTCCCGGGAAACGGGTTTTCCCGCAACATTAAGACCATTAACAGAAGAGTACCGGGCCCAACCATACAGGTGAAAGAATATGTTGTATTTCTGGTTCATGCGGAGACGGGTGTCAAACGACAGAAGATAATAATTTCAACGGACACACACACACACGGCGCGCGCGCGCACGCACGCACACACACACACACACACACACACACACACACACACACGCGCGCGCGCGCGCGCGCGCGCGCGCGCGCACGCTTATACTGCACTACTCGCCTTTAGAAACTTGGCAAGACGGAATACTTTCCTTTTGCCTGACCGGACTATTTGTATGTTGCACGTGCAGGTGTGTGAGGGGGACGTGGTCACCGTGGACCTGGAGAACTACATGGCCATGTCGGAGGGTATCACCATCCACTGGCACGGCATCCTGCAGAAACTCACGCCCCATATGGACGGGGTGGGCATGATCACTCAATGTCCCATTCAGTCCTACTCATCATTCCAGTACAGGTAGGTCCAGAGATCCACCCGGTCAGACGGTAAAAGGGAGGGTGGGTGGGTGTTTGGGGGTTTAGCGTCCTTTTCCACCATATACGGGTGATATCAAAGACGGGGCAACGATGAAAAAGCCAGCACAAATATTTGGCCCCAGCCGGGATCGAACTCACGACCCGAGCATTAGAAGTCCAACGCTCTACCATTCGACCACCCCGGCTCCCCCGGTAACAGGGAAGTGCCTGTTCCAACAAAAAGCTTTCCGAAGTATGATTTTTTTTTTGGACAGAGTCGACCGTGCAAGCACAGTCAACTCTGTCACGGTTGCAGAGTTTTCAGCGTCCCTGAAACCCCAATAAAGGCCAAGGGCAGCCTGATTTCACAGCTCAGATTGCGTTTTGACACTGAGCGAGAAAAATCGTGCAGCACTCAACATCCGCTAGACACTGTAGCGACGTGTCTCGCTCACTGACCAAAAGCCAAATAATGTCACGGCAAACTCCTGCGCTGGTTTTATAAGGGTCCCCGAAGCGCCGAAAACTCTGCAACTGTGACAGAGTTGACTGGATTATGCACAGTCGAAGGAGTCGCAGTTTTCAAAAACGCAATGTTTGCGGCTTTTTGCTGAGATCGCAGACCTTTAAGCCCATGATGATAAGGCAGGTTTGCCAAATGATTTTTTTTTTTTGACGTAATATGAATGTAATACTTTGTACTGGTATGTTTATTTCGACATCATCGATGCTGGATACGTAAGTAGATAACGATTTTTTTTTTTTTTTTACACTAGGTTTGTGGCAGTGGACCCAGGCACGCATTTCTGGCATGCACATACGGGTCTTCAGAGAGGGGAGGGGGTGTTTGGCAGCTTCATCGTCCGCCAACCCCCCTCCAGAGAGCCTCACATTGACGAGTACGACTTCGACCTCCCGGAGCACGTGATCGTCGTGAACGAATGGCAGCACCGCCCCTTGGTGGAGATCTACACATCGAGCCAGCACGCCGATGGCCAGCAGGCTGCAGACGCTGTTCTGATCAACGGTAAAAACTACCTGATATATCGAGCTTTGTTCGGTCTACTGAGATTCTGTGGACTTATGACAATCGAGATAAACAATGAGGTTTTTTGTGTTTGTTTGTTTGTTTGTTTGTTGTTGTTTTATTTGTTTGTTTTTGTTGTAGTTTTTTTGTTTTGTTTTGTTTTTTATTATTATTTATTTTATTATTATTATTATTATCCTATTGATTTATTATAATTATTATTATAATTTTTTTTTTTTTTTTGGGGGGGGGGGGGGGTGGTATCTACAGAGCATCTGGTCTTGGTACGGTAAACAGTTGACTTTTTTTTTCCTCGGTCAGATGAAAATTTCGTTCAATTTTTTATCCTGGTCAAAAATGTTTCGCAAACTGTGTTGTTTAGTTTTCTGTTGAAATATCTGTTGCCGTTTGTCAGAGATACATTGTATTTATGGTTTTGTTGCGTGTTTTGTCTTGCTACTGCTCTTTTGTCGAATGTAAATTATTTTCATTGTTTTCTTTGGATTATGAGTTTCGGTCAAATTTTCCTGAAGTTCCTGAAGCCAGTCATGCATCACGTTTCATGAGAAACTGTTCAAGAAGAGTTATTCGTATAAGTCACGTCTACCGTCTTTCGCTAAAAGGGCGTAAGCGCCATGACTCCGAGAAGCGCTTAGGTTACACAACGGTATTAGGTTCCGGGTCATGTAGTAAGAAATCGGCTAAATATAGTAGAAAATCTTTGCCCCTTTTAAAATTTGTGTGCAGAGCAAAAATTGGCAATCTGGTGCTTTTTGTTGGCTTTGTAAACAAGTTTCATGCCAGGTAATAGTAAAATTAGGGGAAAATGAGGCTGGCTTGTGGACTATTTGTATTCATGCGCGGCTGGCACAGGAGCCAGCAGACGACCGTGGAATGAGGGGGTATGTGGTCGCTGCCAACATTGCCAAAAAACGGAACATTGGAATTTGTTTAAATTTACTCTACACATGAGTCTATGGCTGGCTGATTTTTGTGATTTTTTTTTTAATTTTAAAGCATTTCTAGGGTGTCATCTGCAACGTTATGTGTAAGAGGAATATATAGCGTTTTCCTCTGGACAGATTTGCATCTGTGCATCTGTGCACCTTAGGCCCTCTAAGCAAATGACGTGGTCAGCAACGCCGTATGCATGCATATTAACCCAAGACTCTCTCCTTCGGTACATACAGGCAGTGCTTGCTGCGTTGATGTGTGGTGGATTCTGGGAATTTTTTCAGGTCGGACTGGAGAAAATACCGGGGACATCACTCTCCCCAGGTCCTCTTTTAACGTGGAGACGGGAAAAAGGTACCGCTTCCGGGTCATCAACTCCGGAAGTCTCTTCTGCCCAATCCAGATCTCGGTCGACAATCATAACCTGACACTCATTGCTTCTGATGGCTGGCCTTTCGAACCTTTCGTGGTAACAGTTTATTTATTTATCTATCTATTTATTCATTATTATTTATTTGTTTATTGCCATTGAAAACTGCCATTCTTCCTGTATGGGTTTTCTGTATTTAGGTTTGTGGGTGAGTATGATGATATTGATGATGGCTGGCCATTAATTTTGTAGGGCACACCGAAACCTTCCATGCTTACTGCATGCTCACGGCGCTTTTTTTTTTTTGGGGGGGGGGGGGATAAAGAGAGAAAGAAAGTGTTGTTTGTTTGTTTTTTAAATCCAGAAAAGACATGTGTCTTGAAGTTCCGTTTGAATGTCTTGATTGTGCAACAACGATGACGATGACGACGACGGTAAAAAGACAGTCTCACCGATCTCAAGAGAACTAGATGACACCACAGGATTAGCTGTTGGACTCGAGCCAGAAGGCCGATGGTTCGACTTCCAGATCTGACGCAACACCCTCGACGCTTCGATCGTGTTGTGTCAGATTTGAAATTCAGGTTCCTGACCCTAACTTTTAAACTTAAAAAAAAATAAATATTTTTTAAAGTTTTAAAGTGAACGTTGAATTGCCACATCGTCCCGGCATTGTTCAAATACCGACAAGGCCAAAGTTTGCACAGGCTTTTTGTTGTTGTTGTTGTTGTTTTTGCTGGTGTTCCTCACGGGTTGTGGGCGGAGTATTATGCACGATGATGAGGATGAGGATCGCCTTCGCGGTTAACGCACCAAAACACCCACCCACCCACCCACCCCTTACTTCACTTACTTAGGCTCATGGCTCCAAGTGGAGCATAGGCCATCGGCGACCCATCGCCATCGCACTCTGTTCTGGGTTACTCTTGCCACTCCAGTCCAGTTGGTACCTGCTTACATAGCTCTGCCTCAGTGTCCCGCCTCCAGCTGTTGCAAGGTCGGCCTCTCTTCCTCTTCCCCTGCGGGTTCCCTGTCAAGGTTTGGCGTGTGGTGCTGGATGCTGGCTTCCTGAGGGTGTGTCCAATCCAGCCCCACTTCCTTCGCAGGATCTGCTTGGCCGCTGGTTCCTGTCCCGCTCGCTCCCATAGCTTTTCGTTTCGGATCTTCTCTGGCCATCGGATGTTGAAGATGCGCCTCAGACAGGTGTTGAACAATGTCTGGATCATCTGCTGCATCGTCTTCGTTGTCCTCCATGTTTCGCATCCGCAGAGCAGAACTGACTTCACGTTGGAGTTGAAGATGCAAAGTTTGGTTCTTGTGCTGATAACTTTGGATGCCCAGATACCCACCCACCCCACCACTCTTAAGTTACTCTGGCGTTTTGTTTCTTACTCCAAGGTGCAATCCTTCGACCTCTACAGCGCCGAGAGAATGGACTTCATCCTGGAAGCGAACCAACCCGAGGGTAGTTACTGGCTGAGAGCCGAGGGCCTGGGTACTTGTGACAGCAACGACCTGAAGGCTCAGGCGGCAATAAATTACGTCACCCCGCCCAACCAGCAGGCACAGGCGACGGAGGAACCCGTGGAGAAGGCTCCGCCTCTGTCCGAGGATACGCCCAAACCACCACAGACAGGCGAGGTGAGCATTCTTAAATATATTTATTTTTTATTTTATGACGTAGTTCCCGGGCCTGGTTAATGCCGGAATATTTACGACAGGAAGCGGGGAATGCGGCCCTGTCCCGCAGTCCCAAACAATACGGACCTCCATAGCATCATCTTACCATCATCTTCATCTGCATCATCATGCATAATAGAAATTTCTCCAGCTTCCGAGCCCTCCGTGGATTCCACCCATTACCAGGGAGGAGTGCCACTGGAGCCGGCAAAGAGTTGTGGCAAAAAAAAAAAAAAAAAAAAAAGTAAACATGGAAAACACTCCTGCCAGGAGTGGTGACTGAACATCGTCTGCCCTTACAGTGCAGTTAGAAATTCATATCTGTACTGGCTCCTACATCTAGCAGACAAGCAAGTGTGTTCGTGCTAAAATACGTTGAAATGTCACTGTGGGCAGCTGTTCAACCATTGGCCGTTGTGGGAAACTTACCAAAAGTCACTCCTGGGCGGCAGTGCGCTGGGAGACTCGCAAAGTCAGCTCATCGGCAGGGACGCCATTGCTCCAGGTAATTCCAGTTCCAATTCCAATCCCAATTCAAATCCCAATTCAAATTCAAATTCAAATTTAAAATACTTCACTGTCCATTAAATAGCAGGTATAAAACGGAAAATCGTCTATTGTCTCTCAGCTCGAAACAAAATGAGAATGAAAATTTAAGATTCTACGTCAATACAAAACATCATGAAATTGGTTTGGTATGTGGCAATTACTTAACAAAATCACAGGAAAACCATCTCACATAATCACAGTCTAAACATTACAACTCATCGCAGCATTCCATAATTGTTTACATTATGTTTGCGTTCGCGTCTTTAAAGTATCCAGACGCGCCTCGGGATACAGCAACGTCGCGGGAATCTATTCATGTAATGCGGTCATCCTGTGCATCAAAAACAGTCACTTCGTAACATAACAGACCACCGTGAAGCCTCCAGCCGGCGTAATATTACCCTAAAGGTTCGCTTTGCAGCGAAGGCGCAGGCTGGCTGGTCTATTCATAGACAGACTTCAACGCTATCCATTCAAGTACCGCTCATTCAAAGAATGTCGTATTTCTCTAATATTCAATTCAATTCAATTCAATCCAATTCAATTCAATTCAATAAATCTTTATTATCCCCTGAGGGGAAATTAGGGTGTGGTGATCATAAAAACATAAGACAGTACATTAAAACCACTCAAACAAAATAATCAATAATCAAACCATGCGTATTACAGCAGTAAGAGTATAAAATTAGATATAACACATTAAATCCTATAAAATATTCCTTAAATATCACATCAGTGCTATCACATCTAAGCTTTAACCCCCCCCCCCCCAACCCCCCCCCCCACACACACACCACGCACGCACGCACACATGCACGCACGCACGCACGCACACACGCACCCACCCACCAACCTGATCAACTATAAGAAGCTGCAAAGTGAAGAAACGGTCTCCATACCCAACTTGGGCGTCCGCCTCTTTCGACAAACAGTCTTCAAGCTCCGTAAACTAACTTGTGGCACTTTCTCCCACAACTAAACACGCACACTCTTTATAAGGGATACATTAAAGGTCTGCAGTCTCAACAAAACGCCGCAAACGTTGTGATTTTAAAACTGCGACTCCTGCGACTGTGCATTATGCAGGCAATTCTGTCACAATTGCAGAGTTTTCAGCTCTTCGGAGACACTTATAAAACCAGAGCAGAGCGTGAGTTTGCAGCGACTTCATTGTTTTTTTGGTCAGTGAGCGAGACACATCGCTACAGCGTCTAGCGGGTGTTGTGTGCTGCACGAGAAGACTAGCCACTGTTATCTTTCTCGCTCAGTGTCAAAACGCAAACAGAGCTGTGAAATCAGGCTGCCCTTGGCTTTTTTTTTTTGGGGGGGGGGGGAATTCAGGGACATTGAAAACTCTGTAACTGTGACAGTTGACTGTGCATTTTGCACAGATACGTGTGTATGTGTGTGTGTGTGTGTGTGTGTGTGTGTGTGTGTGTGTGTGTGTGTGTGTGTGTGTGTGTGTTTGTTTTGAAAGACATTGTTTGTGACTTTTACTTGAGATTGCAGACCTTTAATATGCGACCTTAACCCACCTCCGTTTTCCGGTCTTTCATTGGCAGATGACGACAGCCTGAAGCCCGAACCAGACGTTCAGTTCATCCTGGAGTTTGCGATGAGCTTGGTGAACAACACTCACTTCTACGACACTGACCTTTACCCTGCCGGAAGCGGCCCTTACACCAGCGTCCCGTCCCCTCAGATCAACAGGATTAGCAACAAGCTTGCGCCAATGCCGCTTCTCTCTCAGATGGATGAAATTCCAGAGGTCAGTGGTGCTAAAGTGCGCAGGGCACAAATACACAGACCCTCAAAATGCCCATATGGGGCAGTCGGTGGTCTAGCGGTGAAGAGACTTGTCACCAGTGCGAGAGGTCCGAGGTCCGAGGTTAGAGTCCCACTCGGGGCAAAGAATTTTTCCTTCTCGCACGTGGCACCGTTCATACGGGCCGATCGTCGGGGCGGTTCTCTCCGGGTACTCCGGCTTCCTCCCCCTCTGCTTTGGAAATGTTCAGTCCACCAAATTTGAAAAAGAAATGCAATTCTAAATTCCGAAATTTAAACAGCTGAGCTGATTGTAACGTGTTTATGTTCAGTGTGTGAGGAGAATGCGTGTGATTCACGTGAGCGTGCGTGTAAGGTTCAGTTCGCGGCGCTTTGAGTCGATTGATGAAATTGGGTATATACAATACTCATTATTATTATTATATATTCCCTGTTAGCCCCAGGCATCATAGTCACCCCTTAAAAAATGCTTCAATCTAGAAACAATTTCTTCCATGAACGGACCATTCAGAGGCACGCACCTGACAGGAGTTTAAGAAAATAAAAATATGAATGTCTCCTTTCCGTTCAGGATTCACTAGAGCTAAGGTACGTCTACTTTCTCTTTGGGCCAGAGAGGCAGTTCACACAAATCAATTCGCCTCATTTGTGTCGCACTTGTGTGCAAAAAGTCCCAGCTTCACTGGCAGCTTGCCTCTTTTTGTGACCGCCTGGCATGCACCGTGACCTACATAACAGGTCGGTGGGTGTTTGGGAGTTTAACGTCCTTTCCCACCACGTAAGGGTGATATTAAAGACGGGACATCGAGAAAAAGGCCAACACAATATTTGGCCCCAACCGGGATTCGAACTCACGACCTGAGCATGGAAAGTTCAACGCTCTACCATTCGGCTATCCTGACACCCCCACCAAAACAGAAGAAAACGCGAGAACCGGCCCCCGTAGTGTAGTGTTTAGCACTTCGGACTATGGGCCGCCCGGGAGACCCGGGTTCGAGTCCCAGCCGAGGCAAGCGGGATTTTTTCTACCTAGGTCGGCTCCTACCCAGAGCGGGTGTGCTATGGGCCCGATGGGGACGCTGTTGCCACACAGCCGAGATTCACCCACTTCACGGGTGCGACTTTCGGGGTGCTTCCCTTCGTATGACACGTCTTATGATGTGGATGATTACACGGCCGGCACCGCAGGTGCCGTAGTTCCCGGGCCTGGTTAATGCCGGGATATTTATGACAGGAATAATAATAATAATAATAATGAGTATTGTATAGGCGCTTTACCCAATTTCACGAATCGGCTCAAAGCGCCGCGAACTGAACCCAACACGCATGCTCACGTGAATCACACGCATTCTCCCACACACTGGACATAAACACATTACAGTCACGTGGTGCGAAGGGTCAGCTCAGCTATTTTAAATTTCGGAATTTGGAATTACATTTATTTTTCAAATTTGGTGGGCTGAACATTTCCTAAGCAGAGGGGGAGGAAGCCGGAGTACCCGGAGAGAACCCCCGACGATCGGCCCGAATGAACGGTGCCACATACGAGAAGGAAAAATTCTTTGCCCCGAGTGGGACTCGAACCCCCCACCTCTCGCATTGGTGACAAGTCTCTTAACCACTAGACCACCGACCGCCCCGTGGAAGCGTGGAATGCAGCCCTGTCCCGCAGTCCCAATTCACACGGACCTCCATAGCATCATCTTACCATCATCCTCATCTCCATCATCATGCATAATTAAAAAAAAATATTGCCCCAAGTTCCGAGCCCTCCGTGGATTCCACCCATTACCTGGGAGGAACACCACTGGATCTGGCAAAGAGTTGTGGCAGCAAAAAAACAAAAACAAAAAAAAAACAACAAAAACAACAACAACAACAACAACAACAAAAAAACGCGAGAGAATAAGGGAGTTGGTGTGTGGGTGTTTAACGTCGTTTATCACCACGTAAGAGAGCAAGGGGAATAATCGGAAAGAAAAGGGGGAAAACCCATACACTTCTATACAATTCTCTTACAGGATCAGTTTTGCGACAGTACCACGGTCGGACCCGAGTGTCAGACGGAGTTTTGCGAGTGCATCCACCGGCTCCGCGTGAACTTCAACCAGGTGGTGGAGGTGGTTCTGCTGGATCCCTTCGTCGGGTCAGGCTTCACCCACCCCGTCCATCTGCACGGCTTCGGCTACAGGGTGGTGGCCATGACCAGGGTAGGTGTCGTCATGCAGTTTCGTCACGAGCGTCAAGTCGTCATTGTCATCATTGTCGACGTCATCATCTTCGTCTCGTCGTCGTCGTCGTCGTCATAACCATCAATTTTTTCAAGTTAACATGGGACATGAAGTGACTGAATAAAGAAAGAAGACGTTGTGACGTAATAGTAATAACGGAAACTTAAAGATCTGCTCGTTTCACAAAAAACCCTACAAACACTGGGGGGAGGGGGGAGGGGAGGGGGAAGGGGTGGCACACTGACTCCCCCAAACCTGATAAAGCCAAACTGCGACTGAGCTGAATATATCTTGAGCTGATTTTTTTTTTCTTAAGGCACACTGTCTTGCGGTAAGGCACACAAATTTTGCGGTAAATGGATCTTCTTGCTGATTGGTGCTAATTTCATTGACGACAGGTCAACGAGCCAATGACAGCGGAGTTGTTTAAAGAGATGGACAGCCGTGGTGAGGTGGAGCGGAAACTGAGCAAAGCTCCACTGAAAGACACTGTGGTCATTCCTAATGGCGGATACACAATCTTCAGGTTCATAGCCAACAATCCTGGTGGGTAGCACACAGACAAACACACACACGCACACACGAACACACACACACACACACACACACACACACACACACACACTGACACTGGCACTGGCACACACACACCACTATGTCTCAAACTGACTCGACTTGATACCCCCCCCCCCCCCTCTCTCTCTCTCTTCATGTTTAGTTCTTAGTAACGACAGCGACAGGCAGTACTGCCCATATACTCTTTATCCCTAAATAAACGTTTCTGTCAGTCAGTCTCTCAAGGGAGGTTATCATACCTGGACCGAGAGCAAACTTTTGCTCATTACAGCTTACTCCCCCTGCCGTGGCTCATGCGTCACTCTGTCTCGTCAACTCTCACAGCAAAAGGTCTCCACATAATTATGAGGCTGCTTACACTTGCAAGTTCTACTCGGATGAACCCGGGTTGTAGCTTAACAGCCTCTCTGTCTTATTTTGCGCTGCGGTTCTCACCCGGTGTCGCGTCGAATTTTGGTCATTTTGTAGTTAAACAGGCTTGAACGTAGCCCCGACTGTGTGCAACTCCTTGCCAATCGAACTCGGCCTTCAGACCTCACTGCCTCTGTTTAAATCGCATCTGAAGACCTATCTCTTCCGCCAAACCTTTGATAGCTGAACCTCTGTTAAGTCTGTCTGTGTGCATCATGAGTTCGTTGCACTGCCAAATTGCATGTATGCCGAGGGGATGTAAATAGCGCGCGCGCGCGCGCGCGTGTGTGTGTGTGTGTGTGTGTGTGTGTGTGTGTGTGTGTGTGTGTGTGTGTGTGTGTGTGTGTGTGTGCTTTAATGCGCGGCGAGTCCTTGAAGTTGGAGAACGGCGCTCTATAAAAGCTATGTATTATTATTATTATTATTATTATTACTACGTGTGTGTGTGTGTGTGTGTGTGTGTGTGTGTGTGTGTGTGTGTGTGTGTGTGTGTGTGTGTGTGTGTTCCTAGGTGTGTGGTTTTTCCATTGTCACCTGGCTTTCCACGCCGAGAGCGGTATGGCGGTGGCCCTGGAGGTGCTGGATGAGAGTGGGGGGCTGCCCGCCCCTCCCCCTGGCTTCCCCAGGTGTGGACCCTTCGTGGCCCCAGAACTCAGAACTGGCAAGGTTTGTCTAAACCCTTAAAGAAGCATCTCTTCTGGCATATCTAGGTTAAAACTCGTTCATTGCTGTTTTGATGGTGTCACGTAGTATCACATAGGCGCGTGCTCAGTTACACAAGTTGTCTCGAGCACAAAGAGGCCTAAACACAATGCAAGCCGAAAGGCACAGCTTCTGCCAACACGGCTGACAGACAGTTTCAGGTATTTTATGAGTTTTTAATTTGGAGATTAATGTGATACATGTACGAGTACGTCCTGATGTTGAACATCGTTGCCATGGTTCTGATATTTTTTTATGTCTCTTGTTTTTTTTTTTTTTTTTTTTTTAGAGAATGAGCACTGTACAATGTACATGGATCAGTTTGAAACGTATCCATGGACAACCGCAAGACAAGGTCAAATAAAATACTTGCCATGCTTATGAAATCGTATTGCAGCTACATGAATAGGCATGTTAAGTGGGACTTCGTAAAGAGGACTTCGCTGAGCAGCGTAACCCATTTGCATGTACATTACTTATTAGGCTCACAAGGCAAGAGGCCGCGAGCGGCTAACGCGCTGCGATTGGCTAATGGTACCACTGACGTGTCTAATTTACATGTAAATGGGTCACGCTGCTCGGCGAAGCCGTACTGAGGCTACGTTACACAGATGCAAATCTGGAGGAAAACGCTATATATTCCTCTTACACATACCGCTGCAGATGACACCCTAGAAATGCTTTAAAATTCACCAAAAAAATCACAAAAATCAGGCAGCCATAGACTCATGCGTAGAGGAAATTTAAACAAATTCCAATGTTCCGTTTTTTGGCAATGTTGGCAGCCACCACATACCCCCTCATTCCACGGTCGTCTGCTGGCTCCTGTGCCAGCCGCGCATGAATACAAATAGTCCACAAGCCAGCCTCATTTTTCCCTAATTTTACTATTACCTGGCATGAAACTTGTTTACAAAGCCAACAAAAAGCACCAGATTGCCATTGTTTACTCTGCACACAAATTTTAAAAGGGGCAAAGATTTTCTACTATATTTAGCCGATTTCTTACTACATGACCCGGAACCTAATACCGGAAGCTAATACCGGTGTGTAGCCTGAACATGCCTAAGGACTTTTTTCTTTCGTTTCATCACTTCCAGGCCGCTCCGACCGGAAGTGATGCGTCATCAAAAAGAAGCAATAACAACAACGTGCTGACTTCCGGTAATGGTAAGAGCCCTGCTGACACGGCGCAGACGGTTGTCCCACAGTGGGTGCTACCCATGGTACTTACCCTGAGTCTTGCTGTCCTCGCACTCTCTGTCACGTCCTTCACGTTGTGGCGGAAAAACAAGAAGCGGGACGCGGAGAGGAGCCGGTGGGGAACCTTCCCCAGGTACGACTCGCACGGCGAGAACAGCCCAGACGAGATCATGGCGGCGGCCTCGGGAAATGACGGAAGTGACGTCACACA
>JACVVK020000205.1:65000-70000 GCA_018292915.2 Batillaria attramentaria
AACCAACCCGTGGGGATGGGGATGTACCGCGCACCTACCAGACGACGTCATTTGGGTTGCGCACTGAGAACCAGCTAGACGCCGCCAATTGGTGGCTATTTTTAAAAAGATTTTTCGAGTCTCATTCTGTTCCGGAATGGACCTTTGGTTAAATAAAAGTGGTATTTCTCTAATAACAGAAGCCACAAAAACGGTCACGAAAACGGTCACGATGGCCAAACGAAACATCCTTCTATCTGGTAAACAGAATTAGAGTTTTAAAATCGGCAGTTTTCCATCTCAGAGGCGGTACGAACATACAGCCTAGTGGTGCAGGGAAGCAAAATATTGTCTACAAAGCTTAAAACACCTCTCATTCAAAGCATAGCATTCGGCTTTCAAATGGACACGCTATGCCTTGGAACCTACGCCTTGCAAATTCCAGTCTAAACTTCTGTACTTGGTCGCATTTCAGTAGCACGTACGCGGCACTACGCTAAACAGGACAGATCAGGTTTGGACAGGTACCCGACATTAAGCGCGTAGCACATTCTCCTGCTCTGTAGCTATCTCGCTGCGCATCTCTTAATTTGTAGCACAGTACCGTACCGTTTGGTGGAGTCGTTACAGGCTACGTGATAGTATTAGCTTCCGGGGCATGTAGTAAGAAATCGGCTAAATATAGTATAAAATCTTTGCCCCTTTTAAAATGTGTGTGCATAGTAAAATATGGCAATCTGGTGCTTTTTGTTGGCTTTGTAAACAAGTTTCATGCCAGGTAATAGTAAAATTAGGGAAAAATGAGGCTGGCTTGTGGACTATTTGTATTCATGCGCGGCTGGCACAGGAGCCAGCAGACGACCGTGGAATGAGGGGGGTATGTGGTCGCTGCCAACATTGCCAAAAAACGGAATATTGGAATTTGTTTAAATTTCCTCTACGCATGAGTCTATGGCTGCCTGATTTTTGTGAATTTTTTGGTGAATTTTAAAGCATTTCTAGGGTGTCATCTGCAGCGTTATGTGTAAGAGGAATATATAGCGTTTTCCTCCAGATTTGCATCTGTATCACGTAGCCTAATCTTCAGCCAAAGCTGAAAGCGAGAATGGAGATAGGGAAACCCCAGCTATCCGCCCAACTGCGCCCAAGCAAACGTGACAATATTTCACGCACGGGACAAACTTCACCCTTGAGCCCTGTTAGGGTCCCCACGCACCCAGGTATTTACGGCCCCTTTGCCTACTGACGTCACGACGTGGGTCGGTCAGGTGGCTGGTCCGGTTTAGCGAAGTAGGCGAGTTGTTTTGACTTACAGCCCGAGAATTTACCTGGTCATACATCATGTGACCTGCCTGCCACTGATAAACACTGCCAGTCGACACGACCGAACATCACTGTGAACAAAGCCACCAAAGGGACAACACCAGTGATTTATCTGCAGCAGACGTCATTCTCATTGTTTCGCGCCAGTTTCTTTTGTTTCGACTGGTGAGCTGTTGTTTTGCTTGACAACAAAAGTCGGCGATTGGCTTTTTTGTCTACACTCGTTTGCTAAACAGAGAAGGAAGCGTGTCGATTGCTGTACTAGTGGTGCCGTTTGAAAAGGACTAAACAAATCGGACTAGGATCATTCAGTCCAGATTTCTACTCGGTACAAACGCATCTTCACAGGGCGTGGACGGAGCGTTGGAATTATGTACGACCCGCACTAACGTCGACAAACGGATGTGAGAGTTGAATGAAACTGTTAAATCAACACATAAACTAGGCGTTTCATCAGAAACTGTGACGCTTGGATTTTCCTTACATCCGTGTTCCACATTCTCAGTGACCATTTATTTCGGACCATCACAGCAACTTTGTTCGCAGTGTTTGTGAATCGTTTGGGACACCAGCTTTCGCTGCTGGCAAACATTTCGGTGAAAGTGTTGAGTGAATAGAGCTCACTGACTGGGACAGGCAAGCAAGTAACGCCACAAAGACGGGACTTTCCCCTTCTTTCTTAACCTGAGTCACAGGCGTTACGCAAGAAGGAGTGTTTAAACTTTTAAAACGTTTTATTGCATTTCAACGGACTTGAAACATGGACGCAAAACTGTACTGTGTTCTTACCGCGGCGGCTTTGATGACTGTTGGTCGTTGGAGCGTCGCTGATGGACATGACCTGCGACAACAGCAACAGCAGCTCAACGAACAGTTGAATTCTCTGGAACGCAGCGGGAGACAAAAACGTAAGCAAACTATGGGATAACTGCGTTGGACTGTTTTTTTTTTTTTGGGGGGGGGGGGGTGGGGGGGGGGGTGTTAATAATAATGTCTTTGGTGTCAGTTAGTTGGGTTTTTTCCCTTAGATTTTTGTCACCGTCTGTTGTGATACGTACTGGAAGCGTTTGCGATTCCTCGATATGCCAGTAAGTGTGTGCGTGTGCGTGTGCGTGTGTGTGTGTGTGTGTGTGTGTGTGTGTGTGTGTGTGTGTGTTCACGATTCCTTTCCACTACGACGATCACGTAGAATGTGTTTTCCCCACGTCTATTCATGAAAGAAAAGTGGGTCAACAGGCCATAAAAACACGTTGCTTACGGAGAGGCAAAGTGGGGTTAGTCAGTTCGTTAGTTAGTTAGTTAGTTAGTTAGTTAGTTAGGGCTTAACGCCCCGCAAGCAACAAAGACTATTTCGCGGCTATCGTCAGTTTGTACCACTGAGCATCAAATTACTGTTTGACATCCTTAGGTTAATAATAACCCTTCCAGATACTTGAGAGAGAGAGAGAGAGAGAGAGAGAACCCTGAATATAAGAACAAGTTGCACACGGAACGGCAAAGCGGGGTTAGTCAGTTTGTACTACCGAGCATCAAATTACTGTTTGACACAACTAGGTTAATAATAACCTTTCCAGATACTTAAGAGAGAGAGAGAGAAAACTGAATATAAGAACAAGTTACATATGTACCACCGAGCAAATTACTGTTTGACACAACTAGGTTAATAACCTTTCTAGACACTGGAGAGAAAGAGGAAAAAAAAACCCTGAATATGCGTACAAAGAAATACATTTGAAAACAACATTACTGTGTCATTACAGCAGGGGGGAAAATTCGGTAATCGGTCGGGTTGAGGACAGAAACGCTTTCAAACGCTGTGTGAACACAGATTTATGCTGATTGCAATGTGGAAAAGTTCTCTCGCGCAAGCCTGTCGTTATGTTCTGATACTCATTCAAGTTTTCAAGAAAACGCCTTTGTTATCTCATTTGCCATTTCGCAATTAACATCACATTTTTCCCTCAGCTCATACATGTATGTCAAGTCAAGCTTCTATTCGGGACCCCCTAAGGGTATTGAATATCAGTTAACCCCATCCACAACGAATGTCCGCCTTAGGGTGGGAAAGGGATACATAAATATACACGCACAGATAAACTGTGTGCAAAGAAATGAATGGTACAGGGGAGCCGAACGGTACAGCTTTGGACTTGCAGTGCTCAGGTCGTGAGTTCGAATCCTAGCTTGGGGCTTTGGGCTGGCCGTTGTGGTGGAACTGGAGAAGCGCGTAAACTCTCAAACACCCACCCACCCATTCACCCACCCACCCATTCACCCACCCACCCATTCACCCACCCGCATAGGATGGTCAGCGTCGATCCCACAATGTTTATCACAATGCCAGGGGTTGCAGACTTTAAATCCGTTTGGCAGTTTATTAGCGAAAGGGTCTGTGACTGTGACGCATGCGCACGTTACAGTTTTTTAAAACCACTGACCCGAGGCGACACTGGATGTGTGTGCACTGGAGTGGGACGGCTTGACCCCCAGTTGCGACATGATAATTAGTGGGGTTTTTTTTTTTGTTGTTTTTTTTTTAAAGTCACATGCCCTTCAACTGCTGTGCGGTCAAGCTGCGTTGGCGGACAGCGTTTCACAAACAACCATTAATCCAACTTAGTAATTGGATAATCCGACAAGCCGCGTGGTACTTAATTTTTCTTGTGAATGAGCTGCGCGTGGTCTGAAACGCGAACAAGGAAAGTCACCTGTCCAAGCACACGTGCTGGAAGGCCTGTGGCCCGTGATTTTGGACGGAAGCCCATCGCTACGGATTATGTGACGCATGCAAATTTCATTCTGAAGGACATGTATGAATAACAAGTTGTTATCGAGCAGTCTGCCCTTAGGCTTGACTGTTTAATCTAGGCTGAGATTATGGTAATGCTGGCTCTTGCTAGTACAGGCGGGTTATAAGTTCAAGACTAGCCCGAAAAATCACGGGTTCGGGGACAGCAAGCATGCCACCTTAGCTGTTAGGTAGATTTTTCGGGTTGAGTCCTAAACTGTATAATGCTGGTTCGTTTACAGATTAGGGTAAGAGGGTGGATGGGTGGTTGGGAGTTTAACGTCTTTATCCACCACGTATGGGTGATTTCAAAGACGGGGCAACGAGAAAAAGGCCAGCACAAATATTTGGCCCAAGCCGGGATTAGATTAGGGTGAGACCTGCGCACTCTTGACAGTCACACGAGTGACTTGAATGAGCACAGTGTCGAAAAAGATTATCGTCTACAAGTTTTAAAAGCGGATAACGACTTGGGTTGTTTGCGGGCAAACAATTCCACCATACGTGGTTGATATCAAAGACGGGGCAACAACGAAAACTCCAAGGGTTTGGTTCCCCAGTCGAGATTCGTACTCACGACCAAAGCATTGAAAGCCCAGCGCTCCAGGAGCTCGGCGATCTCCGCTACCCCCCCCCCCCCCCCCCTTGGACGACATATCGGCAGGTTGGTTTGAAACACGAGTGGTCAGTCTGCAAAACTATACTGTGAGTAGGTCACAGTGTGTACCCAAAAGGTGTATCTAACTTAGCTATAATTGTACAACAGCTGACACTTTATCCCGAACAAAATTGAGACGTTTGCTAGCTGCCCTTAAAGGTCTGCAATCTCAGCAAAAAGCTGCAAACATTGCGAAGAGAAAAGGAAGCGGTAATGACTGCGAAGTGGTTACAAGTTAAGCAAATAAAAGGG
>JACVVK020000205.1:75000-77500 GCA_018292915.2 Batillaria attramentaria
AATTTCCTTCTTTTGACTGTCTCAAAAGTTGGACACTTTTTAAAGAAGGTATCTACACTTTTAGCATAATCACTCGTGACCAGTTTGATACTCCCCGGGAAACAAATCGCAGTTCGTGATAAACGGACAAAATGCGTGATAAACGGACAAACTGCTTTCGTATGATTTCATTTGTCACTTCAGAAAATACTATTACCTTAGAAGATTTTTTTCCTCCAGAGGCAGCTTTTACTGTCTCGTTCACTCAGTGCAAACCTCAGGATTTTCTTTTTACATCTAACCACATTCCACCCGATTTTTTTTTTAAAGTGACACCCTTTAAACCTTGCTTATTTTTTACGCATGGATATTTTATTTCATATTTTGCATATTTTGTTCCAGGAAAATTGAGAGAGAGAGAGAGACTTTGTACTCATATTTTTTTTGGTGTTTTTTTTTTTTAATGAAATCTCCATTTATCATCCACCGGCAGTAAAATGGTTTCTACCCGTTTACTATCAAATCGTATCGACATGCAGGGAACACACGGCGTGCCTATGTTTTTTCATAGTATATAATCTCGAATCAGTCAACGATAATCTTGTGCCATGCCATGCAAACATTCTTGGTAGAAGCTGATCGCGTGAAAATCCATTTTTATTATGTACTTGCATTTTTCAGCTTCTATATACTCATGTAGTCACACGACGATGTTATTACTGTGATTATGTTGGTAGCCTGATGATATTCTTAGCAGACGCGACTCGCTTATGAATTCGGCTGAGTTGCCTGTGTACTGTGACTGTATTGGCGCATAAATTATGATAACAAGCGTCAGCTGCTGTGTTCAGGCAACGTTTCCCTTTGTTTGTGTTTTTTCAGTGTACGCGATCGAAAGGATACTGAAGAAACGAATACAAATACTTGATTGAACTTTAAAGCTTCCGTATTTTAATTATTCTGTGTGTGTGTGTGTGTGTGTGTGTGTGTGTGTGTGTGTGTGTGTGTGTGTGTGTGTGTGTGTGTGTGTGTGTGTGTCGGAGGCGGGGAGGGGGTTTCTAAGAACTTTAAGAACGCACACAGATAACGCCATTCAATTCAATTATTATTGGAAATGCTGGACATAATTTTTGCTGAACATTGCTGCTATCCATTTTTACAATTGTTTTGTTGCTGCATTTGTTTTCAACATCCCAACAGTGCAGTCATCACATAGTGCACACACATATCTGAAGTTAGAATCCATAATTATATAACTGCATCAAACACACACTTACAAACCAAACCAAAACACAACCGTAAGTCCAATCAAAATTCATGAACGTCAAACGCTTCCCAAAGAGATAAACAATACAATTTATGGATTATGATAGTTCGCTACTGTCACAACTAGAAACTTTCAACAGTTGGTGAAACGCATAAAGCAAAACGTCTAACTGGTGATGTACAGTCAAGGCAAGACAGATTGTATATCACCGGCATATCACACGAAGGAAGATTGTATATCATCCGAATATCAAACAAGGAGATAGTGTATATCATCCGGGCATCAAACGAAGGAAGATTGTATATCATACGTATCAAACGAATTATCAAGTGGTCATCTTACTTGAGTTGAATTGACTGGGTTGGTGGTATGCTGACTGTATGTTGACAGTCTGTCACAGAGAGAGAGAGAGAGGGTATGTATGACTGTATGAGTCACAAAGCTACGATGTGACTGTGTGTCCTACATCACTACAGCGTTATAAAAACAAAGCATGAACTTTACGCTGTATACATCAGGGCCCGTATGTAATAGTCGAGGTTAGGGCTTTTAGCCCTGGGCTAGAGTCTAACATCGAACTGAACTAGCTCTAGGGTTAAATTTTCTGTTGTTCTTTGTTTTAAATCAGGAAACGGGTCCATTGCAGCAAGATGCCTAAGCCGTTATAGATGGATTTATTTCTTCCTTTCTTCGCCTCCTTTTTTATATAATTTTTTTGTTTGTTTCTTTTGTCCTACTCTGGGTTAGGCCCGTAGCCGTGGGTAAAATTAACCTCGACTTTTACATTCGGGCCCAGGTAAGCGGGTTGGCACGAGAAAAAGGCCAGCACAAATATGTGGCCCCAGCCGGGATTCGAACTCACGACCCGAACATTGGGAGTCCAACGCTCTACCATTCGGCTATCCCGGCTCCCCTTTTGGCACAAGAATCCCACAAAGAGGATGTGAAAATGAAGTGGCCGATTAGAAGCTGTACTACTCCGAAAACTGAATCAGAAGCCTGAGCACAAGAGGAAAACAGCCTTTACAGTGATCCAAAAAATGTCGGGGAGCCGGGGTGGTCGAATGGCAGAGTGTTGGACTTCTAATGCTCGGGTCGTGGCTCGTATCCCGGCTGGGGCCAAACATTTGTGCTGGCCCGCTTCTCCATCGTTGCCCTGTCTTTGATATCACCCGTATGTGGTGAAAAAGGACGTTAAACACCCACCCACCCAAATATTGTCGACTTCCCATGGCAGCATTATTTCACAGTCCT
>JACVVK020000205.1:82500-257500 GCA_018292915.2 Batillaria attramentaria
CGCCTGAAACCAAATTACAGTGTTTATGTCTTACCAACCACGGCCCATGAAGGGTTAAAGAGCAATAACGACCAAAACAGCAAAGTTCAGGAACAGCTTTAACCCCACGGCTTTGAAGTGTGCCCCCCTCACCCCTTCCATCTAATATGTGATAATAGGATGTCTTACTTCTCAATTCTTAGTTCTGACCTATTTCTGCTGTTAATGGTGTATCTTAGTCCAAGAATTTTATCAGTCTGTTTGTATTTGTTTTCGCAGTTTTAGTCAACAAGCCGGTTTAATGTATGTGTATGCCGTATGTGCGAGTGACTGTAATATATATTAAGTTCCACGTGTGAGTGATTGCAAAGCAGCTGTGTTGAACCACAACAAATTCCCAGTGTTTGCACATAATATGGTAATAACGTTATGTTCATGTTTATGATTTTACACGTGTCTTTGAGGTAAATGTGCCAAATATTATCATCGTGGAAGCTGAGTGCAAATCAGTCTGTGAGCATGGTAAAGTTCATATGCCGTTTCTCTTTAAATCCACTCACCTTTCTATTAGCACTGCATTTGTGTCCGGTGTCACAATTATGAAGTTGCTGGCTCTCTGAGTGAGGAAGCAACAATGATACTGTCAGTTGTTTTGTTGTTGTTGTTGTTTTAACGTTTACAAGGATACACCTGTTGCCACTGATGCTAACTGAATATGACTCTATAACTGGCGACTCCACTCCGCAAACCCCAAGGCCAAAGCCCCGCCCCTTGGCTCTGCCGTGTAGTGCCGAAACACAGTACGTCCTTGACGTCACTGTATGGGAAAAGGAGTGATTTCAAGATGAAAGAGACTGACGTAATGGTCTTTTTCCTCAAATGGCGTCAGCGGAGTTACTGCTTTCTTTCCACGTTTCAGTCATATCAAACTACAAGTAATGTGCTTCCCTCGTTGCAGCGTCTGGCAAACAGTTTGCCAGACCATGCCATGTGCTGTGCTCATTATCAATGCCGCGGGACGCGATTGGCTGAATTCTTGGGGGAACGACCCTTTCGATTGACAGGGGTGGAGTTGTCCATTATCAACCTGACTTTCCCTCGTGTTTACAACACCGTCGAAAAACATTCCGGCAGAAGTGCAATACACAGATAAAAACAGATGGCTTTCACGCCGTTAGCATAATGAACGATACAGGAGATTCTAGCATTGTTTTTAAATGAAAACAGATTGACATGGAGATATTATGTGTTAAACACACACACACACACACACACACACACACAACCAGATTTCTATGGGACCCACAGCCGCGGAACAGAACAAACTTTGGCTCAAAGAGAGAGAGAGAGAGAGGAGGGGGGGGGGGGGGGGCGAGAGAGAGAGAGAGAGAGAGAGAGAGAGAGAGAGAGATATGCTTACAATGTATTCATTTTCGTCATCTGCAGTGATGTAGTGATTCAGATTTGTCATGTTGGACACTATGGTTCTGATTATCTCCAAAGAACATTTGTCAGTGCCACTCACACTTCCCCCATGACATTGAAACGACTCAAAATGACACTATATCTCACAATGCTCTGACGTGTTTTGCAGGATGATATCACTGCAGGATAAAGTTTGAGTTCCGCACTGAGGAACTGAGGAAAGAATGGCCAGCAGCACATCTTGATGAACATGACAAATTCAAGGAATCAAAACCTATTGATATTGATCAAAACGTGATTCGGGCCGGGTTTATAATGGTTTAAGAACTTTATACATAAAGGCACCGTATCATCGCTGTTGCCGAACGCGTGTGCTAAATCTGTGCCATCTAATCTTGGCATAGATAACGTGATTACGCTATTTGAAAGCCTATCTCCATTATCTTTATCACTATGCTGATAAAGTTATCGTTAGGTGCTTGTCAAAATGTGGATCGATCACACACACACACACACACACACACACACACACACACACACACACACACACACACACACACACACGCAGTTTCTCCCAAACAAGTGTCAGTTTGCATTCCTCTCATTTTGCATGTTGTTTCTGTACCGTATGTATAAAAGTCATTTCACGACATTGGATGCACACAATGGTATTGCTTTTTCCGTGGTAGAATTAATTATAAAATATTTGTATGCTTTTCGTAAACTGGATAACGGAATATGTACAAAATTAAGTGACTGCTTTCCCAGACGCAATATATCATCACAATAAAACATTTTAGAAAGACAAATCAGCACCAAGCGTAGCAAAATTATGCTCTGCAATCACATTTTACAAAAAAAAAGATCATAAATCAATTATGAGTTATGAATTATGAAAAAGGATATAAAGGTCCCCCCCCCCCCCCCCCCCCCCCCCCCCACACACACACACACTGGCGTGCCTAAACACCTGTAACAATTATATATGTGCTCAGTACTGTACCAAAAACATGAAATAAAAAGCATGTACAGGTATACATGTAAAATACTACCAAACCATATGCTACGGCACATGTATGAATGTAAGAAAAGAAATGCCAAATGCCCGTGCATCTGTCAGAACACACTAACATCGCTCTGTTTAATATCACATAAAGAAACACAACACTGTGCCAGTCACAATTATCTCCTGGAAGTAGTCAGTGCTACAGAGGACCACCATTCACATCTGGCCACATTCTGATGGTGGGTTGGCTCTGCTGTTTTTGTTGTAGCAATGGTGTCATTCTCCCATCGAACAGTCCGTACACCCCACCTGAAAATAGGCATCAAGTCAAAACAATAATAATACATAGACGGCGCTTTACTCCAATATATATATATATATATATTTTTTTTACCTTATTGTCCCTTTTGGGAAATTTGGGCTGCTTCCCGAAGAGGGGAGCGCGTAACCATGGCACCCACACCTATCCTATTTTTTTAATGTTGTTGTAGGAAGAACAATGGATAACCTGGAAAGAAACCCCTAATGAGCAGCCCGGTAGCCAGGAAAAACCGTATCACATATCACAAGCTCGACATGGGTTTGAACCCACGCTTCATCCTGACAGCGGTGACAGTCATTCAGTAGCACAGCGGTTGAGCCCGATGCACTTTTCATCAGCACTCAGTGTGTGTGTGTGTGTGTGTGTGTGTGTGTGTGTGTGTGTGTGTGTGTGTGTGTGTGTGTGTCAGTGTGTGTGTGTGTGTGTGTGTGTGTGTGTGTGTGTGTGTGTGTGTGTGTGTCAGTGTGTGTGTCAGTGTGTGTGTGTGTGTGTGTGTGTGTGTGTGTGTGTGTGTGTGTGTGTGTGTGTGTGTGTGTGTGTGTGTGAGCGCAAAGAGTGTTTCGTAGAAAACAGATAGGCGCTATATGAACTGTATTCATTATTATGATTATTATTACTTTCTTTTAGGCGACAGCTCACCCCAAGTGCCACAAAGTGACCCAACGACCAATATCCTTTCACTGTCACACACAGATGGTGCAAAGGGTCGGTTTAGCTATTCGAGAGTTGGAATTCAAAACTGTTTTTCAGGTAATTTTTCATGGACCGAACATTGCCAAAGCAGGGAGGAAGGAAGCTGCAGAATTGAATCGAATTGAACTGAACTGAATTGGAGTATCCACAGAGAATAGTGGACAACCAGCCCCAATGAATGATGCAACATACTGAAGGATGAAGTCTGGTGTCCAAGGGAGGACTTGAACCTGTGACCCCTCCCATTAGTGACAGAAAGTTTTACCTGTACCCATCTGGTCACCCCACCATAAGAGAAGCGGGCCCTACCTGTGTGCAAAAAGAGAATGCATTTGCCACTGAATGTCGCTGGATTCTTCCTCAACTCTCGCACCATTCCAAGGGCTCCTTTACCACTGTATGTAGGATCCAGCATCACCCCAGTATTGCACGCCACTTGGTAGATGAAATCTGCCAGTAACAGACAGAAAACTGAGACGGTGATTCTCTTGCCATGCTGACAGAATAGAAAAGACTACTACAACTACTACTATCATATTGGTTTTATGGGGCGCCATATCCCAGCAGATGCTGGCTCAAAGCGCATTACAATGAGTTTAAACACAAACACGCACACACACGGCCATGCACACCCACATCAGTGTACCAGAAAACAAGCAGCATATACCTGCAATTTACCTTGTTTCCCGGTGGTTTTCAAGAGAAACCATTTCCTAGACAAAGCCACAAAAATACCGCCAACACAAAAGTACCCGCAAGAATCAACAAGAGAATAATCATATAACAGACTTAAGTCAGCCAATATGTGACGCTACGCCACGAAATGAGTCGGAAGTTACATGCAGCTGAATAGTGCAACACCCGATTTTCCGACCGAGGTGGCTATTTTGTTTCATGGGGTACGTCATTTCAACAGATCATAACTTCAAAAATAATTATCCGATTTTAATCTGGTTTTCACCATTGGATTCAGCATTAAAAAACCTGTAAGATCATGTCAAAACCTCAAAAACTTCAAAAAGTGACTTCAGACTCAAATCGTGGGGGGGCGTCACATGTAATTTATTTTCTGAATAAAAAAACATACCAAGTTCATCATCTGTGGAGATGCCGTAACCTTTGCCCTTGTGACCTTCGACCACATGCAGTATATCCTCTGAACGCAGGTGACCCAGACCTGCCTCCTGCAGGGTTTCGTTGCAATGGTTGTGGAAGTATTCTGCATCATCACTAACAGCAACAGCGTGCACTCTGAAACCGAGTGAATCAAAGGGACGCAACTTCTTTGTGAGCACATACAAAAGCCATGAGGTTCTTGGAAATGCACTTCTACTACTACAGGTGCCAGTAAGGCTGCGTTGATATAGTTCTCTCCCTTGTGACATTTGCACCTGCAATAAATGCACTTAAATGTGCGTGGCTGTGTCGGTACAGTCGCCCAATATGGCGCAAGGGTGCGCAATATACACTGAGCGCTAGTAAGGATGAAACACCTTCTGGTGCAATCAGGGTATTAGCAAGAAAGTGGATGGGCAGTGGCCGAGCGCTGTTCTCTAGTTTACCCACGGTGATGCTAGAGTTCCAAAATTGTCCTGAACTGTCCTGTAGTAGAGTTACTGTGCAGAAACTCAGCAGATATTTTTGGGATGATTTAGGATTCCCGATCCCCAAGGAAATAACAATAATGAAGACAAAACCATGTTTTTTGTATGCACTCCAATAACCACACATAAACTCCTTATAAGATGTAGGATAACTGCACAAGCTTCAAATCTGTAAATTCTAACTCTTACTTCAATTTAGATCCAGTGAGATAGTTGCCAATGGACAGCCCTGACGCGGTGCCTCCGCTGCCACATGCAAACACCACATCATCGAAGCTCTCCAGGACTCCCTGATACAGACGCACACAAAAGTTTACGCAAAAACATGGCCAAGGTGTCAAAATATCATTTTTGAGATATTAATTTTGTGGAAACATTCTAACTATGTCCTTCCAGTGGCCAAAAAACCCCAGAATACTTCTAAGTGTAATAGCTTTTGATCTGTAATTGTTTGTAGTTGGGAGGGACAGAGGCCAGTCGATATACCCGGTGACCATTTGACTGGTTCAGCTCCCAGTAACAGTACCCAGCAACTCCAGCCGTGACTTTGTGTGCCCGATGACAAATACCTACACATGGTGATGAAAAATATCTGGTCTCACGGCACACTGTTGGGGGCGGGGAGATGCAGCGGTGAATGCTTGTTGAATATTCCAGTTTGCATCCACTGGATTAACTCTTTGACGACGGAGCGCAATTTCTGACACACGATTTCCTATAGGAAATCGTGTGTCAGAAATTGCGCTCCGTCGTCAAAGAGTTAATCGGACTATTTGGTGGTTACACGACAGACAAAGGGTTTGAGAACAAAGCATTACAGGAGGTCTGCACAACAATCATTGTAGGAAGCAAGAGTATGACACAGCTGACTGGGAAACGTTTTAAGCAACATTATATATATGTAATATCGTGATGAAAATATACCGTGCAAACCTTGTCACAAGAAATTTTATTCTAGATGCAAGTAAATATGTATTAGCTGGTACAAAAAAGTATATTCTTTATCCCAAGAAATATAAAACTCATTTGTTGCTCACATGAAAGACCTCGAAACACAACGCAGTTTAAAAAAAGCAAAAACATAAAAACAACAACACGTTTTCACCTGCTGCTGCATCTCCTCAAACACTGTGATGTACCCAAACAGTCCAACTCGAGTGGAACCACCAACTGGGACCAGGTAAGAGTCCTCACCGGTGGATGCTCTGAAATATTAATAATAATAATAATGATAACAATAATAATAATAATAATATAATATGATGATGATGATGATGAAGAAACTTCAAATGTTGTCGGTCATGCAGGCATAATCACTGTTCCTTACAGCTTTAAAAACTGAGCCCTGAGGCTGACGGTCACTCTGACCCTCTCTGTCAAATTCAGATCTATGGTCATTTTGTAAAATCAATGACATGGGATAAAGAATATAGTTTTTGTGCTAGTTAATACATAATACTTGCATCTAAAATAAAATGTCTGCGTGTGGTTCTGAAATCTCGGCGTGAGCAATGCGCATGTCGGTAATAAGGAACACTGAACCTAAACATTTAGTTGAAATCAAATGTCAACATATAATAACCTGCACCAGTAATAATTGTAGTGTATAACCCTAAAAGCAAAACTCAGAGGGGGAGCAAACTCAATACTGACCAAACAAACCAAATGAACAACAACAACAAACCAAAAAAAGTTACATGTAGTACTGGTTGTGCGTTATCAGCCTCCCTTAACATTTTCACAGCACACCTGATTTTACAAACAATACAAAAGTTGTTCCAAACATTTCCTCTTTAGCAAAAAAAAAAAAAAAAAAAAAGCATTTTTGACCTTACAGGATTCTGAGAACAAAATTCAAAGACTTTTTAAAGACTTTCCAAAGACCAAAAATAAAAATTCAAAGACCCTGCTCTCGCAGTCGACTCGCGAGTGGAGCGAAAGGAAAGGCACAGTGACACGGCCAGAGATGAGCGAACAGTGAGCTGGCCCCGAAAATACCGTCGTGGGGAAAAAAAAACAAATCATTTCATGATTTTTCAAAGACTTTCAAAGACATTTTTTTCAAAACATCAAAATGTAAAGACTTTCAAAGACTTGAAAAAGGGTCTTCAAAATTCCAAGACTTTCAAAGACATCCAATGCCTGTACGGACCCTGCCTTAGCTACACCCGCTGCTCATACCATTCAAACTTCATAGTTACTTCATGCAACATAGTATACACTAACTTGATTTCTTGTGCCAGTTTTTCCATTCTGGGCTTGAGATGTGTCAGGTATGGAGACTGTTTTGGCACTAGGTAGATGTGGGATCCACACAGACGGTCCATCAATACATTGCCCTCACAACCTGCTCCTTCAGCATCCTAAAATAAAAGACACATTTTCCCACTAATTCCTTCTTGTTAGTTAACACAATCCTTGTATCTGAGAGGAATTTGATAGAAAAGAAGATAAAAGTAAAAAGTTACACAGGGAGATGAGTTTGATTTACAGAGACAGACAAACGGATGGACAGACAGACAGACAGACAGACTGACACACAGAGAGACAGACAGAAGAATATCTTTAACATTATGCAAGTTTCTAATTCCCTTTTTAATTGTTTAGAGACTCGGAGACTGATGATTATCAAACAGTTGAACAAAGTTTGAAGGGGGGTACGTGGGTGAGGGGGAGGAATGAACTGTACGAGGCAGTCAGACTGCACTAAAGCAGTGTTCCTTATGGCTCTGTCAAATTAAGGGAGGCACTTTGTAAACTCACTAATGCAGAGCCTCAAAATCTCTGTATCAAATTCTGAAATCTCTGTGTAAATGAAGCACATATGTGCATAATAAGGAACACCGCTAAAGTTTACAGCAAATGAATTAAAATACCAAACTAAATTACTGTAGCATCAGTCCGTAAGAAGAGATGAGGTGTCAGTCCCAACTGTCTTGCACAGACAGCCACAGCCCGACAATGATTGGACTGTATAGAGCCGCAGGTGATTACGTGACGACAACCTTGCTTCAGGGCATCTGCCATCAAAAACTCCAGCTTTCTGACCTGAAAATAGAAGCGAAGGAGATAAATGCACAGGGACTGCTGTCAGCCAAAGTTCTTTTGATAAAGCCTGATCATCTTTTTTTTCTTTTTTTTTTTTTAATCATATCAGTCACAGCTCCTATGCCCGTTAGTGTACATCACTTGCACTTGAAAGCTGCATCTAGTATGAAAATGCAACAGCGTGCCAGTACAGTCAAACCTGCAAAAGGGTCATGCAAAAACAAGTGGTCATAACAACAGTGGCATTCCAGGAGAGGTGAAATAAAGGGAGACGCTTTTGAAAATTTTATTTCAATGCTAAAAGTAGTGGAAAAGATATAAAACAGACAGCGAAAGGGGTGGGGAGGGATGTGTGTGTAGAGATATGATGATAATAATATAAATAATAATGACGACTTATGAGGCGCCTATACACGAAATGAAACAAGCTCTAAGCGCCGTACATCATAACTACATACACCACTTTCATACACACAGACTCACAGGGAACATTAAAAAGTTAAACAATTAATATCTCACAACAAGCATGATGAAATTTCATATTTCAAAGGGTAAGAATCTTGACAAGGAAATCCATCAGACAGACAGACAGACAGACAGACAGCACCTTGTTTCCTGACAATGTACTGCCAGTCATGTCGTCCCTCTTGATAGAAACTGAAAATCCGTCAGGCACTCCTGGTACCAGCCATGGGTAAATCGGTGTGTTGGGCATGGCAAGCTGAAAAATTAATAACTGTCTGGTAAGCACGTTGAGGTAAATTGTAGCCAGGAAGGACAACTAGTTAGCATGCGCAAAAAGTTGATTAAGTCGGTTAATAAGTGACAAGATGCCATGTCATCACATGGTTAAATAACTAATTTCGTTACTGATGTGCAACAATCGATTCACCAACCATCACCTGTCACTGGTGAGCTAGTGAGTTTGCTGAACTTTCCACACTGTGGATGTGTTTGTGTGGTTTTTATTCTGATATTTATATCATGTGTTCAGGGTTTCTGTGGCAGCTATCTGAGGATGATGTCCTGAGTGACTCAAAACTTTTTTTGGCCTGAATAAGAATAAAAGGACACAAAAATGATACATATACTGGTAATGAAAAAATCGGACATTTGGAAAATGAATCGGCCAACAAACAATGTCCGACACTGGTATGAAACCCTGCTCGTTCATTATTACTCACCTGTTCGTTATTTCTGCTCACCTGTAGTTTAATTACCTCTTTTGCTTGGCACATTCTGGGGGATGGTAATCACACTACTTTACAAGCTGACAGTAGGGGAATCAGTGCCAGTTTTGAAGCTCTAACTTAATCAGTAGGTGAATAAAGTGATACACTGTCTTATGTCATTGCAGTACTGATACCGTCTGTTCAAAACAAAACCATGCTCAAAACCGTGTAGGTCAGCCTATCCCCTGTTAGTGTGCTTGCTGGGCATTTCATACGCGTTTTATCGGATGTTTATTATACTACCCACCTGTACTTTTACCTCTGGTACACAGCTCAGTGCTTTGGCCCATTCCGGTGGATGATAAGCTACTAAGCGATCTGAAGCCATTGCAGAATACTGTCTGTTCAAAGCGACGGTGTGTGCGCACTGTGTCATTTCGGAGAGGGCCCTACGCTGAGCACCGAACAAATTCAGAACACAGACTGCACTTCTCCCCATAAAATGAGGGTGCAGGAACGGTGACACAGGCATGCAGCTACTCGGACATATCTATTATCAGTGTGTATTGTTCGGATACATCTCTGTGGCTGTCAGTAGCGATACTGCAGAGTGGAAAATTCCGGCAGCTGGTGGCCCACACACACGTTGTAGTGTGTTCGTAAAGAGAGTTATTTCCCTTGTGTCGTCTGCTAATAGCGCGGTTTTGTGTGTGTGTGTGTGTGATGATGATGATGACGATGAAACTTTATTACACAAGGATTGAGATATAGGTTCACGAGAACCTGTCTGACAATCTGTCCTTGCTAAACTACAACATCACAAGATTATAAAAAGACGAAGGGGAAAAAGAAAAAAAAAGCTAAATCCAAATGTGTGAGAGTCAGTGTGTGTGTGTGTGTGTGTTTAGGTGTGAGGGTTTTGGCTGGGTAGCGAAAATAGGGGTTGGAGGGAGAGGCTCCCAGTCAATCGGAAAAGGTACGGTAAATTGGAATTTCTTGTCAGTTAATTTGTTATCAGTTTATAGGTACCCGGCAATAGCACCCACACCACAATCCACCGCGGAAGGACAAAAGTGATAAGACAATGTCGTGTATGATTTACTGTCCGCCTGAAACCAAATTAGTGTTTGTGTCATACCAACCATGGCCCATGAAGGGTTAGAGAGCAATAACGACCGAAACAGCAAAGTTCAGGAACAGCTTTAACCCCACGGCCTTAAAGTGCTCCTCACCCCTTCCATCTGATATGTGATAGCATGTCTTACTTCTCAATTCTTTATTCTGACCTAGTTCTGCTGTTAATCGTGTATCTTAGTCAGTGACACTTTTAAAGGCATTTAGTAGCCTCTACTGGCTATCCCGGCTTTTACACATAAAGGCATGTTATGTTACTTGAATCTTCACCGTATCAGTGCTGTTGCTGAAGGTTTGTGCTAAATCTCCGTCGTCTAATTTTCGCATAGATGATGTGATTACTTGAAAGCCTAGCTAGCTATCTCCATTACATGTATCTTTATCACTAGACTGATAGGTACTTGCCAAAATGTGGATTGATGAAAAACACACACACACACACACACACACACACACACACACACACACACACACACCGCGTTTCTCCCAAACAAGTGCAAGGTTGCATTCCTCTCTTTCTGCATGTTGTACTGGATTTATAAGTCATCAACCAATCAGTCACTACGTCTTTATTATCCCGAGGGAAATTTGGGTGTGGTGTTCAAAGAAAGACACTGATACACATCAAAATAAAAATACACTTAAGATAAAAAAATAATAAACACTACAAAAAGTACAATTAAATTAGAGATTTTTATGAATTAAAAACGGTCTTGGTATTAAGGTAGGAATAATCTAAAATAACTATTTAAGGTTATCACACAAAAATCACAGTCTTCATCCTCCACACCCGCTCCATTTGATCACAGTCCTGCAACACACACACACACACACACACACACACACACACACACACACACACACACACACACAGCCTTTCTACCTCAAGGAATTTAATATGTTTATGACGGACGGAATAAAATTTTGTCATATCATGACAAAGAATGCATACAATGGTACTGCTTTTTTCTGTGGCAAAAAGTATAAAATTCCTCCAAGGTTTTCATAAACCGAATAATGGAAAAATGTACCATTAAGTGACTGCTTTTCTAAAAGCAATATATGATCACAATAAGACATTTTAGAAGACAAATAAGCAACAAGCGAGGCCAAATTATCATCTGCGATCACATTTACAAAAATGTTTATAAATCAATTACGAAAAATGATGTAAAGGATTTCATACCCCCCCCCCCCCCACACACACACACACATACACACACGAGTGTGCTTAAAATAATCATACACTGTGCAAAAAACATGAATTTTGTGTATAAAAATACACACATGTACAGGTACACATGTAAATGCTGCCAAACCAGAAGCTACTGCACATGTATGCATCTGACTAGTTGCCAAAAGGTGCACACGAAAAGTGGACAGTGTTGATGCAAAAACAAAATACATGCGAGAAACAATTTATGTGCACTTTTAGGGAAGTGTTGTGACTGTTGATGATATCCTGCAAGCAGATGATAAAAAATATTATCGTTTCTGAGAAAATGTACTTTGAATACTTTGAGGAGGCAGTATGTCGCACATCAAACATTACATCAAAACTACATTATTTTGTAAACTTAATAAAAACAAAGTACTCCAGAAACATAACTAGTATGCTAGAACAGGTGTTCTCATCATATATGTGGATTCTTAAGTTTGTTACCTAATTTTAAGATGGCTGCCTTAGTGTGTGATGTTGTACTGCATAACGTGAGACATATTCCTCATTTTTTCAGTGCTTTTGTGTCAGATAGCATGTGCTCACATTTTGTCATACAAAACCCCAGTAATTTGCAGACCTTAAATTTGATATAAAACCGTTTTATACAGCAAAAATACCATGTCAGAAATCACTTTTGTGTTGAACATCGTCTAGCCAAAACTATTACAACATATCTGCACAAGCTGCTCCCTCACTCTCCTTTAGATAGCCATTCAAATCAACCAGGAGTACAGACCTGCCTACCCACCAAACATGACAGAGTAGTGCCAAAAACCAAATGAGCAGTTTTTTTGCCAAATGAGTAGTCTCGGCTAACAAATCCCAACCGAAATGTGCCACTTGCTAGCTTGTTGCTTAAGTTACAAATCAACAATTCCATTCTTTGGCTTGTTTGATTCGACTGGTTACGGTGTACTACCACAGTATCTATCTTTTTTTCTTCTTCTTTTTTTTTAAAAGCCAAATTTCTTTCTACGGGGAATTTATACATCGTTAAACTTTGAATGAGGCTTGTTCAAAAAGCTGGATAGGTGCAAGCAAAAGATAAGATTGGATTTGACAAAACGCTAACTGCTAACTTGATAACTTGTAGATTAAGGAAACGAAATTGCGTAGTGGGGCAATTAAATGCGTAGTTGCGTAGTAAGCTCAATGTTACTTAGTTTTCTATGGTCAATGTGTAGGGTAGGCAGGTCTGGGAGTAGCACGTGGCAGCTCGAGACGTATTGAAAAGTGGGATCCTTTTCACAGTTGATGTTTTCAGATTTTTTAAATTTGATGGAATGTTGCGCATCATTTATTACAACAAAACCTGAGTGGTTCAAATATCTATCCTCAAAAATTACTCCGGCTTTTTATGAGCGAATTGATCATTCTTCTGACATTTCACATTATTAGAGCACCTCTGGGGGGGGGGGGGGGCATTTTTGGTTTGTTTTAATTGTGGGATACATGAGAACATGCTTTTGAAACGTTAGGTTTCAACAAAGTTGATGTTCAACACGCCAACCTTTCAGGTGCATTTTAATTTTTTCTAAGGATGTGAGTATTGACGTTGTGTACTAACCTGTAAATCAATCCTTCTAGTAAATGGATCAATAAATTGTTTCTTTCAATCCAAAGCTGTTTTTGAACAGCAGGGCGTTGTAAGGTCACATGCAACAGTTGTCAGTTTTCACCAGTCTAGTTGTGGCTCTCTTTTGCACAATGCAAGCAGATTTTTCTCCAAAAGCAGCATTCTGGCCGGTGAAATTATTTCCACTATATCTCTATCCGCTTTTCTACACAATACACTGAACTTTAAAGAAGAGAAATTACACATACATGTGTTTTAACATTTTTCTTTTGTCCAAACCAACATCACCCACACTGTGTGCACCTCTGGGCAACTAGTCAAATACCTTGGCACGAAGATCTTGCACATACAAAAAAAAATTGGAATGCAGTGAATGGTAAAAGTAATAAAAAAAAGAAAAAGAAAAACCAAAATCGCCCTTTGATGAGCAACTGTTGCATTAATGCAAGGTAAAGGCCGTTCTTAACCGAGCGAACCACCAGTTCGGTGAACTTGTTTGGCGAACTGTGTACATGTATCGTACATGAACAGGGCAAGCGCGCACATGTACGTAGTTCCAGAGGTTCGGCCGAACTAGTTCTCTTTCTTAACCGACCGTTAATGATATGCATACGTCATCGCCCGAACAAGGCGGACTCAGAAGTTGAGACAATCTTAAACAACCAAAATGGCCGCCTTCGTAGATCGAGACGACGAGGCATTTGCAGTAATTATCGTTTTGAGTGAACTCTTGGAAGCCGAGGAAGAGGGGAAAAGAGGAAAAGAGCGCAAGAGAGGGAAATGTCAAGTGAGTTTTCCTCAACTTTGTACATGCGCACAACAGCTCTCCCCGAGCAACCAATCAGAGCGCAGGATCGGCAAAAGGATCGCGAGGGTTCCCACGACACAAACCTAGTTCGGCGTACCTTTCGAACCAGGGTTTGCGGAGAAGTGTTTGGTCGGTTACGAAACAACGTGCGCGAATCTAGTTCGTCGTACTCTTCGAACCTAGTTCGCGAACCAAAAGTTCGCCCGGTTAAGAACGGCCTTAAGGGCACTGTTCCTACATTTCTCAGACCCAGAAAAAGCTGGTGTGCACATGAACTTTTTAACTGTTGTTGAACTTTTTATCGGGTACAAAGAGCTGCACCTGCATTTGGATGGTCACATGCTGTGGTTTCTTCTTCAGAAGTCAAAAAAAGGTGAACTTTGACGAACTTTTGGCCTTTTGGCCTTGAACATGCAAAAGCTCACTCACCATTGCCAATACAATTGTGTCAGTCAGAAACAACATCAAAAACACTAAAACTCATACTAGGTCTCTCAAAGTATGGTTGCATTAAAGAATAAAAGGGACTTTAGTGTTCTAAAATCCGTATCCTGGTGACCATGAGCCAGTGACGACAACACTAAATAACAATTATAAATGTACTCAGTACACTGTGCCAAAAACATGAATTAAAAAGCATGTACAGGTATACATGTAAAATACTACCAAACCATATGCTACGGCACATGTATGAATATAAGAAATGGCAAATGCCCATGCATTTGTCAGAACACACTACCACGGTTCTGTTTAATATCACATAAAGACACTAAAGTTCTGTGCACCCCCTCAGTAAGAACTAAAACATATGGTCAGAGATCCTTTTCCTTATAGGCTCCAGCTCTTTGGAACCAACTTCCTAAACCGCTTAGACACACAGAGTCCAGTGCCAGCTTCAAACGCTGCCTCAAAACCCACTTATTTAAAACTGATTACTGATTTACTCTGCCCTTCCACACCGTGTCAGTCTGCTTGTTGTGAGTTATTGTTTAACTTTGAATGTTCCCTGTGAGTCTGTGTGTATGAAAGTGGTGTATGTAGTTATGATGTACGGCGCATAGAGCCTGTTTTATTTCATGTATAGGCGCCTTATAAGTCGTCATTATTATTATTATTATTATAAAGAAACACAACACTGTGCCAGTCACAATTATCTCCTGGAAGTAGTCAGTGCTACAGAGGACCACCATTTACATCTGGCCACATTCTGATGGTGGGTTGGCTCTGCTGTTTTTGTTGTAGCAATGGTGCCATTCTCCCATCGAACAGTTCATACACCCCACCTGAAAATAGCCATCAAAGTCAAAACAATGATAATACATAGACCGCGCTTTACGTTTAGCAATCTTTGGTATCGACCAAAACTTTAGAACAGACAGTACATTTGACTTGATAATCTTCCTGGCTAAATTCCATATCTATAAATGAAGACCGTAAAACTCTCTACTGGACTGGGATATTTTTACCAGACTGTTAAAACACTGAGTTGAAATAGAACGTTATAGATATGGAATTACTGGACAAATGTCTAAATTCAAATGTAAATGGTTTCCATACCGACTGTTACTACAATAGCACCCTATGACTTATTTCACTCAAGTTTAATCGACATTGTCCCAAGGTACTGCTGTGATTGTGTATGTATTCCATTTTCCACTCCCCTTCTCTCCTCTTCTTCCTTTCTTGTTTTTTGTTATTATTTTTGTTTTGTTTGAATTCACTTATCTCAGTCTGCTTGTTTATCTGTCTATAGTGTATGTATACTTCTCTATATGTGTGTCTATGTTGTAAAATACTAAAAACAGAAAAAAGAGGCGCTTTACTCCAATTTTATTATTATTATTTTTTATTTTTTTTTACCTTATTGTCCCTTTTGGGAAATTTGGCTGCTTCCCCCTGGGGGAGAGCGCGTCACCACGGCACCCATACCTATCCTATTTTTCAAGTTTGCTGTAGTAAGAACAATGGATAACCCGGAGAGAAAACCCCTAATGAGCAGCCCGGTAGCCAGGAAACATCGTATAACATATCACAAGCTCGACCTGGGCTTGGCCCCACGCTTTATCACCGTGACAGCAGTGACAACCATTCAGAAGCGCAGCGGCCGAGCCCGATGCGCTATCTGTTATCTGCGCTTGAACCTGTGACCCTCCCATTAGTGAAGTTTTCACCTTCACCTACCTGGTCACCACAAAACATAAGAAAAGAAGACCCTACCTGTGTGCACAAAGAGAATGCGTTTTCCGGTGAACGATGCTGGATTGTTCCTCAACTCTCGCACCATCCCAAGGGCTGCTTTACCACTGTATGTAGGATCCAGCATCACTCCACTGTTGCACGCCACTTGGTAGATGAAATCTGCCAGTAACAGACAGAAAATTGAGACGGTGATTCTCTTGCCATGCTGACAGAATAGAATAGACTACTACTACTACTACAACCACCACCATATTGCTTTTATGGGGCACAATATCCCAGCAGATGCTGGCTCAAAGTGCTTTACAATAAGTTTAAACACAAACACGCACACACAAGGCAATGCACACCCACCCCAGTGCACCAGAAAACAAGCAGCATATACCTACAATTTACCTTGTTTCCCGATGGTTTTCACGAGAAACCATTTCCTAGACAAAGCCACAAAAATACCGCCAACACAAAAGTACCCGCAAGAATCAACAAGCGAATAATCATATAACAGACTTAAGTCAGCCAATATAATTTATTTTCTGAATAAAAAACATACCAAGTTCATCATCAGTGGAGATGCCATAACCTTTGCCCTTGTGACCTTCAACCACATGCAGTATATCCTCTGAACGCAGGTGACCCAGACCTGCCTCCTGCAGTGTTTCGATGCAATGGTTGTGGAAGTATTCTGCATTATCAAAAACAGCAACAGCGTGCACTCTGAAACCGAGTGAATCAAAGGGACGCAACTTCTTTAGGAGCACATACGAAAGCCACGAGGTTCTTGGAAATGCACTACTACTACTACAGGTGCCAGTAAGGCTGCGTTGATATAGGTCTCCCCCTTGTGACATTTGCACCTGCAATAAATGCACTTAAATGCGCGTGGCTGTTTCGGTACAGTCGCCCAATATGGCGCAAGGGTGCGCAATATATATACTGAGCGCCAGTAAGGATGGAACACCTTCTGGTGCAGTCAGGGTATTAGCAAGAAAGCGGATGGGAAGTGGCTGAGCGCTGTTCTCTAGTTTACCCGGTGATGCTACAGTTCTAAAATTGTCCCAAACTGTTCTGTAGTAGAGTTACTGTGCAGAAACTCAGCAGATATTTTTTGGGATTTAGGATTCCCGATTCCCAACAAAACCATATTTTTTTATGCACTCCAATAACCACACACAACTCCTTATAAGATGTAGGATAACTGCACAAGCTTCAAGTCTGTAAATTCTAACTCTTACTTCAATTTAGATCCAGTGAGATAGTTGCCAATGGACAGTCCTGACGCGGTGCCTCCGCTGCCACATGCACACACCACGTCATCGAAGCTCTCCAGGACTCCCTGATACAGACCCAAACAAAAGTGTACGCAAAAAAAAAACCATGGCCAAGGTGTCAAAGTATCATTTTTGAGATATTAATTTTGTGGAAGCATTCAAACTATGTCCTTCCAGTGGCAAAAAACCCCCAGAATAGTTCTAAGTGTAATAGCTTTTGATCTGTAATTGTTTGTAGTTGGGAGGGACAGAGGTCAGTCCAGCACCAGGTGACTGTTTGACTGGTTCAGCTCAAAACAGTACCCAGCAACTCCAGCCCTGACTTTGTGTGCCCAATCACAAATACCTACACGTGATGATGAAAAATATCTGATCTCATGGCACACTGTTGGGGGCGGGGAGATGCAGCGGTGAATGCTTGTTGAATATTCCAATTTGCATTCACTGGATTAATACATATACATTATATACATGTAATATCGTGATGAAAATATACTGTAGTGTGCAAACCTTGTCACAAGAAATTTTATTCTAGATGCAAGTAAATAATTTATGTACTAATTAGTACCTAAAAAAAAAAAAAAAAAAAAATTCTCCCATGAAAAAGAAAACACATTTGTTGCTCACATGAAAAGACCTTGAAACACAATGCAGTTTAAAAACGCAAAAACAACAACTCATTTTCACCTGCTGCCGCATCTCCTCAAATACGGTGATGCACCCAAACAGTCCGACTTGACTGGAACCACCAATTGGGACCAGGTAAGAGTCCTCATCGGTGGATGCTCTGAAATATTAACAATAATAAGACTAATATGAAAAAATTTCTAATGCAGACCTAATCACTGTTCCTTACAGCTTTAACAAGATGGCCACCAGCCCAATATGTTGTTTCCATTCAATGACCTGCTGTAGTCACAGTCGTAGTCGTTGTGTCATGTATGCAGCCCGCGCGCACACGAACGCAAGCTCTCTGACATCAAGCATGCTGACATAAAGTACTGGAAACCCTTTCCGTGCCTCAATGCACTTGCAAAACCCCAAACACATGAGGTCGTGTGAGCTCGCCTAGCTGGTTGACGTCACAAACTTTTTGGCGTATGCGAGGTTCTACATGGGTGAATGAATTCTTTAGACTCCAGAGTGCAGTCCCTTTTCGGCGGGGCGTGAAAATGTGACTGCTTACAGCCAGCGCCATTTTCAAAAATGGCGATTTTTTTTTTTTTTTTTTTTTTAGAAAAGCGAAGACTTGTGTGTCATATGATTCGATTTGAAACGAAGTCTTGAATATCCGACCACTTTTCGTTTGGGCAACATCTTTGCCAGCGGACAATTATTGTTGCGCTTTGATGGCACTGTTTACATGGTACACTGATCCAACAGGATGTGAGTAAACGGCAAGGGGGTTGCACTCTGACAGGCTAAGGTGTAGACTCCAGAGTGCAGTCCCTTTTCGGCGGGGCGTGAAAATGTGACTGCTTACAGCCAGCGCCATTTTCAAAAATGGCGAATTTTTTGTAGAAAAGCGAAGACTTGTGTGTCATATGAATCGATTTGAAACGAAGTCTTGAATATCCGACCACTTTTCGTTTGGGCAAAATCTTTGCCAGCGGACAATTGTTGCGCTTTGATAGCACTGTTTACGTGGTACACTGATCCAACAGGATGTGAGTAAACGGCAAGGGGGTTGCACTCTGACAGGCTAAGGTGCACTCTCTGGGGCACAGTCTTTCAGTGGAAAGTACCTCTGTGCACGGTGGGGAAATGGCGCTCACTGCGCTACCGTGACGGGCCTAAATTGTCTCGGTGCTCTCAAACACAAGGTCGCGCACTATGCCATCCTTGACCAGCTTTGAACCCAGAGGGATCCTCAGTGGCGCAAGTGATGGCAGGCTGTCTTCAGAGTGAAAGTAGGCGTGTTTCTGAATCAGAGACATACATAACATGTCTCTGTCTGAATGGACAGATCTATTATTACATTCAGTCCTAGAGCACGGGTGTGTATGCTTTTGTAATCGTCTCTTATTCCACCACAAGGCAGGTACGTGATCGTGTGCAATAATACTTGCCTGTAGAGTGCAACACCCTTGCCTGTCAGAGTGCAACCCCCTTGCCGTTTACTCACATCCTGTTGGATCAGTGTACCACGTAAACAGTGCCATCAAAGCGCAACAATAATTGTCCGCTGGCAAAGATTTTGCCCAAACGAAAAGTGGTCGGATATTCAAGACTTCGTTTCAAATCGAATCATATGACACACAAGTCTCTGCTTTTCTAAAAAAAAATTCGCCATTTTTGAAAATGGCGCTGGGTGTAAGCAGTCACATTTTCACGCCCCGCCGAAAAGGGACTGCACTCTGGAGTCTAGCCAAGGTGTTGCACTCTACAGGCAAGTATTATTGCACGGTGCAGACGATCACGTACCTGCCTTGTGGTGGAATAAGAGACGATTACAAAAGCATACACACCCGTGCTCTAGGACTGAATGTAATAATAGATCTGTCCATTCAGAAGGGGACATGTTATGTATGTCTCTGATTCAGAAATACGCCTACTTTCACTCTGAAGACAGCCTGCCATCACTTGCGCCATTGAGGATCCCTCTGGGTTCAAAGCTGGTCAGTCAAGGATGACATAGTGCGCGACCTTGTTTTTGAGAGCACCGAGACAATTTAGGCCCGTCACGGTAGCGCAGTGAGCGCCATTTCCCCACCGTGCACAGAGGTACTTTCCACTGAAAGACTCGAGTCTGTGCCCCAGAGAGTGGCTAAGGTGCTGCACTCTACAGGCAGGTATTATTGCACGGTGCAGACGATCACGTACCTGCCTTGTGGTGGAATAAGAGACGATTACAAAAGCATACACACCCGTGCTCTAGGACTGAATGTAATATAGATCTGTCCATTCAGACAGAGACATGTATGTATGTCTCTGATACAGACACACGCCTACTTTCACTCTGAAGACAGCCTGCCATCACTTGCGCCATTGAGGATCCCTCTGGGTTCAAAGCTGGTCAAGGATGACATAGTGCGCGACCTTGTGTTTGAGAGCACCGAGACAATTTAGGCCCGTCACGGTAGCGCAGTGAGCGCCATTCCCCCACCGTGCACAGAGGTACTTTCCACTGAAAGACTCTGTGCCCCAGAGAGTGTGTGAATTCTTGTAATAAAGTCGTTCCCCTTTGACAGAGTTACTTCCCGCAGACCTGACTGACAGACGATTGCTTACTGGTAGCCTATCGGAGAAGAGACCCTCTCTCTCTCTCTCTCCCTCTCGCCTTAGACGCGCGCTTGCGCGCGCACACACACACATACTTGTTTAACTTACATGACGAGGACGTTGAACTTCCATCATCATCGTGAGGACCATAGGAAAATACTGCTTTTTCGAGGAAATGGCCGGTGGAATGAGATGAAGTTGCCTTCGGTATGACGATTGTCGGTTGGAAACCCCGTTAATAGGATTGCATTGCTGAGTACGTAATATGACTTTGTACATGCACTGTGAAGACTACGTACTAAGGACCTACTTTGTGTATCTGAGAAGACCCTCCTCCTGAGGACCTGTGTTAGTCCTCACTATTACAAGTACTAGCATGATCGCACACCTGCCTCACTGAGACATGAAACCTAGAGAGGACTTGCACTCATTTTAGATAAATACACCAACAGTAAACGAGTAATGACTGTAAATGATTATTATAGACGCGGAGAGCAAACTTGCATTGTTTTAATATCCACAACACCTGTTCAAGTTGACAACTGTTGTTGCATCCAGCCTTTTGCACAAAGACGATGTTAAGAGGGTCCTCAGTGTATAATTAGAAACTGCATCCTCCTCCTGAAGACTTGAGTAAGTCCTTATTGTTACTGGTGTGGGTATTAGCATGATCACACACCTGCTTCACTAGGACTTGTGCGAGTTTTCATTATTATCCGGTACTAGTGTGAGTATGAGCATGATTGCACACCTGCCTCACTAGGACCTGTGTAAGTCCTCATTATTACTAAACAGTAATGTGAGTATTAGCATGATTGCACACTTGTCTCACTAGGAGTCTTTAGGATTTGAAACGTATAGAGGACTTGCATTCACCATATCAATAAGACTACATCATAATTGACGATAACTTACATTCCTTTTGATAACATAGTGAAAAGTTACAGTATTGCATACATGAAATTATTCATGCATGATTGTAAGCACATGTAGATTGTATGAAATGCATGTGCCCTTTTGACTTTGACTCCAGGTGACTCTTGGTCCTAACAATGCATTGCCTAGAGGATGCTTTAGATGAATAGATACTGAGAATACTATTTTGATGATCAGCAACTCAGAAATTATCTACTTTTTCCTACTTTTTAGAAGAACTAATCTTTTGGCCCTCCTTGACCGATTGCAGTTGGTTTTTTTTTTTTTGCGACTTTTGCAATTTGTTCTATACAGTTTCACCAGCTTCTTCCGCTATAGCCTATAGGCTAGTCTAATTAGGCTTTTAATATAGCGGAAGGTAGGAACAAAATTGATCCTAACTTTTTATTACAGAAATCAGTAGAGCACAGGCCCCTAATGCTGTGGTGGACTCCGTGAATTTTTTCTCCGTCCGCGTCACCGTTAAAAACGACCGTTTATCTTGCCATTTTCACTATATGAGCCCTATAAATGGGCTTTTGAGGGTGTGCACAAAGTATGCGTGTTTGCGGGTACAGAAATGCGCAGAACTCCACTCTAAATACGGTTACTGTTAGACAAGACATGCATTGTTGACAAACTGAAATTTTACCCCAATCAGAATGATGCTTCCTGGGTAATTGCGGCAATTAGTTTGACCGTTGATTGAGGACCCTGTAAAACGGCTGTATTTCATGCTTGTGCACTTATCAGGTCACTGCAGTTGACATGTATCGCGGAAAACATTTACGAACATTGAACAGTTTAGTCAGGAAACGCTTCTTTGGTGTTGTGACGTTCCCTTGCCACCGCATGTGCAGGTTCGTATGAAATATGATATCCAAGTGAGCACTTTTTTCGGTAGCGATATTTTGGGGGTGTACTTATTAAAGTAGTTGCTGCGTTGTGAGTAGTGAACGTTTTTTCTCAAAGAGCAGTGCACACTCAAAAATAGTATCCCAGTTGTGTCATATCATAAGTTCATTGAAATCGCTATTGTACTTTTGTCACGAACAGCCATCGAAAGTGCAATCTGTTTAATAATGGCTGAATATGCGTAATGATGGGAGTAGGGACACTTGATTGGTTGCTGTGATAAGGTGTATCCGCGAAAACAAGTATAATATGATGCAAATATTCGGGCACATGCTCGGTGTTTCAGAATTATCTCCCTGAACTTGAATGAGATTCATTGCTTATAGACGGCCGTTAATTGAAGCTATCAGTTCCCTATATGGGCTGAAAGCGGTGCTTATCAAAGAGCCTGCCATAATTGCTACACTTGATTCAATTTCTTTTTATACATTTGTCTTAGTTGAAAAAACAATGACTAGTCGTATGAAGAAAGATCCGTGAATATAAACAAGCACGTCTTTTTTTACAGCGGTCATTATTTTTACCCATTTTTTTCCATTTCCTTCATTACATGCTGCGTGGGGGGTAGGTTTATATTTTGCTGCTAGCAGCCACCAATTTTAACTTGTCATTGTTTTACATATTGGAAAAAGTAGAGTGATTCCAGATGAAGGAAAACGTGCATCCCACATCAAATTTCATGAACTCTTCAATGCTTGAAATAGGTGACTGAAAATAAAATACCTTTTTCTAATTAAACAGAGCATTAACTAGTACGGGAGTCACTTACCAAGTAGCCAGATATGACGGCCACAGTGTACACAGCGTTTTTTGTTATTTACCAACTTTGAGAGGAGAGGCTTGGCACTTACGTGTTACTAACCCATCCACTATGTCCCTTTGGCTGTGAGTGGTAATGAGGGGAATCCATATTGTGATTGGGTAAAAAATTGACAGTACACAGCAAAGATTACAAATGACTCCGCTGCAGCAGGTATTGTGCACACACTTCAAGTTTGACTACTGGATATGTTAGGCCAAACACCCTGCGGTGGTCCAACGAAATGACAACAGATTTGCCTGTAGCGGCTGTCGGTTATCAAATCTTCCTTTTTCCATATAGATGCCAATTCTCTTACTGATGGGGATCGGGCTGACATATTACGCTGCTGCAGCTGCTACGCTCGACAGATCATGTGCAGACGCACATCATGCTTTAGAGAAATAGTCCAGCATCCCTAAAATACTATGTTAAGTATACCTTTTTGCCTCAAATTCAAACGCACTCAGAAATTGTCGGAAATTTTCATGAATTTTTGTTTTAATATGAAACTTCAAGTAAAATAATATTACGCGAATGCAAATAAAAAACAACAGACACAAAAGTAAATCTGTGAAATCTCTTTTATTTTCAACGTGTTCTTCCTTGGGAACAAACGCCGTTATTTTTGCCTTTTTTTGGACATTCTCAAATTTACGAATGAAAATTACTGGCGTACATTACTTGCAAAGTGTGATGGAAAGTATGTAGAACACAACCTCAAGTCTACAGTAGTAAGTGGCTGAATTCATTTCAAGTGTTATGACGTATGTTACTCACACGGCAAACATGTTTACAAGGTCAAGGTCATCGGTTCGTCTGTTTACTCCCAAACATTTTATTTCATCGCTCTGTTAGAATAAGCAAAAGAACAAGCAGTCACAAGCACCAGGCAAAACAAAATTAGCACAAACGATGTTCGTATGAGAAGATTTCTTGTCTAAAACTTTGGTGACCTTGACCTTGGGGGTAAAGGTCATAGAGACTGGGTGAAAATTTTGTAAATACAACTTTCGGCATAACATTTGCCTTATATGCATTGATAACAATGCCTTTCTGGTGACCTCTAGTAAAGGTCTGCATGGTTTGGGTACCCAGCAAGTTTAATATGAATCACTGAATGTCTTTCTCGTTACTGTCCCGTGTAATTAATGAGATTCAAAATATAAAATCCGTCAGGTGGCGCTCTTTATCATTGCTCAGTCGAGAATGACTGCCAGTTGCGTGTATTGGACTCGGTGTTTTATTCAACCGCCAAGTTAGATGGCTCATCTTACGTTTACTTGGGACAACGTGGCGCCGACACAGACAATGAAAACAATGGAGATGATTTACAGCAGACCAACGCAGTGACAAGATGACTTTGGGCCGCCAGCTTATTTAGGCTTGTATTGTGCGTGTATTGGAATCGGTGTTTTATTCAACCGCCAAGATAGATGGCTCATCTTACGTTTACTTGGAACAACGTGGCGCCGACACAGACAACAAGATGGCCACCAGCCCATAATGTTGTTTCCATTTGATCACCTGCTATCGTCACGGTCGTTCTTTTGTAATGCCATGTATCCACACACACACACACACACACTCTCTCTCTCTCTCTCTCTAAATGGAAACAACTGACCGGGCTGTCACACCAATCTTGTTTTTGGAAGAGAGACGTCAAGTTGTATTCTTTGAAATCTATGACGTTTTTCCTCACTGGGATGACGCATAATACATTTGGCGTAATAACTTTGATACAGTTCTTGCAATGAAAGCAGGCCCATGAAAATTGAAGTGTTGCTGCTGCGTGCGCAGTGTAAAGATCGAATTAATGCCGACCCAATATGTTTAACAGACAAGTCTGCGCGGCGAACGTTTTCTAACTATGTGTTATGTCAGACATACACACGCGCGCGCGCACACACTCACACGCACGCACGCATACGCACACACACACACAGACTCGCGCGAGCCGCGTTTGTGCTCCATTGAGACCTATGTGGTGTTCTCTCACTCTACTATGCTATTGAGTGAGAGTCAGTGGGAAAAACAAAGCACACTACATCAATGAAACTCCCGCTTTCCCCGTCTACACATAGAGAACGTCCAAAAAGTGGCGACACATCCCCAAGAAATGCCAGTATCACGTCAATCAAACATGACGTCGGAAAAATGAAGCTGATACTGCCTTTTGCGTCAGTGCGCGCGTGCCTTTTCTGCGATGGATCTGACCTGTTCAGTACGTAAGCAGCCCTGCACAGCGTTCTGGGTTCTTCTTCTTTCATGAATTTGTTCTCCGTGCATATTCTGTTCATAAAGTATTGGAGTTGTATTCTGTTATATCCCGTGTCTTCTCTGCGATTGCACGAAGATGGCGACATAGTAGAAGTAAAATACACCACGTCTCCAAACAGAGGAATTCGGAAAGAAAGTGGCGAGACACCCCCAAGAAAAAACAGCATCACGTCAATCAAACATGACGCACTTACTTTACGTCAGTGCGCGTGCGTCTCTTTTTCGATGTTTGTGAGGCGTGTGGCTTGTAGAGGAAATGTGCTGTGAGTACAAATTTTTGAGTCAACTGACGATAACGGCTGCAGTGAATTTTTCTAATTTTTTTGTATATTTTTTTATGGCACCCCAGGCTCATTATCTATATATAGTAGGAGCGATTTTGAGATCTAAAGTGTGTTCACCAGCACTTTCATCAGGTACGGCTTACGCCAAAAGTATAAAAGCGACAACCTCCAAAATTCACTTAGTTGAGAGTCCGTATTTATGCTATCTATGTCCAAAAAATGGAGTGGTTTAGGTAAATATTACGCCTTTAAACGCCAGAAAGCCACTTTTTCTGAAAAGGGCGATAACTCGCAAATCATGTGTGCAATCGTACCTGGATCGGGCCTTCTATTCAACAATCTTGATTCATTTAGAAACCCCAAATTTGAAATCGATCGGTTCAGTATTTTCGGAGAAATAGGCATCTGAACTGGGTTCACATGCAATGTCAACTCAGGCTCGGTTTACATGAAAACTATAAGAGCGACCATTTTCTAGTAGTGACTCTGTTCAGAGTCCGTATTCAAGCTATCTACTGCCAAAAAATTGAGTGATTTAAATAAATATTACGCCTGTACACGAAAGACAACCAACTTGTCTCAAAAGGGCGATAACTCCCAAATCACTTAAGCAATCATCACACGCTTGAATCGTCTAATGTAACATTTTGATATATTTGGATACCCCAAATTTGAAGCCATTCGGTTGAGTATTTTCGAAGAAACGGGCCCGGACACAATTCACACACACACGCACGCACGCACACAAGGCACAGACGGCACTCACTGAGGAGGAGAAGCGCGTTCGGTGGACCGTACATGTCAGCATCGATGACGCACGTTTTCTTACGTCATTGTCAGAGTTACACTTGCAAAATCGTCTCTGCGGGAGATCGGCAGTGACGTGCGTTTGTACCACAGATGCTTGCCCATGAACGTGGAAAATTTAGCCCATCCTATGATGTTGTTTCCATTACTATGGAAACAACATAAAAATGGAGTGGTTTAGGTAAATATTACGCCTTTAAACGCCAGAAAGCCACTTTTTCTGAAACTCAGGCTCGGTTTACATGAAAACTATAAGAGCGACCATTTTCTAGTAGTGACTGTTCAGAGTCCGTATTCAAGCTATCTACGCCTGAGCACTGAGACTGACAGTCAATCTGACCCTCTCTGTCATATTCAGATCTATGGTCATTTTGTAAAATCAATGACATGGGATAAAGAATATAGTTTTTGTGCCAGTTAATACATATTACTTGCATCTAAAATAAAATGTCTGCATGTGATTCTGAAATCTCTGCATAAACAATGTGCATGTCAGCAATAAGGAACACTGAACCTAAACATTTAGTTGAAATCAAATGTCAACATATAACCTGCACCAGTAATAATTGTAGTGTATTACCCTAAAAGGGGCGGTCGGCGGTCTAGTGGTTAAGAGACCTGTCGCCAATGCGAGAGGTCAGAGGTTTGAGTCCCACTCAGGGCAAAGAATTTTTCCTTCTCGTATGTGGCACCGTTCATTCGGGCCGATCGTCGGGGGTTCTCTCCGCGTACTCCGGCTTCCTCCCCCTCTGCTTTGGAAATGTTCAGCCCACCAAATTTGAAAAATAAATGCAATTCTAAATCCCGAAATTTAAATAGCTGAGCTGACCCCTCGCACCACGTGATTGTAATGTGTTTATGTCCAGTGTGTGAGAGAATGCGTGTGATTCACGTGAGCGTGCGTGTTGGGTTCAGTTCGCGGCGCTTTGAGCCGATTCATGAAATTGGGTAAAGCGCCTATACAATACGCATTATTATTATTATTATTATTAAAAGCAAAACTCAAATGGGGATCAAACTCAATACTGACCAAACAAACCACAAAAACAACAACAACAACAACAAACCAAAGAAAGTTAGTACTGGCTGCACGGTATCAGCCTCCCTCAACATTTCCGCAGCACACCTGATCTTTCAAACAATACAAAGATTGTTCCAAAACATTTCTACTTTAAAAGGGTAAAAACAAGCGTTTTTCACCTTAGCACACCCACTGCTCAAACCATTCAAACTTCATAGTTACTTCATGCAACATAGTGTACACTGACTTGATGTCTTGTGCCAGTTTTTCCATTCTGGGCTTGAGATGTGTCAGGTATGGAGACTGTTTTGGCACTAGGTAGATGTGTGATCCACACAGACGGTCCATCAATACATTGCCCTCACAACCTGCTCCTTCAGCATCCTAAAATATAAAGATACATTTTTTTTTCACCGATTTCTTCTTGCTAATTAGCGCAAGGGTACACAATCCTTGCATCTGAGAGGAATTTGATAGAAAAGAAGATAAAAGTGAAAAGTTACACAGGCAGATAAGTCTGATTTATACTGGCAAACAGACAGACAGACAGACAGACAGAGACAGACAGAAGAATATCTTTAACAACATTACGCAATTTTCTCATTCCCTTTTCAACTGTTCTGAGACTCCGAGACTGATGATTTTCAAACAGTTGAAAAAAAAAGTTTGAAGGGGGGGTGAGGGAGGGGGAGGGGGAGCCATGAACTGTACGAGACAGCCAGACTGCACTAAAGCAGTGTTCCCTACAGCTCTGTCAAATTAAGGGGCTCACTTTGTAAACTGCAGGGCTCCCTAAAAGTTACAGACCTAAAGGGTCCACTGACCCCCAGTTCAAAATTTTAGGGGGTCTTTGAACAGTATACGCCGGTTATAAGAAACTCGAGGGGGGTGAATTTTTTGGTTTCTTATATCCGAGTTTTCTTATATCTGAAAGTCGGATATAAGAAAGTATTTTGAAAAATATTTCTTATAACCGAGTTCAGTGAAAAAAAGGGTTTAAAAAATTTCTTTTTTCTCAGTTCGTGTATGTTTTGCATTAAATTAAGAAATATCTGGTTTCTCTGAAAGACCTGCACAGAATATAATTATATGTGTAGAGTTAATATACACCAGTGCGCGTGTGTCCTTCAATGTCAGATTTTTTTGTTTGAACATGAAAATACTGTTTTTGCTTCCCAACTGTAGCGCTGGCGGTCATGTGGTAAGAAAAAACAAAACAAAAAGAAGAAAAAAAACCCAACCAAACCAACCAACCAACCAACCAAACAAACAAAAAAGAACTAAGGGGAGAGAGAGAGAGAGAGAGAGAGAGAGAATTCCCTTGTATTTATAGGATATATTAAAAGTGCATCATGTATCAACTTTTGATCTATGAAACACTCGTCCCATTAGAGTATGATATGCGATGCTTTCCGTGTCTAATTTGGCTGAAAAAAGCTGCAATTTAGCTTTTTTTCTGTTGGGAGGGGGAAGGGGGATGGAGGAAAGATGGACCACGTATATTGTCAAAGAAAGGAATTGATCAACAGTTAGTCTAATACTGATAGTTTTATTCTCCTTAACGCGAGCCCTGTAGACAGAGACAGACATACAGAGAGAGAGAGAGAGAGAGAGAGAGAGAGAGACTGAGCTCCCAATCAGGCAAAAAAAACAACAACAAAATAATAACAAAAACAACATATAACAATAGAACAACAAAAATGCATCTCGTATTTTTTCTTCTTGCCAACATCCAATTTTGCACGGAACACAATGGTAAAGAACCAATTCAAGAAAAGAAAATCATGCGCCATCATGTGCCTGTCCTAAGTGACGTCAGACCTGACCTGTTTTCTTAGAATGAGTGAAATTTTCTTGGAAATGTACTTTCGGTTTCTTACAATGAGTGAAATTTTCTTGGAAATGTACTTTCGGTTTCTTATATCCGAGTTTTTGTATCAAGCGGGACAAGAAATTTGCTTTCCTAAAACCGAGTTTTCTTATAAGCGAGTTTCTTGTATCCGAGTTTTTGTAATACATAATAAAGAAGAGTTTGGCCGGGGGAAAAAAATTCGTTGGCAATAACCGAGTTTTCTTATATCCGAGTTGTTTATATCCGGCGTCCACTGTACCTCCACTTTCAATTTTTAAAGGGTCAGAATCATTTCTCAAGTTTTTAGTGCATGAAATTATAAATTCAGTAAATACTGCTGAACAGGTGTGTGTGTGTGTGTGTGTGTGTGTGTGTGTGTGTGTGTGTGTGTGTGTGTGTGTGTGTGTGTGCAAAACTGAATTTTATCAACTTCAAATCATATAATTAAATGAAGTGGGTACAATTCAGTTTTGAAAGTTGGAAACTCCGACTTTTTGCCGCTGCTTTGTGCCGACTCTGATGCGACGTCTGAATCACGTAGCTGCTCTGCGACGCCGAAGTGCACCCGCTGCCGGGCGAGGGCCGGCTCGAGCCCCTCCACAACTTTTCCACTGACGAAAAAGTCCATAGTCTTTTGAACTTTCACTTTTTTCGGTGGCATGATTCGTCACAGAGAAAGCGAATCCGATCGGTAGCAAGAGCACTGACTCTAAAATCTGTTCGTCCATAGTTTCGAGCGCAGAAGCGGAAAAAGATGGGGCACGTTCACTACGCGAGAGTGGCTGTAGTAGCCGCCGATCTGCAGCAGTAGACAGTTTAACGCCTGCGAGCGTGAAACAGAACAAAAAACAGAACCGAACTGAACGCGGCCAAGGCAAGGGAGAACACTTAGGCGTACGCACGGTAGTGCAGAGGTAGTGCGTCAAGCTAAGCACAGATCGCGTTCGAGTCTGTCCCGGGCCTGGCGCGGGATAAGTCGTATATCTGAACGGCCTTAATGCTTCAACGTACCCCCTCGAATTTTTTTTAGGACGTAAATTTTTACTTCAGTGCGTAAATTACGCACAGACGCACAGTTTAGGGAGCCCTGGTTTTAAACTCACTGATGTACAGCCTCAAAATCTCTGCAACAAATTCTGAAATCTCTGCGTAAATGAAGCACATAATTATGTGCGTAATAAGGAACACTGCTGAGGTTTACAGCAAATAAATTAAAATACCAAACTAAATTACTGTAGCATCAGTCCGTAAGATGAGATGAGGTGTCAGTCCCAACTGTCTTGCACAGACAGCCACAGCCCGACAATGATTGGACTGTATAGAGCCGCAGGTGATCACATGACGACAACCTCGCTTCAGGGCATCTGCCATCAAAAACTCCAGCTTTCTGACCTGAAAATAGAAATGAAGAAGATGAAGGCACAGGGACTGCTGTCAGCCAAAGTTCTTTTGATAAAGCCTGATGATGTTTTTTTGTTTGTTTGTTTTTTTTCAATTTTAAATCATATCAGTCACAGCTCCCATGCCCATGAGTGCACATCACTTGCACTTGAAAGAGTATGAAAATGCAACAGCATGACAATACAGTCAAACCTGCAAAAGGGTCATGCAAAAACAAGTGGTCATAACAACAGTGGCATTCCAGGAGAGGTGAAATAAAGGGAGACGCTTTTGAAAATTTTATTTCAATGCTAAAAGTAGAGGAAAAGATATAAAACAGACAGCGAAAGGGGTGGGGAGGGATGTGTGTGTAGAGATATGATGATAATAATATAAATAATAATGACGACTTATAAGGCGCCTATACACGAAATGAAACAGGCTCTAAGTGCCGTACATCATAACTAAATACACCACTTTCATACACACAGACTCACAGGGAACATCCAAAGTTAAACAATTAATATCTCACAACAAGCATGATGAAATTTCATATTTCAAAGAGTAAGAATCTTGACAAGGAAATCCGTCAGACAGACAGACAGACAGACAGCACCTTGTTTCCTGACAATGTACTGCCAGTCATGTCGTCCCTCTTGATAGAAACAGAAAATCCGTCAGGCACTCCAGGTACCAGCCATGGGTGAATCGGTGTGTTGGACATGGCAAGCTGAAAAATTAATAATTGTCTAGTAAGCACGTTGAGGTAAATTGTAGCCAGGAAGGACAACTAGTTAGCAGGTGCAAAAAGTTGATAAAGTGTTAATAAGTAAAACAAGATGCCATGTCATCACATGGTTAAAGAACTAATTTCGTTACTGATGTCAGTGATGTGCAACAATCGATTCACCAACCATCACCTGCCACTGGTGAGCTAGTGAGTTTGCTGAACTTTCCACACTGTGGATGTGTTTGTGTGGTTTTTATTCTGATATTTATATCATGTGTTCAGGGTTTCATATAGATCTGTGGCAGCTATCTGAGGATGATGTCCTGATTGACTCAAAACTTTTTTTGGCCTGAATAAGAATAGAAGGACACAAAAATGATACATATACTGGTAATGAAAAAATCGAACATTTCGAAAATGAATCGGCCAACATACAATGTCCGACACTGGTATGAAACCCTGCTCGTTCATTATTACTCACCTGTTCGTTATTTCTGCTCACCTGTAGTTTAATTACCTCTTTTGCTTGGCACATTCTGGGGGATGGTAATCACACTACTTTACAAGCTGACAGGGGGGGGGAATCAGTGCCAGTTTTGAAGCTCGAACTTAATCAGTAGGTGAATAAAGTGATGCGCTGTCTTATGTCATTGCAGTACTGATACCGTCTGTTCAAAACAAAACCATGCTCAAAACCGTGTAGGTCAGCCTATCCCCTGTTAGTGTTCTTGCTGGGCATTCCTTACGCGTTTTATCACCTGTTTATTATACTACCCACCTGTACTTTTACCTCTGGTACACAGCTCAGTGCTTTGGCCCATTCCGGTGGATGATAAGCTACTAAGCGATCTGAAGCCATTGCAGAATACTGTCTGTTCAAAGCGAAGGTGTGTGCTAAGTGTGTCACTTCGGAGAGGGCCCAACGCTGAACACCGAATCAGTGTGTATTGTTCGGATATATTTCTGTGGCTCAGTATACTGCAGAGAGTGGAAAATCCCGGCAGCTGGTGGCCCACACGCACGTTGTAGTGTGTTCGTAATCTTGGGCTGTATCGTCTTACTTGCTTATACGTGTAATATGCTTCCGCGTTCCTGTCCTATTCTATATGGCAGGTCGCTAGGTAGGCCGGGCTTCCCCTCTCAGTAATCGAGGGGCAGGGCTCTTCGCATAGGAAAAAATTTAACACATTAATATCTCTGTGGTGGCTGGACCAATATTTAAATAATGATAGGATACAAGTGACGCTGAATTACGCTCCATGAAAATATACACTTTGGCCTTACAAGCTACCGTGCATGATTTGTTTAAGAAATCTTTCATTCCCTCAGCAGTATCTATTTTAAACTCATGACTGTGTTTACTGCCCGTCCCCAGTATGTATAGATTTTATTTGTTGAGATTTTCAAAACTGGGCTTACTACTCAGCTGTGTCATGTCCGCTATGCCCTTGCCATCTTTTAGTTTAGATTTCTTAGTTTAGTTGCATAGTATTAGACTTGGACATCACACATTACTTTAGGATCTGTGTTTAATATGTATGGATTTATATGTCTAGATAAATTAATGTGTGTGTGTGTGTGTGTGTGTGTGTGTGTGTGTGTGTGTGTGTGTGTGTGTGTGTGTGTGTGTGTGAGCCAGAAGAAAATTTTCTGCCATCGACAGACAATAAAGTTATATTGAATTGAATTGAATTGAATTGAATGATTGTCTTAGTGGAAAATGCTCAACTCTAACACTGCGAGCTGAGGTTCGTCTGCTTGGCGGCCATTTGCAAGGTGTCGGCGCATGCGTGTCTGAATAGAAACCGCGGGAAAAGTCGGAGATTTCTAAAGGTGGGCAGATCAGACAAAAGCTGACAGAATAACAGGAATTGATGTAATGTCTCTTTGTCAGTCTCAAAAACAGTTGGCTGAAAAATCTCACAGGTCCTGTACTGCTTTCTACAAGCTTTTCTTAATCAGAAAATTCACTCAGCGAAAAGATTTTTCAACTAAAACGTAAGTCAGTTCAAGATCCCTCGAATCTGACAGGCCGGCATGCCGGCTGATCCCTCCCAACCGCATAGCAGAAAGATCTACACAAACACACGAGATTTTTCTTTGATGACTGAACAAAATTTCTGATTACCACTGATTTGATGTGATCACTGATTTGTGAGTGTTTATGTTATGTCTCTCTAGATCTAGAGTGAGCCGACAAGCATATTCACGTGGAAGGATCAGGATGGTAAGGAAACTAGAGAGGCAAAAGCCTCCACGGCTCCCTTGTGACAGGGGTCAAGGTCATTCAAAAGAGTATGTTTGTAAATTTCTTATCACTATCTATCATTAAGCCAAGTAAGGTCAGTGTCTCTGGTGTTCTTAGTTCCTGGCAATGTTACACTTTTTTCCCAAAACTGACTATATGGCCTTGACCTTGGGTCAAGGTCATTCAAATAAGATATCAATGTCTATCATTACACCAAGTTGGATGCCTCTAGTATTTGTAGTTTCTTCAAAAACAGTAGTATTGAAATTCACAACAGACAGCTTTAATGACCTTGACCTTGAGTCAAGGTCATTTAAGTGGGTATTGGTCTTATCAATGTCTATTAGCATGCCAAGTTTGGCGCCTCTGCTGTTTGTTGTTTCTGAGAAAATGCCAATGTTACGGTTTCACAGAAATAGCTTGTACGGCCTTGACCTTGACACAAGGCTATTGAATACATCTATATCTGTAAAGTTCTTATCAATGTCTATCACCATGTAAAGTTTAAAACCTCTGGTTTATGTAGATTCCGAGAAAATGCCAATGCAAAATTTTAAAACAGACAGCTTTAGTGACCTTGACCTTTAGTCAAGGTCATTCAACATGATATAATTTTAAAGGTCTTACGGCTGTCTATAGGCATACCAAATTTGGTGCCTCTGCTTTTCGTAGATTCTGAGAAAATGCCCATGTTAAGGTTTACTGTGGAAATGCGGTAAATAGCTTGTATAGCCTTGACCTTGACACAATGCCATTGAATACATGTACATCTGTAAAGTTCTTATCAATGTCCATCATCATGCAAAGTTTAAAACCTCCCGTTTTTGTAGATTCCAAGAAAATGCCAATGCAAAATTGTCAAACAAACAGCTTTAGTGACCTTGACCTTGAGTCAAGGTCATTCAAGATGATATATTTTGAAAGGTCTTATTGTTGTCTATCAGCATGCCAAGTTTGGTGCCTGTGCTGTTTGTAGATTCTGAGAAAATGCCAATGTTAAGGTTTTCTACGGAAATGCGGAAAATAGCTTGTCTGGCCTTGACCTTCACACAAGGCCATTAAATACATGTATATCTGTAAAGTTCTTATCAATGTCTAACATCATGCAAAGTTGAAAACCTTTGGTGTTTGTAGACTCCAAGAAAATGCCAATGTAAAATTTTCAAACAGACAGCTTTACTGACCTTGACCTTGAGTCAAGGTCATTCAAAATGATCTATTTTGAAAGGTCTTTTGGCTGTCTATCGGCATGCCAAGTTTGGTGACTCTGCTGTTTGTAGATTCTTAGAAAATGCCAATGTTAAGGTTTACTGCGGACACACAGACAGACACACACAGACGACGGAGGGTTATAACATAGACTCCCATTGTTACACAAGGGAGCCAAAAAGGGGGCGGAGGGTAAAATACGGCAAGCACTATTACACAGCTGCTGTACGTTTTAAACGTTACACAATCACTGTCACATAATCCAGTGTGTAAAATTGTACGTGCAGTTTTGCTTTCCAGGGACAAGGTCGGTGTAAACTAGCATGCATAATCAAACGCAAAACAGTAATGGGAAACGTTGAATCTGAACAGATGATTTAAGTCCATCCCATACAAATCAAGACTCTCATCTTTTTTATGTTGTTTCCATAGTAATGGAAACAACATCATAGGACGGGCTAAATTTTCCACGTTCATGGGCAAGCATCTGTGGTACAAACGCACTTCACTGCCGATCTCCCGCAGAGACGATTATGCAAGTGTAACTCTGACAATGACGTAAGAAAACGTACGTCATCGATGCTGGCATGTATAGTGCGCCGAACGCACTTCTCCTCCTCAGTGAGTGCCGTCTGTGTGGATGTGTGCTGGTGAACACACTTTACATCTCAAATTCGCTACTACTATACATAGATAATGAGCTGGGGTGCCATAAAAAATATACAAAAAAATTAGAAAAATTCACTGCAGCCGTTATCGTCAGTTGACCCGAAAATTTGTACTCACAGCACATTTCCTCTACAAGCCACACGCCTCACAAACATCGAAGAAGAGACGCACGCACACTGACGTAAAGTAAGTGCGTCATGTTTGATTGACGTGATGCTGTTTTTTCTTGGGGGTGTCTCGCCACTTTCTTTCCGAATTCCTCTGTTTGGAGACGTGGTGTATTTTACTTCTACTATGTCGCCATCTTCGTGCAATCGCAGAGAAGACACGGGATATAACAGAATACAACTCCAATACTTTATGAACAGAATATGCACGGAGAACAAATTCATGAAAGAAGAAGAACCCAGAACGCTGTGCAGGGCTGCTTACGTACTGAACAGGTCAGATCCATCGCAGAAAAGGCACGCGCGCACTGACGCAAAAGGCAGTATCAGCGTCATTTTTCCGACGTCATGTTTGATTGACGTGATACTGACATTTCTTGGGGATGTGTCGCCACTTTTTGGACGTTCTCTATGTGTAGACGGGGAAAGCGGGAGTTTCATTGATGTAGTGTGCTTTGTTTTTCCCACTGACTCTCACTCAATAGCATAGTAGAGTGAGAGGACACCACATAGGTCTCAATGGAGCCCAAACGCGGCTCGCGCGAGTCTGTGTATGTGTGTGTGTGCGTGTGCGCGTGCGTGCATGCGTGCGAGTGTGTGCGCGCGCGCGTGTGTATGTCTGATATAACACATAGTTAGAAAACGTTCGCCGCGCAGACTTGTCTGTTAAACATATTGGGTCGGGTGGGTGGGTGGGTGTTTGGGGGTTTAACGTTCTTTTCCACCACATAGGGTGATATCAAAGACGGAGCAACGATGAAAAAGCCAGCACAAATATTTGGCCGAAGCCGGGATCGAACTCATGACCCGAGCATTAGAAGTCCAACGCTCTACCATTCGGCCACCCCGGCTTCCCCATATTGGGTCGGTAATTCGATCTTTACACTGCGCACGCAGCAGCAACACTTCAATTTTCATGGGCCTGCTTTTATTGCAAGAACTGTATCAAAGTTATTACGCCAAATGTATTATGCGTCACCCCATCGATGAGTGCATCCTTGCCGTTGGAGATGGGGCTTGCGTGTCTCCATGACCCCGAGAGCTATGCCGGCGGGAGATTCGTCTCCTGGTAGGGCCACCCATGCTGGACAGGTCGAAGGGTAGAGGCCAGACGAAGCGCACTCACTGGTCCTCCAGGTTGGGGGTTTGAGTAGGGCTAACAACCCAACTCTTTAAAAAAAGAACACGTTACAGAAACTACAACCACAGATCTACAACGCAACTTGGTCCAGGAAGAGTCCTCTCTAGTAGAGCGCATGACGCGAGCTGGTGAAAGTCCTCGGGAAGCCAGTGCGCCGACTACTCTTCTGACGGCCAAGACCAAAGCCAGGATAGGGACCTGGAACATCCGAACCCTATATGAAACAGGAAAGACAGCACAAGTGAGTCAAGAAATGCTTAGATACAATCTGAAGCTGCTCGGCCTATGCGAGACAAGATGGACAGGAACAGGACGCACACGACTCACCTCCGGAGACACCATCCTCTACTCTGGACACGAAGATGGCCAGCCACACATGCACGGAGTAGCGTTGCTGATGACACCTGAAGCAACACAAGCACTACTGTCCTGGGAACCAGTGTCACCAAGGATCCTGAGCGCCAGATTCAACTCTAAGGGCAGGAAAGTCACCATCCTCCAGTGCTACGCCCCCACCAACGTGGCGGACGAGGAAGAAAAGGAGAACTTCTACGAGCAGCTCCAAGCCGTCCTCGACAAAGCACCGAGAAGAGACCTGAAGATCCTCATGGGAGACCTCAACGCCAAAGTGGGCACCGACAACACAGACAGAGAACTCATCATGGGCAAACACGGAACAGGGACACAGAACGAGAACGGAGAGCTCTTCACAGAATTCTGCACCACCAACGACCTGGTCATCGGAGGCACCATCTTCCCCCACAAGACCATCCACAAAACCACCTGGACATCACCGGACGGAAGAACTGTAAACCAGATCGACCACATCACCATCGGCAGGAAGTGGCGAAGAAGCTTGCTGGACGTCCGAGCAAAGCGGGGAGCTGATGCAGCCTCAGACCATCACCTCGTCATTGCAGCGATCAAGATCAAGCTGAAGGCCTACAGAGACCAGGCGGACAGACCATCCCACAAGTACAACGTGCACAGTCTGAAGGAGAGCGTCAAGACCAACGCCTTCAGATGTGAGCTGAGGAACAGATTCAGCGCTCTCGACACACTACCTGAAGAGACAATCGAGGAGCACTGGCATGACCTGCGAGAAACCTGGACAGCAACATGCAGGGAAGTGCTGGGAAAGAAGACGAGACAACACAAAGAGTGGCTTACATCTGACACCTGGGACCTCATCACAGAGAGGAAACGCCTGAAAGACCTGATCAACCACACTGACGACCAAGACCACAAGCGCGACCTGCAGGCTCAATACTGGGACGCCAACCGGCAGGTCAAGAGGAGCGCAAGGAACGACAAGAGGAACTTCATCAACGACCTCACAGAAGAAGCAGAAACAGCAGCAGGACAACGGAACATGAAACGGCTCTACGAAATAACAAGGACACTCTCTGGGAAAAAGAACAACCCCACCAGACCAGTCAAAGACAAGAACGGACAAATCATCACCAAAGAGGAAGACCAAAGGACAAGGTGGGCTGAACACTTTAAGGAAACGCTCAACAGGCCTCCACCACCAGTCCCACCAGACATACCACCGGCAGCCCAGCTACTCGACATCAGCACCAACCCCCCTACCAAGACCGAGATCATCAAAGCCATCAAGTCCCTCAAGTCTGGCAAAGCAGCAGGCCCCGACGGCATACCACCAGAAGCCCTCAAGGCCGACATCCAGACCTCCACCGACATGCTGCACCCGCTCCTGAGGAAGATCTGGGAGAGCGAGAGCGTGCCACAAGACTGGAAGAAGGGACACCTGGTAAAGCTGCCAAAGAAAGGGGACCTCTCATCCTGTAGCCCCCATCGATGAGTGCATCCTTGCCGTTGGAGATGGGGCTTGCGTGTCTCCATGACCCCGAGAGCTATGCCGGCGGGAGATTCGTCTCCTGGTAGGGCCACCCTCGAGACAACAAAATGTGTTGCTACACGCCACTTACTACACCACGACACCCCACTTACTACACCACGACACCCCACTTACTACACCACGACACCCCACTTACTACACCACGACACCCCACTTACTACACTACGACACCCCACTTACTACACCACGACACCCCACTTACTACACCACGACACCCCACTTACTACACCACGACACCCCACTTACTACACCACTACACCCCACTTACTACACCACTACACCCCACTTACTACACCACTACACCCCACTTGCTACACCGATACTCTGTTAACCCACTTGCTACACAATACTCTGCTACACAGCACTGACTTGCTACCCCAGTACGCATCTTGTACGGCAAATAAAAGCGAGACTTGCTCGAAATACACTTGATTTGAAAAAAGAGAGCTTTGACCTGTGTTGTTCATGTGTATAATTATGGCCGACCGTCACTACATGCCATTCTTCACAGTATGCGTTGTGAACACTGAATTAGACTAGAAGGAGTAAATGAACAAAGAAGGGAAAATGAACAAAAATATTCACGCGCCCACCAATGCTGAATTTGTGAGTACTCCGAGTCCATTGAACACAGTGATCCGCCACAGGTGAAACCTTACAGCCGCTGTCCGCAGGCGGACCATAACATTTTCCTGTCGTCCGATTACACGTACTGGCAAGTAATTAAAATCCGTACCATCGTACACTGACTACCTCTGAATACATCAGTCTTGCCGAGACCTTGTAACTTTGAAACTGCTTCACCTCAGCTGCTGGCGATATACAAGACGTTAACACGGACTAAAAACACACACCACTCCTTACTGGTTCAATGTCCAGATTTCCCACCAAACAATCCCCAACCCCTCTCTCGGGACCGTGCCACACACACCATGACATTACACCAACGGAAACCATGACAAAACGTGACAGACGGTTGTCGCCTCGTTGCACTTGATCTGTTGCGTCAGACTCAAACGCTATACGGCTGATTGGCGCCGGCCCATACTGCGGAACCTTCCTAGATGGTGACGGGTTTGGCCTAATCCGGATGTTGCTTACGTAACACACGCCAAACGACTTCCGTCGGGTGTTCTTCTTATCAAGTACCGAAATGGACCGCCACACCCAGCCGTAGTGTCACCATCCCATAAACCCGGCCACGCCCCTCCTCCTGCCAACACCTCCACCCCCCGCCCACGGCCAAAAACTGAGAGGATAACGCTGCGATTGGCGCCCGATGGCTGACTCGGAAACAGCAATACCGCAGGTTATACGTATTTTGAAACAAACTGAGTTGTAGGGTCACTCGTGTTTGTGTCATGGTGCAGAAAGGACGAAAAAGTAGTCTACCAACAATCACGGCTGACGGGTGACTCGGAAACAGCAAGTACTTGAAACGAACTTAGTTGTTCGGTCACTCTTCTTTTTGTCAGAGTGCAGAAAGGACGAACGAGTACCAACAATCATGGCTGAGGGCGATGGTGGTGGTAATAATTATGGAGAACTGGAACGTCCGGGTGCCGGAAAAATGCAAACCCCGACGACGTGAGTATGAGGCACAGTCAAGGAGGTTGGCCAAGTGTATGTCGTGGTTTAACGACAACGGGTACCCGGCTGCGGCTGTTGTCACGCATATTGGTTTGAGAGGTTGCGTAGGCTTTGGCTCGGACGTCTTCAAGAACTTTCTTACAGAAAACCTCACAGGAAATGAGCAATGGATCAACGCAATCGGGGTGAACGGTGCAGCGAGTTCCGTTACATTTGTGGACTATACCGCCCCTATTAGCGCGAGCCAGCCGGGGCCGGAGCGAAACACAAGCTGAGATCAATGTGCAACAAGTTCCTCGTCCAGTTCTGGGCCGTACGCAGACATCATGTTTGAAGAAAGAGGAAAAACGTACGCGACTCCGCCAGAACTGCAGCAGCTTCGTCGCACGGTCACAAGGACTTCTTTCCAGTAAGTACATTGTGATTGTCATTTTCATATTCTATTTATTTGTAGTTTTCTTTGTTTTATTTATTTATTTTTGTTGTTGTTGTTTTTGTTTTTCGGGGGTGGGGTGGGGGTGGGGGATTCGACAAGCGAATACAAAACGCAGCAGAACAAGTGACGGATTAAAAAAAACCATAAGCTTAGAAGAAAACTATAAGTGGTAGAGTAATTAATCACATTTGTGACATATCTGCCATTTAGTAGATTTACTAATTTACTACTCGAAATTGTGTGTATGTGTGTGTTTATTTTATGTTTATTTTGTGTTTTGTTGTTGTTCAAGTTTCTGCGAGAAGCACCGGTCAAAAGAGTTCCAAATTTGCGATTTAATATAAGTACAATCCAAGGTATTCTAGTCCACGTTTCACCAGCCCTCTAGCGACATTTCACCAGCCCTCTAGATCTTCCAGATTTAATGTGAAAAATAATTCAATCGGGGAAGCCACAAAGCCAACAGGGAAATCACAAGACATAAACAAGCTTCCTCAGACGATCGCAGTGCTAGAGGCTGACGTCAAAATATTTAGTTCACGGAATTGACGTCATCTCTCTCTCTCGCTCTCTCTCTCTCTGACTCTCTGTATGATGACCTGCCTGAGGCTGACGTGAAATGTTTAGTTCACAAAACTGACCTCTCTCTCTCTTACCTGGTGGAAAAGGACGTTAAACTCCTAAACACCAACCCACCCACGCTCTCTGTCTGTCTGTCTGTCTGTCTGTCTCTCTCTCTCTCCCCCCCCCCCCCCACCCGGCCCCACCCCTAGTCACGTGGCTAATCGGTCGAGGTCGTAGAGAATATAGTGTCATTGGTAGAACCTGGAGAGGGGAGAAACGGCGGGGAGAGGGGGGGGGGGGGTGGAGTGAATCACCAAATTTTTTCTCAAAATTACACTATGCAGGTAAATCGGCACAATTTTGCATGTTAGCTGATGGAAAATATTGTAAGAAATTTATTCAAATTAATTACAGAATCCATCAACTACAAAGTGCCTCCTCCACTGTGGTGGCCTCAAGGTGTTCCATGGGGACGACCGAAAGGAGAGATCTGGAGGGACATGTCAATCAGAAACCTCCAGATTGTTCACGATGCAGCGGTAGCTGCTTTCGCAGGGAATGATAACCTGGTGAGTAATTTCCTCAATGTGAGTGTTACGTTTCTTGCATGGAATTTCGCGTGTTTGCTTATTGAGTGGTCGAAATATGCCGGTAATTCTGAGAGAGAAAAAAAGTTATCGAAACGATTTTCTGCCAAACTACTGACCACCAAGCCGTCCATGTATTATCCGCTGACGGAATTCATGCCGACAGATCGAACTGGTGACAGAAAACCGCAGCTCCACCGGAGCTTGTAGGGGCCGCCGGCCTATCAATAAAGTGTCTTGAGTCTTGAGTCTCTCTCTCTCTCTGAACGCGGGAAAGTTTGAAAATTGGTCACAAGACCAAAGCTTCCACCGTTTTCAAATAAAGTTATTTCAACTCTCTCTCTCTCTCTCTCTCTCTCTCACACACACACACACACACACACACACACACACACATACACACAGAGGAAGGGCAGCATTTGAGGCACATTAATGAGTACTTATCACAACACACATTGGCTGTCTAATGGCTGGTCGTACGAACTAAGCACCCAGTCAGTACGTGAGCTAGACCGGAGAACGCATTGTGCTTGGCGTCGAATGATTATTTCTCACAGCGCGTACCTGCGGTCAAGGGTGCATTGTGGCTGGTGTAATGCAAATGACTATTTGTCACAGTGTTTCCTGGCTGTCTATTGGCCGGCCTAGTCTCACGAAGAAAGCGCCGAGTCGCAGCGAGAGTAGCGTGATGTAGAAAACCACAGTGTATTGTATTTGGTGTGATTGCGTTTCAATATTTATCTTCGGCCATATGCTCTGCTGACCATGAACATTGTCTCTGTCTGCTGTGTATTGTCTGTCTGAATACGCCAAGGATCTATTGTTCTTGTTGTTTGATACACTTATCCCTCTGTTGACACAGGACGTTTCTACGATGGATGGTCCGCAAAGCCATGGGAAAAGAGCCAGGAAAACGAAAGTAGCATACACACCAAGTCACCATTAACTGCGGTGGCCTTCCGGTGTGTGTGTGTGTGTGTGTGTGTGTGTGTGTGTGTTACAAGTTGTGCTTTCTGTTCTGAAAAATGTCGAACTGAAGACAATAAAACGACACGTTAACCCGCGTTATCAGTGTTTGTATGCGTGCGTGTTTGCGCTAGCGTGTGTGTCTGTGTGCGATTGAAACTCAGTGAACAAAATTGTTGGGGAAGGTCATCTACTGCTTCTTAAGGAGCAACGTAAAAATTATGTTTTTGAACCACAGCTTCAGTTTGGTGACGTCACTGGGTGATAGAAGATAAATTGGACACTCATTAACTCCTTTGTTACTTGGCTCTCTTCCTGTACACCTATGTGACCGTGATCAAAGAAGTGACAAGAAAGGCTATGCCACTCAACTCACGTCGGTACTGCGACGTGCACGGCACATGGGTCGGGCCACGTGAAAAGACAACGCGTGCTAGTCCCGCTTCACTGACGGGTCTAAGACACAGGGGCGACGCTGAATGAGTGAATGAAATATATACGTTTTAAGTCCCTTCCTCCTGTGGGAGATCTTGGGACAATTTTATCAGATTTTCTAAATGGGCATTACACCCATTTTTATTTTTAATTTTTTTTGTTATAGTTGTATATTTATAAGACTTTAAGTAATTCTTTTGGTTTTTAAGTCTTCTTGAGAGTCCCGAAACGTCCCTGTCTCTACAGGTCTTTCTTTTTATTCTCTATTTTTTTTTTTAAAAGGGTAAAACTTCAGGACCTTGTCAGGAAATAATTAGAGAAAAAAGGGGCCACAGGAGCGACGCTCTTCCGCTTGAGCCAGTTAAAAAGGACGGCATTAACGTATTGTGGGTGCCAATCGTCCAGACTGGTATTCAAATACGGTTAGAAGGAGAGTGGGGCTAATTGAATTCTTTCGCTGGGAACTGGCAGAAATCGTCGCGCGAGCTGAGGGCATTTCTTTATTTCTGTAATGCTTGATCGGTTTCTCTCGATCGGTGTAGTAAGTGGGGTGTAGTGGTGTAGTAAGTGGGGTGTAGTGGTGTAGTAAGTGGGGTGTAGTGGTGTAGTAAGTGGGGTGTCGTGGTGTAGTAAGTGGGGTGTCGTGGTGTAGTAAGTGGGGTGTCGTGGTGTAGTAAAGTGGGGTGTCGTGGTGTAGCAAGTGGGGTGTCGTGGTGTAGTAAGTGGGGTGTCGTGGTGTAGTAAGTGGGGTGTCGTGGTGTAGTAAGTGGGGTGTCGTGGTGTAGTAAGTGGGGTGTCGTGGTGTAGTAAGTGGGGTGTCGTGGTGTAGTAAGTGGGGTGTCGTGGTGTAGTAAGTGGCGTGTAGCAACACATTTTTATATATGATGCTGGACAGGTCGAAGGGTAGAGGCCAGACGAAGCGCACTCACTGGTCCTCCAGGTTGGGGGTTTGAGTAGGGCTAACAACCCAACTCTTTAAAAAAAGAACACGTTACAGAAACTACAACCACAGATCTACAACGCAACTTGGTCCAGGAAGAGTCCTCTCTAGTAGAGCTCATGACGCGAGCTGGTGAAAGCCCTCGGGAAGCCAGTGCGCCGACTACTCTTCTGACGGCCAAGACCAAAGCCAGGATAGGGACCTGGAACATCCGAACCCTATACGAAACAGGAAAGACAGCACAAGTGAGTCAAGAAATGCATAGATACAATCTGAAGCTGCTCGGCCTATGTGAGACAAGATGGACAGGAACAGGACGCACTCGACTCACCTCCGGAGACACCATCCTCTACTCCGGACACGAAGACGGCACACCACACATGCATGGAGTAGCGTTGCTGATGACACCTGAAGCAACACAAGCACTATTGTCCTGGGAACCAGTGTCACCAAGGATCCTGAGCGCCAGATTCAACTCGAAGGGCAGGAAAGTCACCATCCTCCAGTGCTACGCTCCCACCAACATGGCGGATGAGGAAGAAAAGGAGAACTTCTACGAGCAGCTCCAAGCCGTCCTCGACAAAGCACCGAGAAGAGACCTGAAGATCCTCATGGGAGACCTCAACGCCAAAGTGGGCACCGACAACACAGACAGAGAACTCATCATGGGCAAACACGGAACAGGGACACAGAACGAGAACGGAGAGCTCTTCACAGAATTCTGCACCACCAACGACCTGGTCATCGGAGGCACCATATTCCCCCACAAGACCATCCACAAAACCACCTGGACATCACCGGACGGAAGAACTGTAAACCAGATCGACCACATCACCATCGGCAGGAAGTGGCGAAGAAGCTTGCTGGACGTCCGAGCAAAGCGGGGAGCTGATGCAGCCTCAGACCATCACCTCGTCATTGCAGCGATCAAGATCAAGCTGAAGGCCTACAGAGACCAGGCGGACAGACCATCCCACAAGTACAACGTGCACAGTCTGAAGGAGAGCGTCAAGACCAACGCCTTCAGATGTGAGCTGAGGAACAGATTCAGCGCTCTCGACACACTACCTGAAGAGACAATCGAGGAGCACTGGCACGACCTGCGAGAAACCTGGACAGCAACATGCAGGGAAGTGCTGGGAAAGAAGACGAGACAACACAAAGAGTGGCTTACATCTGACACCTGGGACCTCATCACAGAGAGGAAACGCCTGAAAGACCTGATCAACCACACTGACGACCAAGACCACAAGCGCGACCTGCAGGCTCAATACTGGGACGTCAACCGGCAGGTCAAGAGGAGCGCAAGGAACGACAAGAGGAACTTCATCAACGACCTCACAGAAGAAGCAGAAACAGCAGCAGGACAACGGAACATGAAACGGCTCTACGAAATAACAAGGACACTCTCTGGGAAAAAGAACAACCCCACCAGACCAGTCAAAGACAAGAACGGACAAATCATCACCAAAGAGGAAGACCAAAGGACAAGGTGGGCTGAACACTTTAAGGAAACGCTCAACAGGCCTCCACCACCAGTCCCACCAGACATACCACCGGCAGCCCAGCTACTCGACATCAGCACCAACCCCCCTACCAAGACCGAGATCATCAAAGCCATCAAGTCCCTCAAGTCTGGCAAAGCAGCAGGCCCCGACGGCATACCACCAGAAGCCCTCAAGGCCGACATCCAGACCTCCACCGACATGCTGCACCCGCTCCTGAGGAAGATCTGGGAGAGCGAGAGCGTGCCACAAGACTGGAAGAAGGGACACCTGGTAAAGCTGCCAAAGAAAGGGGACCTCTCATCCTGTAGCAACTGGCGAGGCATCATGCTCCTGTCCATACCAGGGAAGGTTCTCACCAGGATCATCCTGGAGAGGCTGAAGACTGCGCTGGACAAGACACTCCGGGAGGAACAGGCAGGATTCCGCAACGACCGATCCTGCACTGATCACATAGCCACGATGAGGATCATCATCGAGCAGTCCCTGGAGTGGCAGACCCCCCTGTACAGCACCTTCGTTGACTTCCAGAAGGCGTTCGACAGTGTTGACAGGGAGGTCATCTGGAAGCTGATGTCTCACTACGGTTTTCCACCAAAGTTTGTCAGCATCATCCGACAGCTGTACGAAGATGCCACCTGCCAGGTAATCCACAACGGGAAACTGACAGAGCCATTCACAGTACGGACCGGCGTTCGTCAAGGCTGCATCCTCTCACCCACAATCTTCCTGATGGTGGTCGACTGGGTCATGAGGCAAGCCACCGACGGTAAGAGGACAGGGATCCAGTGGACCTTCAGCAAACAGCTCGAGGACCTGGATTTCGCGGACGACATCGCCCTCCTCTCCCACAAACAACAAGATGCGCAGGAGAAGCTGAACAGAGTCGCCGAAGAAGCTGAGAAGACCGGCCTCAAGATCAACATCAGCAAGACCGAAGTCATGAGAGTCAACCACAAACAGCACGACCCCATCCAGCTGCACCAGGAAGACATCAAAGAGGTGGACAAGTTCATCTACCTCGGCAGCGTTGTCAGCAAGGATGGAGGAACGGACGAGGACATCAAGAGCCGCACCAACAAAGCCAGACATGCCTTTCGCACTCTGCGCCCCATCTGGAGATCAACAGCCCTATCCCTGCGAAACAAGATCCGGATCTTCAACGCAAATGTGAAGTCGGTCCTACTCTATGGCTCGGAGACATGGCGCACCACCAAGACAGGCTCCCACAGGCTGCAAACCTTCATCAACAGATGCCTCCGCAACATTCTCAACATCAGATACCCACTGGTGATCACCAACCAAGACCTCTGGGAGCGAACAAGACAGGTCCCCATCGAGCAGGAGATCAAGAAAAGGAAATGGGGATGGATCGGACACACTTTGCGAAAGCCAACATCAAATGTCACCAGGCAGTCCCTTGATTGGAACCCCCAGGGAAAGCGCAAAGTGGGCCGACCGAAGCAGACCTGGCGGAGGAGTACGGACGCTGAAGCCAAGGCCGCCGGAACGACGTGGGCCGAACTAAAGAGGGCATCCCAGAACCGAGTGCGCTGGCGGAGTGTGGTTGTAGCCCTATGTTCCCCAGGGAATAAAGAGGACTAAACTAAACTAAACTAAACATCCTGTAGCAACTGGCGAGGCATCATGCTCCTGTCCATACCAGGGAAGGTTCTCACCAGGATCATCCTGGAGAGGCTGAAGACCGCGCTGGACAAGACACTCCGGGAGGAACAGGCAGGATTCCGCAACGACCGATCCTGCACTGATCACATAGCCACGATGAGGATCATCATCTAGCAGTCCCTGGAGTGGCAGACCCCCCTGTACAGCACCTTCGTTGACTTCCAGAAGGCGTTCGACAGTGTTGACAGGGAGGTCATCTGGAAGCTGATGTCTCACTACGGTTTTCCACCAAAGTTTGTCAGCATCATCCGACAGCTGTACGAAGATGCCACCTGCCAGGTAATCCACAACGGGAAACTGACAGAGCCATTCACAGTACGGACCGGCGTTCGTCAAGGCTGCATCCTCTCACCCACAATCTTCCTGATGGTGGTCGACTGGGTCATGAGGCAAGCCACCGACGGCAAGAGGACAGGGATCCAGTGGACCTTCAGCAAACAGCTCGAGGACCTGGATTTCGCGGACGACATCGCCCTCCTCTCCCACAAACAACAAGATGCGCAGGAGAAGCTGAACAGAGTCGCCGAAGAAGCTGAGAAGACCGGCCTCAAGATCAACATCAGCAAGACCGAAGTCATGAGAGTCAACCACAAACAGCACGACCCCATCCAGCTGCACCAGGAAGACATCAAAGAGGTGGACAAGTTCATCTACCTCGGCAGCGTTGTCAGCAAGGATGGAGGAACGGACGAGGACATCAAGAGCCGCACCAACAAAGCCAGACATGCCTTTCGCACTCTGCGCCCCATCTGGAGATCCACAGCCCTATCCCTGCGAAACAAGATCCGGATCTTCAACTCAAATGTGAAGTCGGTCCTACTCTATGGCTCGGAGACATGGCGCACCACCAAGACAAGCTCCCACAAGCTGCAAACCTTCATCAACAGATGCCTCCGCAACATTCTCAACATCAGATACCCACTGGTGATCACCAACCAAGACCTCTGGGAGGGAACAAGACAGGTCCCCATCGAGCAGGAGATCAAGAAAAGGAAATGGGGATGGATCGGACACACTCTGCGAAAGTCAACATCAAATGTCACCAGGCAGTCCCTTGATTGGAACCCCCAGCGAAAGCGCAAAGTGGGCCGACCGAAGCAGACCTGTCGGAGGAGTACGGACGCTGAAGCCAAGGCCGCCGGAACGACGTGGGCCGAACTAAAGAGGGCGTCCCAGAACCGAGTGCGCTGGCGGAGTGTGGTTGCAGCCCTATGTTCCCCAGGGAATAAAGAGGATTAAACTAAACTAAACTATTATGCGTCATCCCAGTGAGGAAAAACGTCATAGATTTCAAAAAATACAACTTGACGTCTCTCTTCCAAAAACAAGATTGGTGTGACAGCCCGGTCAGTTGTTTCCATTCAGAGAGAGAGTGTGTGTGTGTGTGTGTGTGTGTGTGTGTGTGTGGATACATGGCATTACAAAAGAACGACCGTGACGATAGCCGGTGATCAAATGGAAACAACATATTGGGCTGGTGGCCATCTTGTTGAAAATGGCGCTGGCTGTAAGCAGTCACATTTTCACGCCCCGCCGAAAAGGGACTCCGCCGAAAAGGGACTGCACTCTGAAGTCTACTAACATAGACTCCAGAGTGCAGTCCCTTTTCGGCGGGGCGTGAAAATGTGACTGCTTACACCCAGCGCCATTTTTAAAAATGGCGATTTTTTTTTTATAGAAAACCAGAGACTTGTGTGTCATATGATTCGATTTGAAACGAAGTCTTGAATATCCGACCACTTTTCGTTTAGGCAAAATCTTTGCTAGCGGACAATTACTATTGCGCTTTGATGGCACTGTTTACGTGGTACACTGATCCAACAGGATGTGAGTCAACGGCAAGGGGGTTGCACTCTGACAGGCAAGGGTGTTGCACTCTACAGGCAAGTATTATTGCACGGTGCAGACGATCACGTACCTGCCTTGTGGTGGAATAAGAGACGATTACAAAAGCATACACACCCGTGCTCTAGGACTGAATGTAATAATAGATCTGTCCATTCAGACAGAGACATGTTATGTATGTCTCTGATTCAGAAACACGCCTACTTTCACTCTGAAGACAACCTGCCATCACTTGCGCCACTGAGGATCCCTCTGGGTTCAAAGCTGGTCAATGATGACATAGTGCGCGACCTTGTGTTTGAGAGCACCGAGACAATTTAGGCCCGTCACGGTAGCGCAGTGAGCGCCATTTCCCCACCGTGCACAGCACTCTCTGGGGCACAGAGTCTTTCAGTGGAAAGTACCTCTGTGCACAGTGGGGAAATGGCGCTCTCTGCGCTACCGTGACGGGCCTAAACTGTCTCGGTGCTCTCAAACACAAGGTCGCGCACTATGTCATCATTGACTAGCTTTGAACCCAGAGGGATCCTCAGTGGCGCAAGTGATGGCAGGCTGTCTTCAGAGTGAAAGTAGGCGTGTTTCTGAATCAGAGACATACATAACATGTCTCTGTCTGAATGGACAGATCTATTATTACATTCAATCCTAGAGCACGGGTGTGTATGCTTTTGTAATCGTCTCTTATTCCACCACAAGGCAGGTACGTGATCGTCTGCACCGTGCAATAATACTTGCCTGTAGAGTGCAACACCTTGGCCTGTCAGAGTGCAACCCCCTTGCCGTTTACTCACATCCTGTTGGATCAGTGTACCACGAAAACAGTGCCATCAAAGCGCAATAGTAATTGTCCGCTGGCAAAGATTTTGCCCAAACGAAAAGTGGTCGGATATTCAAGACTTCGTTTCAAATCGATTCATATGACACACAAGTCTTCGCTTTTCTAAAAAAAATTCGCCATTTTTGAAAATGGCGCTGGGTGTAAGCAGTCACATTTTCACGCCCCGCCGAAAAGGGACTGCACTCTGGAGTCTATCGTGCACAGAGGTACTTTCCACTGAAAGACTCTGTGCCCCAGAGAGTGCTACTAACATTTTTGGTGAAGTGGACAAAAATCAGTCTTTTTCGTCAGTACAATCTGCATACCCCAAAAGAAATCAGTTCACACTTAAAGGCTGCATCTGTAACCTGGGCAGAGTAGATCTGACATAACTTTCCTTTGTACGAAACTAATTTTGTTGACTCCTCACTGTATTTACCATGCAGGGTACTGGACTATCAGATGGCAAGATGTGAAGAGGAATACCATGTTTAAAAAAAGCTCTGTTCGTGTTGGACCGTGGCGCGGTGAGGGTGTGGACGTATTAGCATGTGAATTTGTTAACGAGTCTTACAGCGTCAAGACCTCGGTCCGATTTCTGTTATCAGGACAAACGAGACAAAAAAATTGAGTGGCCGCCAAATTTGTACCTTTCTAGCTGAAAACGCTAGTTATGTGTGAAAAATATATAATATATTTATAGAGAAGCTTTAAAGTTTTGTATCACTACTCGTTCTGGTTAAATCACTTTTTAACGGCGTAAAATCACAGGGTTAAGTTTCATGCGGATTTTCACTCGTATTCGACTCCTAAGCTCTTCTCAAGCATTCTAGCTCAAATTTGACATCCGATCTTCTGAGAAGCCGCGAATGGGTGAAGATGAAGGTCGGCGGAGCTTGTGTGAAGTTTGGAGACCTCAAAGGGCCTTGTTCTGTCCAAGTGTGACTGAGTCTAATCGCTGAAGGCATTTTTTTTTTTTTAACTTAAAGACAAGAAATAAAGGTAATGCAGTAGCCGAACCCAGAAAGTCTTCACAGATTGATCATTTGAGGGGAGTTGAGCCTGAGGTCTCACACCTAAACACACACACACACACACAAACGCACTGACACACACACACACACACACACACACACACACACACACACACACACAAAACCGTGCGGTAAATTGAAGCTTCTTGTCAGTTTAATTTGTTATCACTAATATCAGTTTATACAGTTTACCAACAGCATCCACACCACAATCCACGGCAGAAACACAAAAGTGATAAGACGATGTAGTGTACGATTCACTGTCCGCCTGAAACCAAATTACAGTGTTTATGTCTTACCAACCACGGCCCACAAAGGGTTAAAGAGCAATAACGACCAAAACAGCAAAGTTCAGGAACAGCTTTAACCCCACGGCCTCAAAGGCTTTCAAATGACGTGATAATGCGATTATGCTATTTGAAAGCCTGTCTCCATTATCTTTATCACTAGGCTGATAAAGTTATCGTAACTTGAAGGTGCTTGCCAAAATGTGGATCGATGAAACACACACACCACACCGCGTTTCTCCCACACAAGTGTACAGTTGCATTCCTCTCTTTTTGCATGTTGTACCGAATTTATAAAAGTCATATCATGACAAAGGATACACACAATGGTATTGCTTTTTTCTGTGGCAAAATGTATTATATATTTAAAATTCCTCTAAGGTTTTCATTAACTGAATAATGGAAAATGTACAATTAAGTGGCTGCTCCTCCAAAAGCAATATAACATAACAATAAGACATTTTAGAAAGACAAATCATCAACATGCAAGGTCAAATTATCATCTGCGATCACATTTTACAAAAATGTTCATCAATCAATCATGAATTATTAAAAAAGATGTAAAGGATTTCACACACCCCCACCCCGCACACACACACGCGTGCCTAAATGGGTCCTACTAATTACCGAAAACAACCGAAAACAACTCTTAATACGCGTAGAACGCAGTTAACACATAGAAATAACAACACAGAAACATGATTACAGGTGAAAAAGGAGGCATTAAACTAGTTTAAAGGAAAAAAGTACTTATTCACTCCAAGAGAACACGACGAAATGAACGTCTCCCAAGGGAAGCGACTCTCGTCCGGACTGGTTATTTTCTGCAATATCACCTTTTCTTCCTTTTAGCTTTTTTTAAGGCCACTTTTTTCACCTTTAATCATGTTTGTGTGTTGTTATTTCTATGTTTGAACCGCGTTCTATCCGTATTAAGAGTTGTTTTTGGTCGTTTCGTTGTTTTCGGTCGTTTCGTTGTTTTCGGTAATTAGTAGGACCAGCCTAAATAACATGTGCTCAGTACACTGTACAAAAACATGAATTTAAACACATGTACAGGTATATATATATATATATGTAAATGCTACCAAACAATATGCTACTGCACATGTACGCATAGATCTATGAATAAGAAAAGAAATGTCAACTGCCCATGCATCTGTCCGGTGACTCGGCACTCCCAATGCCTATTACGCACCAAGACTGACCCGCAATCACTTCTCACCCACTTCATCACTCAGAGTTTCACAAACCACTGGGTTATTTTGCTGAAGGGGGGGGGGGGGGGGGGAATTTATCCCAGTCCGAACTATCCGTAGTAAATTCATTCAGTTTCTTGTGGATGCCACAAATTACTTTGTAACTTCTATCAGGTGCTTCACCGCTCACATACAAATTGCATATATTATATATATGCAGGGCTTAACACTTTCCTACCGCGGTCGGTACCAGGTCACTGTGGAACAAACTGCAACTTTCAGCTCCAACAACTGATGCAATTTTCAATGAAATTGTTCAAAAGTCAGTACACGTATCAAACAATATATTATAAAACATGTCACCAAATTTAAAGAAAATCCGTTGAGAACTTAAAGAGTTATTAGCTTTAGAAAGCAGTAACCCATGCTCATGCCTGGAAAACGCTCAGGCAGAGGCTGCATGCGTGACCTAGATTCCTGTAGGGCTGAAAGTGTTAAATTGGTCCAAGGACCAAAATGAGGAAAAGTGTGTAGCATTTAGTGCCTAAAGCCCCTTTTCCATGACCAACGTACGTCGCCCGACAATCGGCCAACTTCGCGTCCCAGCTGAAAATCGTCCATGGAAAAGGAGTTGGCAGACATCGGCCGACGCGTCGGTGAGAGTAGAGTAGAGCAGCGCTCTACTGACTCGGCGCGAGTCGGTGACCTTGTCGGCGGAAATCCAAGCGATCTGACTGGCCGCTAGCATAGGAATGCGGCCTTGATCCGGAAACTTTGAAGATGGCGGCTAGCAGTGTTCAGCCTCAACTTTCGGCGGCTAAAGTCATCGAAATAATCGATTTGATTCACGACCGGCCATACTTGTGGGAGCGAGTCGGCGAGCGCGCGTTTCCATGGCAGATTTTAGTCAAGTTGCTCGACAATCGGCCGATGTCTGTCGACGTACGTCGGTCATAGACGCACCTGCAAAGCAGACACATTATGACCAGTACGTTTGTCGGTGGCATGCTCTCCCGGAATCTTTAAAAAAAATTAATATTAGATTGAAATCTGTGCATTTTGGCATGATTTTAAGTGCTTCGGAGGAGGAAATACTTTTTGCAAGGAAGAAAAACTGTAGCCAAAGGTGGAAATTTGCCAAAAGGTGGAAAATTTTAAGCCCTGATATGAAGACCACACTAGCAGCATTTTTTTTTTTTTTTTTTTTTGCTGCCACAACTCTTTGCCGGCTCCAGTGGTGTTCCTCCCTGGTAATGGGTGGAATCCACGGAGGGCTCGGAAGTCGGGGCAATTTTTATTATGCATGATGATGAGGATGATGGTAAGATGATGCTATGGAGGTCCGTGTGGTTTGGGATTGCGGGACAGGGCCGCATTCCACGCTTCCTGTCATAAATATCCCGGCATTAACCAGGCCCGGGAACTACGGCACCTGCAGTGCCGGCCGTGTAATCATCCATATCATAAGACGTGTCATACCAAGGGAAGCACCCCCAAAGTCGCACCTGTGAAGTGGGTGAAGCTCGGCTGTGCGGCAACAGCCTCCCCATTGGGCCCATAGCACACCCGCTCTGGGTAGGAGCCGACCTAGGTTAGTAGGTAGGAAAATCCCGCTTGCCTCGGCTGGGACTCGAACCCGGGTCTCCCGGTCCATAGTCCGAAGTGCTAACCACTACACTAAGGGGGCCGGTCACTAGCAGGGTTCTGTTTAATATTACAAAAAGAAACACAACACTGTGCCAGTCACAATTATCTCCTGGAAGTAGTCAGTGCTACAGAGGACCACCATTTACATCTGGCCACATTCTGATGGTGGGTTGGCTCTGCTGTTTTTGTTGTAGCAATGGTGTCATTGTCCCATCGAACAGTCCGTACACCCCACCTGAAAATACGCATCAAAGTCAAAACAATGATGATACATTGAATTTGAAGTTGCCTTACTCCAATTTTTTTAAAAAATTTTTTTTCACCTTATTCTCCCTCTTGGGAAATTTGGGCTGCTTCTCCCAGGGGGGGGGGGGGAGCGCGTCACCACGGCACCCAATACCTATCCTATTTTTGGCTCCCTTGTGTAACAATGGGAGTCTAGATGTATTAACCCTCCGTCGTGTGTGTGTGTGTGTCCAGAAAACTTTAACATTAAATTTTGTCATTTTCTCAGAATCTACAAACAGTTGAGGCACCAAACTTGGCATGCTGATAGACAACCACAAGACCTTTCAAAACATGTCATTTTGAATGACCTTGACTCAAGGTCAAGGTCACTAAAGCCCTCTGTTTGGAAAATTTACGTTGGCATTTTCTCGTAATCTACAAACACCAGAGGTTTTAAACTTTGTATGATGATAGACATTGATAAGAACTTTACAGACGCACATGTAGTCAGTGGCCTTGTGTCGATGTCAAGGCCTTACAAGCTATTTTTGTGAAACCTTAACATTGGCATTTTCTCAGAAACAACAAACAGCAGAGGTGCCAAACCTGGCATGCTGATAGACAGTGATAAGACTTATGCACACATACCATATTAAATGACCTTGACTCAAGGTCAAGGTCATTAAAACAGTCTGTTGGGAAATTTTACATTTGCATTTTCTCAGTATCTAGAAGAATCAGAACCATTAAACTATGTGCAATGATTGACATTTGCAGCACCTTTACAGACATACCTGTGTTCAGTGACTTTTAGTCAAGGTCAAGGTCAAACAAATGGGACATAACATCAACAAACAAAAGGTAACTCTACAGACATACTGACATACATAGCGCGGGGAAAATGGCATGGCATGGCATCCACCCAGTCTTTGAACAATGGCTTCTCAACAGTCCATGAACGAAATTCTGTGAATTTTGAGTATGTTAAAGTCATGTGTTCAAGCTACATGTTGTGAAAATTTCAGAAAATTCAAATGATTTTTTTTGCTAAGTTGTGCATGTTTTTGCAAGTGGTCCTTGACTTTTTTTAGCAGTGTACTTTTCAGTCAATATTTCACGGACCGAACATTGCCATAGCAGGCAGGAAGGAAGCTTGAGTATCCATAGAGAATAGTGGATGACCAGTCCCAATGAATGGTGCCATTTACTGAAGGATAAAGTCTGATGTCCAAGGCAGGACTTGAACCTGTGACCCCTCCCATTAGTGACAGAAGGTTTTACCTGTACCCAACTGGTCACCCCACCATAAGAGAAGCGGGCCCAACCTGTGTGCAAAAAAAGAATGCGTTTGCCACTGAATGTCGCTGGATTCTTCCTCAACTCTCGCACCATTCCAAGGGCTGCTTTACCACTGTATGTAGGATCCAGCATCACCCCAGTATTGCACGCCACTTGATAGATGAAATCTGCCAGTAAAAGACCAAAAATTCAGTTTACCGGTATCCCAATCAAGACAGTTATCCCCTTGCCAAGCTCACAAAGTAGGAAAGACGACTACATGTACTACTACTACTACTACTACTGCTGCTGCTACTACTACAACTACCTGTGTGCAAAAAAGAATGCGTTTGCTACCGAATGTCGCTGGATTCTTCCTCAACTCTCGCACCATTCCAAGGGCTGCTTAACCCCACTTTTGCATGTCAAAAATTCAGTTTATCCCAATCAAGACAGTTATCCCCTTGCCAAGCTCACAAAGTAGGAAAGACGACTACATGTACTACTACTACTACTACTACTGCTGCTGCTACTACTACAACTACCTGTGTGCAAAAAAGAATGCGTTTGCTACCGAATGTCGCTGGATTCTTCCTCAACTCTCGCACCATTCCAAGGGCTGCTTAACCCCACTTTTGCATGTCAAAAATTCAGTTTATCCCAATCAAGACAGTTATCCCCTTGCCAAGCTCACAAAGTAGGAAAGACGACTACATGTACTACTACTACTACTACTACTGCTGCTGCTACTACTACAACTACCTGTGTGCAAAAAAGAATGCGTTTGCCACCGAATGTCGCTGGATTCTTCCTCAACTCTCGCACCATTCCAAGGGCTGCTTAACCCCACTTTTGCATGTCACTTGATAGATGAAATCTGCCAGTAAAAGACCAAAAATTCAGTTCATCCTGATCAGTGAAGACAGTGATTCCCTTGCCAAGCTCACAGAGTAGGAAAGACGATGACTATTAGTATTACTAGTAGCAATTACTATCACCAAAGATCCTCTATACAAGATCTTTGCTATTACTACTACTACTGCTGCTGCTGCTGCTGCTGCTGCTACTGCTACTACATGTACTACTACTACTACTACTACCTGTGCAGGGGCGTAGGAACCACGGGGGCCCTGGGGACCCAGGCCCCCGTTCGATTTTTGGAAGGGGGGCCCGAATATCTTTGGGCCCCCCCTTGCTTTTGATAAGAGGAGAGGGGGCCCACCAGTGGTGCCCCCCCCCCCCTTCTCTGCTGTCGCAGGACACAATCCTTGGCACACACACACACACACACACACACACACACACACACACACACACACACACAGTCTCTCTCTATGTAAGAAAATCTCCCCTCCCCCCCCCCCCCCCACTCTTCTTCACCCCGGCCGTATGGCTCACCCGACTTAGTGGGCCCCCCTTCCTCTCAGCATCTTCCTACGCGCCTGCTGTGTGCAAAAAAGAATGCGTTTGCCACTGAATGTCGCTGGATTCTTGCTCAACTCTCGCACCATTCCACGGCATTTGGTAGATGAAATCTGCCAGTAACAGACCAAAAATTCAGTTCAACCCGATCAGTGAAGACAGTGATTCCCTTGCCGAGCTCACAGGGTAGGAAAGACAACTATTAGTAATTAAATTATACTACTACTACTACTACACGTACTGCTACTACTACATGTACTACTACTGCTACTACTATGGGGAGCCGGGGTGGTCGAATGGTACAGCGTTGGACTTCTAATGCTCGGGTCGTGAGTTCGTATCCCAATCCACCCACCTACCCACCCTGCTACTACTACTACTATACTGCTTTTACGAAGCGCAATATTCCAGCAGATTCTGACTCAAAGCCCTTAACAATAAGCTCTTACACACCCACACACCAGCATACCAGAAACCAAGCAACATATAAATTTACAATTTACCTCGTTTCCCAGTGGCTTTTAAGAGAAGCCAGTTCCTAGTCACTACGTCAGAGCCACAAAACTACAGCCAGCACACAACTACCAGCAAGAATCAAAACATCAATAAACCATAATCATATAACAGAATTAAGTGAGCCATATAATTTATTTTCTAAATAAAAACATACCAAGTTCATCATCTGTGGAGATGCCATAACCTTTGCCCTTGTGACCTTCGACCACATGCAGAATATTCTCTGAGCGCAGGTGACCCAGACCTGCCTCATGCAATATTTCGTTGCAATGGTTGTGGAAGTATTCTGCATCATCACAAATAGCAATAGCGTGCACTCTGAAACCGAGTGAATCAAAGGGACACATCTGCTTTAGGCGCACACACGAAAGCCACGGGGTTCTTGGAAATACACTACTACTACTGCAGCTGCTAGCAAGGCTGTGATGGTATAGTCCACCCCCTTGTGGCATTTGCACCTGCTGGAAATGCATTACGGCCACCTAAACAACATAGCGATTGCATCATTGCCACAAGGTAACACCAAACCCAAAACCTAACCCTAAATCTACCTGTAAACTGAAATAAGCCGTTGAACAATATGCGGCTGTGTTAGTTTGTCCAATATGGCGCAAGGGTGCAGCCTATACTGAGCGCTTGTATGGATGAAACGCCTTCTGGTGCAATCAGGGTATGTGGACAGGAAGTGGACAGGAAGTGGCTGAGCACTGTTCTCAAGTTTATCCATGGTGATGCTGGAGTTCCAAAATTGTCCGAAATTGTCCCGTAGTAGAGTTACAACGCAGAAACTCAATGGATAGTTTGGGGACAATTTAGGATCCCCGATCCCCAAGGAAAGAATAACGAAGACAAAATTGCACTTTTTGTATCCACTCCAATGTGGTTCCTTGGGGATCGGGCAATCCCTATGTTGTTTAGTGAAGCTTACATGTGGTTGCCAGTCAAGCAGAGGAAGCAGCCCGACAAGGGAATCTAAAAGACCTGTACCAGGTGACCAAGAAGCTCGCGGGCAAATTTCAGCAGACAGACAAACCAGTGAAGGACAAGAACGGGCACCCACTGACAACAACTGAGGAACAGCTGAAGCGATGGGCAGAACACTTCAGGGAGCTGTTAAATCGCCCCATCCCTGAAACACCACCAGACATCCCACCAGCTGAGACAGAACTACCCATCAACTGCGACAAGCCCTCTAAGGCGGAGATCAGGAAAGCCATCATGACACTGAGAAATGGGAAAGCTGCAGGGCCGGATGAGATACCAGCAGAAGCCATTAAAGCAGACACAGAGACAGCCATCAACATGCTGCACAGCCTGTTCAGCAAGATCTGGGAGAAGGAAGAGGTGCCAGCCCAGTGGAAAGAAGGGATCGTCATCAAGCTGCCAAAGAAAGGGGACCTCAGGGACTGCAGCAACTACCGAGGGATCATGCTCCTGTCAGTGCCAGGCAAGGTTCTCAACAGAATTCTACTGGAGAGGATGAGAGAGGCAGTCGACCCCATGCTCCGAGACCAGCAGGCAGGCTTTCGCAGGAACAGGTCCTGCGCTGACCAGATTGCCAGCCTACGCATCATTGTGGAGCAGTCACTGGAGTGGAACTCCCCCCTCTACATCAGCTTCATAGACTATGAGAAGGCCTTCGACAGTGTAGACAGAGAGGCGCTGTGGAAGCTGCTAAGGCACTATGGAGTTCCCGGGAAGATCATCTCCCTGATCCAGTGCACCTACCAAGACATGACCTGCAGGATTGCCCATGCCGGCCAGTTGTCAGAAAGCTTCGAGGTGAAGACCGGAGTCCGCCAGGGATGCCTGTTGTCCCCGTTTCTCTTCCTCCTGGTCATCGACTGGATCATGAAGACCACTACAGCAGGCAGGAAAAACGGGATACAGTGGACACTCTGGACGCAGCTGGATGACCTCGACTTCGCGGACGACCTGGCGCTCCTGTCTCACAGCCACAGCCAGATGCAGGACAAGACTACGTGCCTGGAAGCCACATCAGCCGGAACAGGGCTCAAGATCAACAGGAAGAAAACCGAGCTGATGAAGATCAACACCACTGCCAACACACCAGTCACAGTCGGTGGAGAGCCCATCAGGGAGGTGGAGTCTTTTGTCTACCTGGGGAGTGTGGTTGATGGACAGGGAGGCACAGACCGAGACGTCACAGCCAGAATCGGCAAGGCAAGGGCAGCAATGGTCATGCTAAAGAACGTCTGGGCATCCAAAGTTGTCAGCATAAGAACCAAACTTCGCATCTTCAACTCCAACGTGAAGTCAGTTCTGCTCTACGGATGCGAAACATGGAGGACAACGAAGACGATGCAGCAGAAGATCCAGACATTTCTCAACACCTGTCTGAGGCGCATCTTCAACATCCGATGGCCAGAGAAGATCCGGAATGAAGAGCTGTGGGAGCGAGCGGGGCAGGAACCAGTGGCCAAGCAGATCCTGCGGAGGAAGTGGGGCTGGATTGGACACACCCTCAGGAAGCCAGCATCCAGCACCACACGCCAAGCCCTGACATGGAACCCGCAGGGGAAAAGGAAGAGAGGCCGGCCTCGCAACAGCTGGAGGCGGGACACTGAGGCAGAGCTATGTAAGCAGGGGACCAACTGGACTGGAGTGGCAAGACTAGCCCAGAACAGAGTGCGATGGCGAAGGGTTGTCGATGGCCTATGCTCCACGTGGAGCCAAGGGCCTAAGTAAGTAAGTACATGTGGTTGGATGGCAATTGCCATGTAAGCTTCACTTGTCAGATAACTGCACAAGCTTCAAATTCGTAACCTCTAACTCTTACTTCAGTTTAGATCCAGTGAGATAGTTGCCAATGGACAGCCCTGACGCGGTGCCTCCGCTGCCACATGCAAACACCACGTCATCGAAGCTCTCAAGGACTCCCTGATACAGACCCAAACAAAAGTGCGACAGAGCACATAAAAACATGGCCAAGGTGTCAAAGTATCATTTCTGAGACATTAATTTTGTGGTAACATTCAGACTATGTCCTTCCATTTACAAAAAGCAGAGGACTTCTAAGTGTAATAGTTGCTGATCTACTGAAGGGTGTGTTCTGGGGTCTGGGATCCAGCGCCACATTGACATTCGTCCGTGTGGGCAATCTTGAGTTGGTTGAGGTGTTTTCGGGGTCAGCAGTGGCCAGTCCTCAATCTGAAGAGGACTGTCTGCTTGTGCCTCTCTCTGGTGCTGGTGGATCGGGTCAACACCACTGTCTGCACCAAGCCTTCTCTTCCACTGTGACTGGTACTGGTTGTGGATTTCTGTTTTCTCCTCTCTGAAGGTCACTGGGTGGCTGAGCTGCTCCATTCTGCTGCCTGCCTTAAATAGAGCATCAGCCTTTTTCGTTCCCTAAGATCCCTCAGTGGGATGGTCTGGCTCAAAACAGTGCCCAGCGACTCTAGCCCTGATTTTGTGTGCCCCATCACTAATACCTACACATGGTCTGATGGCACACTGCTTAGGGTGGGGAGATGCAGTGGTGAATGCTTCTTATGTATGTTTCAATTTGCATCCACGGGATTAATCAGTGGTTACACAACAGACAAAGGATTAGACGAAGTCTGCACAACAATCATTGTAGGAAGCAAGGGTATGACACAGCTGACTGGGAAACGCTGTAAGCAACATTATATACATGTATGTAATATCATGATAAAAATATGTACTTAAGTGGAAACTCAGTGCAAACCTTGTTACATGTACAAGTGGAAACTCAGTGCAAACCTTGTTACATGCACAAGAACTTTTATCTGTCTTTTGTGCCGGTTGATGCATATTTACAGGTATCTCAGAATCTGAGATACCTGTAAATATGCATTAACCGGCACAAAAAAATTATTTTTTATCCCATGAAAAAGAAAACACATTTGCTGCTCACGTGAAAAGACCACAATGCCGTTTTTTTTTGTTTTTTTTTTTAAAGCAAAAACTATGACGCGTTTTCACCTGCTGCCGCATCTCTTCAAAGACTGTGATGTACCCAAACAGTCCGACTAGACTGTCACCACCCATTGGGACCAGGTAAGAGTCCTCACCGGTGGATGCTCTGAAATAATAATAATAATAATAAAATGAAGAAATTTCGAATGGTCATGCAGGCATAATCACTGTATCTTACAGCTTTAAAAACTGAGCCATGAGACTGAAGGTCACTTTGACTCTCTCTGTCCAATTCAGAGGGTCATTTTGAAAAATCAGTGACATGGGATAAAGAATATAGTTTTTGTGTCAGTTAATACATATTGCTTGCATCTAAAATAAAGTGTCTGCGTGTGATTCTGAAATCTCTGCGTAAACAATGCGCATGTCGGTAATAAGGAACACTGAACCTAAACATTTAGTTGAAATCAAATGTCAACATATCATAACCTGCACCAGTAATAATTGTAGTGCATTACCCTAAAAGCAAAACTCAGAGGGGGAGCAAACTCAATACTGACCAAACAAACCACAAAAACAACAACAACAACAACAACAACAACAACCACCCAAAGAAAGTTAGTACTGGCTGTGTGGTATCAGCCTCCCTCAACATTTCCGTAGCACACCTGATCTTTCAAACAAGACAAAGATTAGAAAAGGAAACGGTAATGACTGCGAAGTGGTTACAAGTTAAGCAAATAAAAGCGACATAAAAGGGACAGAAACCACTTAACTTTCACAAAGGACGGTACAGGTCAACGTTTCAGCTTTCGCCTTCCTCAGGACACAAACAAATTTGATTTGTTTGTGTCCTGAGGAAGGCGACAGCCAAAACGTTGACCTGTGCCGTCCTTTGTGAAAGTTAAATACAAAGATTGTTCCAAAACATTTCTACTTTAGAAGGGAGAAAAAAAAATACGGTTTTTTGACCTTAGCACACACGCTGCTCAAACCATTCAAACTTCATAGTTACTTCATGCAACATAGTGTACACTGACTTGATGTCTTGTGCCAGTTTTTCCATTCTGGGCATGAGATGCGTCATGATCAGGTCTGGCACTACATAGATGTGGGATCCACACAGACGGTCCATCAATACATTGCCCTCACAACCTACTCCTTCAGCATCCTAGAATAAAAGACACATTTTGCCACTAATTCCTTCTTGCTAATTAACACACAGGTACACAATCCTTGCATCTGAGAGGAATTTGATAGAAAAGAAGATAAAAGTGAAAAGTTACACAGGCAGACAAGTTTGATTTGCACTGGCTGGCAGACAGACAGACAGACAGGCAGGCAGGCAGGCAGGCAGGTAATAAAATTACGCAAGTTTCTCATTTCCTTTTAAATTGTACAGGGTGGGTGGGTGTTTAGGGGTTTAACGTCCTTTTCCACCACGTAGGGTGATATCAACGACGGGGCAACGATGAAAAAGCCAGCACAATATTTGGCCCCAGCCGGGATCGAACTCACGACCCGAGCATTAGAAGTCCAACGCTCTACCATTCGACCACCCCGGCTCCCCTTTAAATTGTACAGAGACTCAGAGACTGATGGTTCTCAAACAGTTCAAAAACAAAGTTTGAAGGGGAGGTGGGTGAGGGGGAGGAATAAACTGTACGAGAGAGCCAGAACGCACTACAGCACTGTTCCTTACAGCTTTCAAAACCGAGGGTCATTTGGACCCTCTCTGTCAAATTAAGGGGGGGCACTTTGTAAACTCACTGATGTACAGCCTCAAAATCTCTGCACCAAATTCTGAAATCTCATAAATGAAGCACATATGTGCGTAATAAGGAACACCGCTAAAGTTTGCAGCAAATGAATTAATAAGACACCAAACTGTATTACTGTGGCATCAGTCCGTAAGAGGAGATGAGGTGTCAGTCCCAACTGTCTTGCACACACAGCCACAGCCCGACAATTATTGGACTCTACAGAGCCGCAGGTGATCACATGACGACAACCTTGCTTCAGGGCATCTGCCATCAAGAACTCCAGCTTTCTGACCTGAAAATAGATATAAAGAAGATGAAAGAGCTTGGACTACTGTCAGCCACCGTTCCTTTGATAAAGCCTGATTTTTGTTTCTTCTAAATATCAGTCACAGCTCCTATGCCCATTAATGCACATCACTTGCAGGTCTGAAACAGCGTGTGAATACAGTCAAACCTGCAAAAGGGTCATGCAAGAGTGTGACTAGCGAAAACAGACAAAAATGCAGGGATTTTTTTGTGTGTTTTTTTTTGTTTGTTTATTTTTGCAACAAAGCAGTTTTTCGCGAAAAAGTCGATTTTGTCGCGAAAAAAACGGCACTTTTTCGCGATTTTTTCCCCCCGTGACAAGAAAAGCGGCAATTTCCTTTTTTTGCGAAAACGTTTGATAGCGGTTTTTTTTTTTTTTTTTTTGCAAAAAAAGTTTTTCTTCAGGAAAATGGAATATTTGAGAAAAAAAATTCACGAGAAAAAAAACCCTGCATTTTTTCGCGAAAAAACAGGTTTCCGCCCAAAAACAGTCAGTTCTTTTGCAGAAAACGTTTTGCCGCGAAAAAAGTAAAAGCAGTTTTTTCGCGGAAAAGCACCAGTTAGTTTTTTTTCGCGAAAAAACAAGACAAATATGGGGCGCCGGCCGTTTGCAAACGGCACTCATTTGGCTCGCTCAAGCGCACTGAATGAATACAACTCACGTGACATCCCAGGCTGTTCTGGTCACACCCATCTCTCTCTCTCTCTCATCGTACGTGTGAAAAATGTATGTATACTGTGCGTCGCCATGTTCAACAGTGCGTACTGAATAATCAAGTGGAGCGACGTCACTAGTGTTGCGAGCAGTAGACTCAGTCTAGCAGACGATCATGTTTTTGTATCCGCTGCACGATGGCACCGCGTACTGATACACAAACGACTGAGTACACACCTGTGTCACAGTAGCACCGTGTATTATCGTGGATGTCGGAATCGACTGATACGATTTAAAGCCAGAATTTCAGACACCACGTGTGCCCAATGCCTGAAGCAGCTTGCTTACTTTGTGTCCACTGACCAGCCGTTACGCGGCATCGGACCTCGTGAACAGTGCGGCCGGTACACTCAGTTACCTGACACACACTAACACGTGATGTGGACGCTGGCCGTTACTGAATAAATCAAAGACGCTGCAGCTGCGTGAATACGGCCAGCTGCACACCGGTGTAGGATCCGGTCCGGTCCCCCCTCTGAAGTAGTCCCCCGGGGGACCAATTCGTGGCAAAAACTGCTCTATAATGGTCCCCCCTTAGACATCCAGCCTCGTTTTCGACTGGTCCCCCTGGGCGATTTTGGTCCCCCCTCGCATCCAAAATAGGCCCCCTCTCGAAGTGGTCCCCCTCTTTTCTAACCAATGTAGTCAGTATTTATTTTTAACTTTATTGTTATAGTGTGTGTCAACTCAGTAGAAAACGTGACTCTGGATCTCTCTCACTCTCTCTCTCTCTCTCTCTCTCTCTCGCCCCCCACACTTTCTCTCCTCCCCCCATCTCTCAAACACACACACACACACACATTATGCACGCACTCACGCACGCGTGCACACTCACTCACGCACGCACGCACGCAAACACACACACACACACACACACACACACACACACACACACACACACACACACACACACACACACACACACACACCCCTCTTTCGTTATATGTATAATTATTTTCATTTTTGTACAGAGATGTTATTCAAGATGATCTTGAACTGGGTCAAGGTTACAGTGTCAAATCTAAACTTTTAAAAGTGATTTAACTTCGTAGATTTGCCGTTCTATGTAGCCTATACTTTTGTTTTTTATTTTCTCTTTTTTTTTGTGGGATGAGAAAACGGTCGCCACTAAAAAACAAAAGTATAGGCTACATAGAACGGCAAATCTACGAAGTTAAATCACTTTTAAAAGTTTAGATTTGTTTTCTCTTTTTTTTTTTTTTTGTGGGATGAGAAAACGGTCGCCACGCTTCTTGACACGTCACGTGACTCGTGTCAAACATCGCCACGCTTCTTGACACGTCACGTGACTCGTGTCAAACATGCCTATAATTATAAGTACACGACAATTCATTCCGTCAACCAGTCTTCGTTTTTCATTGACTATCATCATGGACGACACTCTGTATGACAACGTGTTGAACTATTTGAAAAATGGCACTTACCCTCTGACCGCGAAAGGGGAAAACCGTGATGTGACTAAAGTTAAAAAGAGACAGTTGAGAAAGACTGCTGCAAAATACACAATTCGAGAGGATGTGCTCTACCACGACGGAATCCTCGTGGCAAAGAGGAACCAGGTTCCAGAGATATTGCAAGAGTTTCATGACAACTATGTGAGCGGAGGACATTTGGGGATGAACAAGACTTATAAGAAGGTGAGCACCCGTTTTTGTACTCCCAGTTTTAACAGGCTTTAGAATGGGAACGAGGTTTTGTGTGTTTCTGGTATGTCTGGTATAACCAACACATCGGATATAGCGGCCACTTTTGTCCTGGTGGACGTTATATCCGATGACTCCGTATATAACGTAAATTTTCCGGTATAGCCGATGTCTTCGGTATATAACGGACATTTTCCGGATTGAAGACATTTCCTTTGCTGGCTCTCTCTCTCTCTCTCTCTCTCTCACTCACACCCCCCCCCCCACACACACACACACACTGTTATCTACCAGTTATCTTTAAGACATAGTATTTATAAATATTTCATTACTCTTTTTTCTCTCTAGGTCTTGGAGCGTTACTTCTGGCATGGAATGAAACAGGAGGTTGAAGACTACTGCAGATCATGCTGTGTGTGCCAGAACATGAACGCTTGCAGAAAGAAGCCAGCAGCACCGCTTCACCCCATCCCAGTGCCCAAAAAGAAGTGGAGCCTCGTTGGAATGGACATCATAGGACCTTTGCAGGTCACTGACAGAGGTAACCAGTACATTGTTGCCCTCACAGACCACTTTACAAAGTTTCCCGTTGCCAAGGCCATCCCGTGCAAGAGTTCAGAGGAAGTTGCCAGATTCATGTACGAAACCATCTGCATCTTTGGCGCGTTTGATTCCCTCATAACTGACCAAGGCCGTGAGTTCATTAACTTTGCGCTTGATATTCTCACCGACCGTTTCAATATCAACCATCGCATTTCTTCGGCCTACCACCCTGAGACGAACGGCCAACGGGAGAGGGACAATAGGACACTCAAAGACACTTTGGTAAAGATCACAGACAATGATGATTGGGATGAACTCTTGCCAGCAGCCCTGTTCGCCTACCGAACATCCGTTCACAAGTCTACACAGTTTTCACCCTTTTTGGCATTGTATGGTGAGCAGGCAAAACTACCATTTGACGTCACTGGTGATGCCAACGAGCAAGATCTGAACGAAGAAATCATGGACACTATGAAGGGGATTCACGAGGAAGTCAAGAACAAAATTGGTGAAAACATTTCAAGGGCGCAGAAGAAGCAGAAAGAGTACTATGACAGCAGGCGTGCATATGACCACGGGTTCCGCATCGGAGACAAAGTCTTAATCATCAATGCTGCACGAGTACACAGAATGGGAGGCAAGATGGCACCAAGATTCGTCGGGCCATATGAGGTCATAAGTGTGTTGCCGAAGGGTCGACTTCAACTGAAGAACACTAAAAGTGGGAAAATACTGAAGAATCTCTACAATATCAGCAACGTCAAATTGTTCCATGATCGTACACAGGACAACGCTGACCCCTCCCATGCTCCACAGGCTGACCCCTCCTATCATCCACAGGCTGACCCCTCCCATGCTCCACAGGCTGACCCCTCCTATCATCCACAGGCTGACCCCTCCCATGCTCCACAGGCTGACCCCTCCTATCATCCACAGGCTGACCCCTCCCATACTCCACAGGCTGACCCCTCCCATGCTCCACAGGCTGACCCCTCCTATCATCCACAGGCTGACCCCTCCTATCATCCACAGGCTGACCCCTCCCATGCTCCACAGGCTGACCCCTCCTATCATCCACAGGCTGACCCCTCTTGCCAGCCGCCATTGAGAATGAAGTTCCACCCCGTTGATGGTGCCTGGCAAAAGGATCGGGCCTCCAGTTTGAATTTCCCCAGACTTTTCAGGCGGCACCCCTCAAGGGAAAGTGTTGAAGTTGACATTACGGCTACACCTCTCGATAGCGTTAGCGTAAAAGGAGATGGGAATTGTTTTTTCCGGTCTGTGAGCTTTGTTGTTTTGGGGACTGAGTCGAAATATAAGGAATTCCGAAATATCATTTGCGATTGGATTGAAAAGAATGACAAACGCTTCTACGGAACGAGCGCACGTGAAAATTACGTCGCGACATCAAACATGAGAAACGACCGTACTTGGGCCACCGAGGTTGAGATATTTGCTGCAGCCACCCTCTTGGACACGCCCGTGTATGTGTTCACAAGAGAGGCTCCAGGCCGACAACCTAGGTGGCTGAAATACGGGCCAGTTTGGCAATCGGCCCCATTGAAAACAGACAGAGCAATTTATATAATGAATCTTGGACATCACTTTGCTCCTGTTTTTTGTGTCACTCCTTAGACCAGAACTGTTAGTCTTCTGCTGTTTTTGTTGTTTCAAGCGTCATGATTTGAGACACTGGTACTCAGTCTTGACTGTCTACTTGAAGTACGCTGAAAGCCAAAGGTGGCAACTAGTTTTCATGTCATGGACACTTACTTAATTTTGAAGAAATATTTTTCTATGGCGTTGTATAGAAAATATTAGATACTTGGTCTTTGATGTTATTCTCTAAATGCTATTTCCAGTTTAAAAAAATTGACAGGAAATGTGGACTTTCATGCATTCGATGACGTTTCATGCAAAGACAGTACGGTAGAAGTTTGTTTTGTACTTTGCTATTGTTATTATTTTGCTCATTTCAGGACAAGATGTGCGATTAACAATTTATTAATTTACATTTATGTTGCGTTATAAAGTGCACAGCGCTCTGGTTAACAATTTCTGTTGCAACTCTTTGCTATTCATTAACTGTTTCTTGTTTCATTTCTTGTTTCTTTGACACAGTTTGACTGGACATACCTTTTGAAATAAAGTTTTTCTTGTCAAAGAACGTAAATGTCTATTTCAGGTTTTGCTAGAGAGAGAGAGATAGAGAGTGGGGGGGGGGGGGGGGGGGGAGAGAGAGAGAGAGAGAGAGAGAGAATATTGATTGACTTATTTATTTATTGTTTGAAATTCTAGTAATAATGTTTAGTATTCGGTACAACCATCTCATAAACAAAAACAAAAAAAAAAGAACCAATGCAAAAAAACAACTGAAAGAAACAAGAACCAACAACCAAACAAATATATCTCACACACACAAAAATAACAACAAGCACATAAATCGGGAAAAAAAAAGAAAAAAAAATGTTCCTATGGCCCTGTGCTTTTGGGGACAATAAAGTTTTGTAACAATAAAGTTAAAAATAAATACTGACATAGCTCTACATTGGTTAGAAAAGAGGGGGACCAGTTCGAGAGGGGGCCTATTTTGGATGCGAGGGGGGACCAAAATCGCCCAGGGGGACCAGTCGAAAACGAGGCTGGATGTCTAAGGGGGGGACCATTATAGAGCAGTTTTTGCCACGAATTGGTCCCCCGGGGGACTACTTCAGAGGGGGGACCGGACCGGATGCTACACCGGCAAATCTATGCATTAACTAGATTCTCGCTCTCTCTCTCTCTCTCTCTCTCTCAGTCTCTCTCTCTCTGCTTCGCTCTCGTTGTTGTTGTTCTTCTTTCAAAATTATTGGTTGTCACTGACTCAGTGGTTGACATGTGCCGGTATCGCAACTTTCGGCATTTAGCGTGCATGAAACTGTGCTATAGGCCTTCAGCTCTTATCCACATTAAGCTCGGTACCCGGCAGAGCTGATCTTCAGCCCTAGGGCCGGTTTGGTGCAACGGCGCCCCGTATTATGCCCGGCAGTTTTTTCGCGAAAAAACAGGGCGGTGTTTTTTTCGCGAAAAAAAAAAAAAAAAAATGACGGCGTTTTTTCGCGAAAACCTGACTGAGTGGGCTAGTTTTGGTTTTTTTTTCGCGAAAAAAACGGACACCAACCGTTCTGCAGAAAAAGTGCATACCATTTTTGTCGCGACATTCATTTTTTTTTTTTCGCGGAAAAATTGACGTTTTTTCAAAAGCGGTTTTGTCGCGAAAAAAAAAACAAACCCGGATTTTTCGCGAAAAGACGGAAGTTTGTCAGGAATCGCCATTCATACAAGAGGAAGCATTCATAAAACCAGTGGCATGATGGGAGTGGTGAAATAAAGAGACACTGGTGGATATTTTATTTCAATGCTAAAAGTTTTGGAAAAGATATAAATCAGAGAGAGAGAGTAAGAGAGAGAGAGAGAGAGAGAGAGAGAGAGAGAGGTGGGGAAGGGGGGGGGGGGGAGCGTACAGATACGATGATGATAATATTTCAGAGGGTAAGAATCTTGACAAGGAAATCCGTCAGCCTCGGACAGACAGACAGACAGACAGCGGACAGCACCTTGTTTCCTGACAATGTACTGCCAGTCATGTCGTCCCTCTTGATAGAAACAGAAAATCCGTCAGGCACTCCTGGTACCAGCCATGAGTGAATCGGTGTGTTGGGCATGGCAAGCTGAAAAATTAATAATCGTCTGGAAAGGGTAAATAGTGCGAAGAAGTGCGAAGCCGGAAGTACGAAAAGGTGTGCGAATAAGTACGAAGAGGTGCGAAGAAGTGCGAAGAAGTACGAAGAGGTGCGAAGAAGTGCGAAGAAGTACGAAGAGGTGCGAAGAGGTGCGAAGAAGTGCGAAGAGGTGCGAAGAAGTGCGAAGAGGTGCGAAGAAGTGCGAAGAAGTACGAAGAAGTGCGAAGAGGTGCGAAGAAGTGCGAAGAGGTGCGAAGAAGTGCGAAGAAGTACGAAGAAGTGCGAAGAGGTGCGAAGAAGTGCGAAGAAGTACGAAGAGGTGCGAAGAAGTGCGAAGAGGTGCGAAGAGGTGCGAAGAAGTGCGAAGAGGTGCGAAGAGGTGCGAAGAGGTGCGAAGAAGTGCGAAGAGGTGCGAAGAAGTGCGAAGAGGTGCGAAGAAGTGCGAAGAAGTGCGAAGAAGTGCGAAGAGGTGCGAAGAAGTGCGAAGAAGTACGAAGAGGTGCGAAGAAGTGCGAAGAAGTGCGAAGAAGTACGAAGAGGTGCGAAGAGGTGCGAAGAGGTGCGAAGAGGTGCGAAGAGGTGCGAAGAAGTGCGAAGAAGTGCGAAGAAGTGCGAAGAGGTGCGAAGAGGTGCGAAGAGGTGCGAAGAAGTGCGAAGAGGTGCGAAGAAGTGCGAAGAGGTGCGAAGAAGTGCGAAGAGGTGCGAAGAAGTGCGAAGAGGTGCGAAGAAGTGCGAAGAAGTACGAAGAGGTGCGAAGAAGTGCGAAGAAGTGCGAAGAAGTACGAAGAGGTGCGAAGAAGTGCGAAGAAGTGCGAAGAAGTGCGAAGAGGTGCGAAGAAGTGCGAAGAAGTGTTAAAACACCAAAATTTACTTACATATTGAATCAGATCATGTTTTTCTTGGTATTTGTGTGTGTCTGTGTGCTTTTTTTTTAAGTTAAAGAGAGCGACACAACTTCGAAATGGATACTTGACTCTTTATCTCTCTCTCGCTTTTTAGTAGACAGGTAGGGCGAATGACGAAGGGGCGCGTGGTGATCATAAGAAGGGAAGGAAGAAGGGAGGTTCTCCCCCCCCCCCTTTTTATTTTATTTTATCTGTTATCATGTTCTTTATGTTTCAGTAGATTAGTCTGTAAGGTAGCAACGGCAAGTAGCAAAGGCCCAAGTGTGAAATAATGGCTTTATAGCTAATCATCTTCCACCGTTGAAAAATAAAGCCTCACTCTCTCTCTCTCTCAGCCCCCCCCCCCCCCCAAAAAAAGGGGGGAGGTTGGGTCAATAAATAAATAAATAAATAAAACAAGGGCAACAACAACAAAAACACACAAATACACCACACACAAACACACACAAGAACATCTTCTGTTTTATTATGTGTTTTAGCACTTGTTCGCACTAGTCCGTACTTCCTCAAACTTGTCTTTGTAACATTTTAAGAACACTTCAATTCGGTAAGTTGGCAATGAGTCAATTAAACTGTTTCCGAGCGGACATGTTGTACGAGGGCCTCTGATTATGTTTTGCAACCTGGATGAACTAATGACGTCACTACTTTTCTGTATACATCACATCGTAGACCAGTTTCATAATACTTCTGAAAACAAAAAATTACTTGATTCCGTACAACCGTTTATATTCCATGCGACAAAATGTGCAGTAAGGGTGACGGGTCTTTAGCCAGCAGTGTTGACCTTTCTGGAAGGGATTTTCGAGCCATGATGTATTCTGACTACTGCCGGGGAAAATCTTTTCAGGGCTGTTTTCAAAGTTTAAAACACTGTATTCGAGATCAATCTCCGTCCAAAGCCACTGGTTTTAGGTGGTTCCGACAGTTCATGTCTGGCCAGACAACAGTTGAAGACGATGACCGTTGTGGTAGAATGGCAACGACTGTTACCCCAGAAAACGTCTCTAGGGTAGAATCCCTGACTAAGAAGGACCCAAAAAATGATGTACGTTGTAACACAGGATATCATGAAGATTTCGTCGGGAAATCTCATTTGCATCCTTCACGACTGCCTTGGCATCGGGAAACGTTGTACCCGTTGGGTGCCCTACAACCTGACTGAAGAGCAGAATCGGGGTAGGGTGAACTGGTGCACCCCACATGCTAAGAAAATTTGACGGAGGAAGGTCCCCTCGGGTATAGGACATCGTAACAGGAGACGAAACCTGGGTATACCAATACGACCCCGAAACGAAGCAACAGTCGGCGGTGTGGGGTCTTCCCAGGTGAGAACCCACATGTGAACTTCAAAAGAAACAGAAGTGCTTCCAAACAAATGATAGCTGTTTCTTTGCAAAATCTGGCCACTTTGCCACCATACTGCTTGAGGACAGAAAGACGGTTACGGCTGATTGGTATGTTAACCACTGTTTGCCTAAAGTCTTCCAGGCATGGTGCAAACAGCGTCCCCGAGCGGGTGTCCGTGGTCTACTGCTTCATCATGAAAGTGCCAGCGCGCACATAGTAGCTGCAACTCTGGACTGTCTAGCCGAAAATAATGTTCAGCTGGTTACCCACCCACCATATTCCCCTGGCTTATCCCCCCGGGCTGTGACTGTTTTTTGCTTCCTTCCGCCAAGAGGCAGTTGAAGGGAAAGCAGTTTCGGAGTGCAGAAGATGCCCGAGCATTGTTCGAGGGTGTCATTTTGTACCTACCCCAGTCAACGTGGTCGGGTGTCATGGACAGCTGGTTTGAGGGGATGGCAAATTGTGTACAGGCTGATGGGAGGTTCTTCCATAACCTTGAGTAGACAGACTGGTTCAGGTTGCCCGTGTTCTTGAAAAGCCAGGTTGCAAAACATAATGAGTGGCCCTCGTATAACTTCTTTATAGTCTTTAAACAAGTTAAGTTTCCGCAACAATCAAAGTAACGACATAACGGATTTTCAAACGAACAGATAACACCCGACAATTACATCGTCGGCGGCTGGACGGGTGGGGAGAAATACGAACAGAATGTGTGTGGGCTGCATCTCACTGGGACTCGTTTCAAACACTTTTTGACACTTTTCTGGGCGAAATGGAGGGTGGACGCCCCCTTTAAAGCTGGGTTCAGTCGGGGTCAGTAGAGCATGAAGTCAGTGCTCGGCAAATCCGCCTGTGTGGACCTTGTGTAAGGCCAGTCAACACCATGCAAATCAAAAACAGTCTGGCTGTTAGGGCCTCCACAGATGGCCGGCACACTGTCAGCACCAGTGTACATGGTCTTCACTGAGGTCCTGAGAGGTCTGTGAGTTAATGCTCTGACAACGAGCCACAGGTTTCACATTCCACCCCCTTGTCAGTCTTCCCACGAGTCAGTGACTGTAACGTCACCGGCTGATGGGTAGTGTACACTCTCTGTGGTCTCATGTTGCGTAGGACCTGGGTTTGGCTCTGGGGCCGCGTACGACTCAGCTAGTAAGATGCTGGCTACTAGTACAGAAGTACGAGTTTGTGTCTGCTGATATCTAGTCATTGTCATTGAGATTCTAAGCAGTGGTGCCGTACGTGCTCTTTGAGGCAGCCAGCAGTGTGGCGCTCGTGCCAAATGTCCCGCGTCAATCGAGTGTGTGTGTGTGTGTGTGTGTGTGTGTGCTTCTTCTTCTTTGCGGTCGCTGGGGTCACACTGGCAGGCCGGTTGCCACGATGAAGTGGGCCGTTTTGTGAAGTTCCTGCCAGCTACCGTACAGCTTGGAGTGCAGACTGGTCTCTTCAGGCCACACTGCTGTACGCAACTCCTGGAGCTTGAGGCACTGCTGGAGGACATGCTCTGCCGTTTGGTCACCGGTGCCGCAACTGCACTCTGCATTGGGGGCCAACCAAGCTTCCGGTGTATGTGTGCATTAAAGCGGTTGTGTCCGGTTCTGCCGAGCTGTAGAAGGATGACTTGCTCTTGTCTGGTGAGGCAGTGGTAGTAGTCATCCTCCGGTGTTACTGGCCGCTTGCGGGCTGACTTGATGAGGGTACGTTTTTCCCGGCCGTACGCCAGGTCCGTGTATGGTTGGCGGCTCTCGCTGGCCCCCTTCTTGGCTAGCTGGTCGGCAGCTTCGTTTCCAGGGACTCCGCAGTGTGCAGGCACCCACTGTAGCACCACCCTTCTGCCTGCACTGACTGCCAGCAAAGTGCCCAGGAGGACATAGCAGTGCTGATAGTGATAGTGAAACATGTACATGCTTGCTCTTGGCGCGGCTACGAAAGAGAGTGAGAAGCAGCACTTGTTATGACTAATACGAGGGCACGAGTGGAGAAGCAGCACTATCGATAGTTTGACCAAGGAGGCAAGATAAAGTCTGATATATGGCACGATGCTTGAAGCAAACTTAGTATAGACGCTGGCAGGATACTTATGGGAGAAATTCCTCAGTTGACTGAATTTAGCCGGAACAAAACCAGGAAGTCGACTCGTAGGAGCTGGTATCAGCCGGTGTTAGTGTGTTCGGTGGGCATTTCACACGCGTTTTTCTCAGTCACCTGTTTCAGTTATTCTACTACCCACCTGTACTTTGACCTCTGGTACACAGTTCAGTGCTTTAGCCCATTCCGGTGGATGATAAGCTACTAAGCCGCGAACCAAAGCCATTGCGTTAGGGCAGCGTCTGTGTCGAGCTTGGCCAGCAGCTGAGCTAAAAATAGACCTCTCCCTTCGGCTACGTACCAGAGATGCAATTCGCGTCGTCTACCCGAGCGCAGAGACATGTATACATAACAACCCCGCGACTTCCGGGTGCATCTGGCCGAGAGATGGCCATGCGAAGCGACTGTCGATACGACAGAGAGCACATGGAAGTTGTGTTTTCTAAACATACCAGATCCGATATTTGATTTGAAGAAGCATAATCCGGATAAGCCAGGCACTTTTGACCCCAAACGGCCTGCTGAACGCTTACACACACACACACACACACACACACACTTTGACACACACACACACACATTTTGACACTCAGTGATACACACACACACACACACACATACACATTTTGACACTCAGTGATACACACACACACACACACACACACACACACACACACACACACATACTTTGACACACACACACACACACACACACACACTTTGACACACACACACACACACACACACATACTTTGACACTGACAAACACACGCACACACATACTTTGACAATGACACACACACACACACACACACACATTCGTTGACAATGACACACACACACACACACATACACACATACTTTGACAATGACACACACACACACATACTTTGACAATGACACACACACACACATACTTTGACAATGACACACACACACACACACACACACACACACACACACACACACACACATACTTTGACAATGACACACACACACACACACACACATACACATACTTTGACAATGACACACACACACACATACTTTGACAATGACACACACACACACACACTTTGACAATGACACACACACACACACATACTTTGACAATGATACACACACACACACACACACACACACACACACACACACACACACACACACACACACACATACTTTGACAATGACACACACACAAGTAAATGTCAGTTTGAAGATCAGTAAACAAAGTAAATGAGTAAACAAACATGCATTCGGAGGGGGATTGAGTGGGGGGGGGGAACACACCCCCCCCCCCTCCCCGCAAAAAACAAAACAAAACAAAACAAAACAACAACAACAAAAAACCGTGGCCTAATTACTTCAGTACCTGTACTGTGTACATAAAGAAACATTGTCAGTGACTCTCCGTATTACGGATCATGGTGGGGGGGGGGGGGGGATGAGAAAAGTTCAACTTCAAGCCAAAACAAAAAACAACAAAAACAAACATAAAAATCCAGCAGCAACATCAACAACAACAAAAAACAAAACCCCAACCAAAAAAGGTAAACTAAACAAATAAAACAACAACAAACATCCAACCAAACAACAAACACACCACTACATTACTCAGTGTGATGTGGTTTTACATGCTTTAATTGTAAATGTAAGACTGTGTGTGTGTGTGTGGGGGGGGGGAGTGGGGGGGGGGGGGTGCGCATGCGTGCAGTTTCAGAGAGAGAGAGAGAGAGAGAGAGAGGATCTTGTTTCCTGATAGTGAGCTGCCAGTCATGTCATCCCTCTTGACAGACACAGAAAAACCCTCAGGCACTTGAGATAACACCCACTCATGGATAGGGGTGTTGGAAACTGCAAGCTAACAAAGATCCTGGTAAATTATAAATATCTATTACCAGTACACACTAATGGCATGACAAAAGGAACAACAAATTAATGTAGGATTTAAAACAAATTTTCCGACATGCAGTAAGCATAAATTATGTACATGTAAATGATAGAACCAAAATCTATGCCCTTTTAAGAACAGATGTTAAGCATGGTGAACAAACCCTACAAATCCCTGGGGATTTCAGGGGGAGGGGGACGGAGGGACAGGGTGGGGGCAGGGGGACAGTAACTGGGAGGGTACTTGGTAACATACAGTAAAACTGGCGCGAATGCTGACCTATAGCAGTTCACGGGTAACTCTCTTTATGTCAATCTCACTACCCAGTCTACAGTGTGAAGGAATGTTGCGTGTGTTTCTGTGTGAGTGAGTGCGTCTTGACTGTAAGGCGCCCTGAGCTCCTGCGGGAAGGAGGTCGTCCCTGAAATACCCATCTTTATTACTAACAGAGTAACTAACCTCAACCTTTGTCTTTGGTATACATTTCAGCTCCGCTGCCCAAACTGGAGGTTGATAAACACGCAGAAAAGATTTCTTCTTGCCATCTTCCCTGCAGTTTATTGTCTCATCCATTCTGGTGTGCAACTGTCTTACTGATGATCTACACACAGGACACAAGTTGTCATGGTCCAAAATATAACTAAGAATTTACATGAATGATTCTTAAAATTTGCAATTTTTTTTCCACCTTTTCAATAACGTGCATGAGTTTTAACCTCCTCCGCAGACCCACACACAACTCCGCTCTTTTTAGCCTTTGGTCCACTGTGTCAGCTGATCCAAAGCTAGCAGAGTAGTGTCCCTTGATCCATTCTTCTCTGTCCCCAAAAATCGTCTGCTCCGTGAAAATGGCGGGGAGCTATGAACGGCTCGAGTTGCTTGGCTCTGGTTCCTACGGAAAGGCATGGCTTGTACACTGCCTAAAGAAACAGAAAAGGGCAGTTTTGAAAGAAATACGGCTTGACATTTTGAGTGAAAAAGAGATGAGCCAAGCGTTGGTGGAGGTGAAAATTTTGGCCCGCTGTCGACATGTGAACATCATTTCATACCACGAGGCTTTCGTCAGCTCAGGGTGTCTTCAGATCGTCATGGAGTATGGGGACGGCGGTGAATCCTATTTGTGACCTCTGTATTTTATTTCAACAAAGAAATAGGCAGATTAATGAACAAACGTAGTATAGCGTACTGCCCTGAAATTAAAACAGCATCTACACCTGCAATGTGATAGTCGCTGAATGAACTGAGGTATTAATACCGCACACATTGTAATGCATCCTTTTCTTCTTCTTACGACCACGGGCAACTGTTTGACCATTATTGTCGTGTGAAGATGGTGCGCATGGGAACAGATGTGGAAGGGTGGGGTAGGGGGTGTAGTGAGGCTACCAACTGCTGTTTCGGGTCTCCGGCATAGACCTGTCCGGCTATATTGAAGCGGAGGGTGGATAGCACATCTTTTAGTAAATTACTGTGAGCTGTCGAACAGTGTTTACACGATGTACTGACTGACTTATCTTTCATGTCTACAGGAGACATGCAGAAGAGAATCTTGGATCAGAGGGGCATTCATTTTGATAAGGAGGTGAACATCTTGATTGCTTTTTTTGTCTGTCTATTCTGTTACGTATGTCTCTGGTCTATTCTTCACACACTGAAATAATTATAATACTCATAGGGCACCTGTCCCTGGGGATCAAGCTCTAAGTGCCTTACAATCTTAGGAGAATAAAAAAGAAGAAAAAAAGTAAACATAAAACAAAGCATTTTCTCAACTTACAATGGACGAATAACATAAAGTATAAAATATGTAAATATCTTGCAATCAAATTACACTTGAATTTGAAAGGAATGCAAAATTCTTCTGAGTTACCTGTTGTTGTGTCCATTGTGAAAGCATTCAGTGTAGTAAAAGTAATTTGTCCCAGAGCTTGTATAGAGAGTAATACATGTATGCCTACTGTAAATTTTCAGATCATCTTGGACTGGTTTATACAGATATGCTTTGCCCTGAAGTATCTACACTCAGAGAATATTCTACACAGAGGTAAGGCAGTTTACTAGGTGGAACCAACCATCTGAATGTCCATTTCAGATTGCTGAAACAGGCTAGCAGCTATATTTGCATCGACATAACTTGATTTAACAATTACAATGCATGTGTGTGTGTCAGTGTGTATCTGTGGTCAGTTGTGACGTGATATACATAGAATTAAATTCAAATTTCAATGGACACAAGTACATTCTGGGGGGTGTGGGTGGGGGGATAAATGTATTGTATACAGTGTATTTATGGTATTATGACATTTTTTTTTGCAGATCTGAAGCCTCAGAACCTGTTTCTCACATCTGAAGGGATAGTGAAAGTAGGGGACTTTGGAATTGCACGTGTTCTGCAGGATGCGTCAGACCATGCCCTCACAGCCATTGGTACACCGTACTATCTGAGTCCAGAAATCTGTCAACGCCAGCCGTATCCTTTCACTTCACTTACTTTGATATTTGTAGATTAGCAAAGCAGTGGAAATCATCCTTTGATGGTGAACATCATTTAGCAACAGTCAGAATTGCAGTTTAGCTTGAAGTCACTACATTATGGGAATTGTGATGCATTTCTGACCAACACTGTCCTAGTTAGTGAATAGTGGATCTTAGTGACTTTAGGCAATGTTAAAAAAACAAACCGCTTTTTTCCCCTTGGGACACCAGGGATTATATATGGCCTCTCAGCTACTGGTCTGCATTGAGACTACATGTAATTTGTAAATATGTACCCTTAACCACTACCAACGATACAACTTCAAGAGTGATATGTGGTCTGTTGGGTGCGTGCTGTATGAGCTCTGTTGTCTGCGAGTTCCCTTCCAGGCTCAGAACCTGCCCCTCCTTGTTCTCAAAATCCTTGATGGACAGGTGGACCCCCTTCCCAGGTGAGCCATGCAGGAAGTATAATGCTTTGTGAAGCTGAAAATGATTTTCTTGTTGTCGTCGTTGAAAAGGTAGTGAAGTGCAAAAAAACTAAAATGACACACACCATGTATTTTGCTTTGGAGTTTTGTCTGCTGATTTTTAGAACTTACCTTTTATGCTCTACCACGGTCCAGTCATTTGGAACAGCCTGCCTGCCCATGTTCGCCATGCAGAGTCAACGGACTCTTTTAAAGTCGCTTTAAAGTCTTATTTCTTCCGGCAATATTATACAGACTAACTTCTTTATCATCACTGCTATCATCATTGTCATATTAGGTTGTCGTGTCAGGATGTATCATAGCTGTGTGTATGTGACGTGTATATCATGTGTAACTGTATGTAATGTGACATATTTCATATATATATGTATGTACTGTATCTCCGCCCAGAGCTCCAGCAGGAGGTTGGGCGCCAGACAAATCCTCATTATTATTATTATTATTATTTATGTGTCACTGGTTCTGACAGCTTCAAAATTTCTGGAAGGGGCTTTTGTATGCCTCACAGAAGTCTCAGCTTTAATAATAAATGTAATACCTGGCAGTTAGCTGGCAAAAATGTATACAGCTTTGGAAGTTCTGAACAGTGAATGCGCTAACCGGCTACAGCCAGTAAATTACCAATTTGAAAATGGACATACATGTACCAGAAAAAATGTTCCGTCGGTCAAATGTATCTGTTGGAATAAAACAAAACCGACCCATGAAATCTGCATTTATCATTTTGTTGTTGTTGTTTCTTATTTTTTATTCCTCCCCCTCCCTGTCTCCAAACTGTCTCCTAGTCCTAATGAAAATGTCACTGGTTGTCAAAACAGATTTGGCATGGCCTATGCTGTTAGCAGACATATATAATTATACATGCGTGCACTCAAGCTGTTCCACTCTCAGCTGCACAACGCATATATGTGCGGTGTCGAGGTTACTATTGTGTACCGTCTGTAGTGCTGTTAAGAGAACACAATTGAACAAGGAAGTTGAGGGTTTGGTGACAACCAGTTATGTTTTTGCTGATACCGGTTTGATTTTCTGATGAAGGTAGCTTCAACCAGGGTATGACTGGAAAAATTCACGAAAAATTGCATGATCACTTGTTCTGAAGACCTATTCAAACTCATGTAAGACATACCTTTTCATTGGTTGCTGGCAGCCACTGTGGACCAATCTTGGAGGACTTAGTGTCTGTGTTGTTGAAGATCAACCCATCACAGAGACCAAGCGCAGACCAGGTCCTCAATGTTCCAGCACTGCTGCCATATGTGAAGTCGTCCTACAGAAAGTGCATAAGACACAGAGACCAACGCCGTAGACAAAGAAGTGTGTCCAGCCATCTTCATCAGCTTGTGCAAAGGACTCCTGACTCTCAAGGGGTAAACTTTTAGAATTTGTTGGCTGTGGTAAAAGCTAGCTCATAGTAATGTTGCGGTTGACCGGGGCATCCCTTAGCGTTGCCGTGCTCGCCCCCATCATGGTCTTTATTTTTAGATTAAATTTTTAAAAATAAATAACGTCAAAAATGGTGCGTCGTCAGTGAGTTAATCAGTTAAAGAAAATCCCCCCCCCCCCCAAAAAAAAAAGGAAAAACAATTCCTCAGCTCTGCCAGCAACCTTTAAGATTTTCTGTGTTTTCTGTACGTCACTGCTGTCACCTCTGAGTGTCACTGATTTGACAGGTTGCAACTCATGAAGAATTGAATGGAAGACATGACATCCAAGTGACATATTTACAGACATTTTGCACTTTTTCTTAGTGAAATATAGCATAGCTATACACACCATTGTTTGACATGTACATGTACAGACACATGTACGCGCCAGCTGTATTCTGAAATTAGCTGATGCCAAGTTTACCTCATGATCTGCACAGGATCAGAAACCTCTGCCAAGCCATAAGACCTACAATGTGAAGAGCCCGCTCATGCGACACTTGTCAACTGCAACTCCGAAACTGAAGGCTGCCATCAAACGCCAGAGGGCTGTACATTCTGCCGATGCTGCATCAGTGGTGAAGAAACAACGAAAGGTAAAAGTGTTTTTCAATTGGGAGTTGTCAGGTTAGTTGGTGTTTTCTGCTTTGTGGCATTGTAGCCTTAGTGCATACTCGATGCTGCAGGAGGGGTAAACTTCAGTTTATGCTGATATTCGGGCTGAAAATGGGGTCGCAGTAATGATGCATTTAGCATTATTTTACTTTTCACTTTGCACAGGTATCTGAAGGAAAACTTTGCCATGGAAGCCATTCACAAACTTGAGTGCACATATAGTTACTGCTCTGGCCAGTTGGCTGTACATGTATATTAAATATTTTCATATTGGACACAATGTTTATAATTTACAAATGACTTGCATTTTGCGATAAAGCTGTTGATCTGGGGGGTTAAAAGTTAAACAAATAATATAATAGGCCATCCATATGGTTTAGTGGTTTTGCTGAACAGGTTCCTACGTAAATATGCATTTTAGTTCAGGCTGCTTTCCCATACTAATGAAACTGACTTGATCAAATCGAAAACATGATTTCACTTCTACAGGGAAGCCCACCGACGCTGGACCTTTTTCGCCAGGTGATGCAGAAACCTCAGCCTTGTTACAGTAGACATTATTCAGAGTTTGAAGATGAGATCAACCACCGCGGTGACGGTCCCAGCAGCTTGGATGAGGACAGCGATTGCAGTGACGAGGTGGATGATGTCTTTGATGATGGACCACCGCAGCTGGGGAACGACTGTGAGAAAATCAACCACCAGTCACCTGAACTCCAGACAGACACAGGTGACTTGGGATCACCACAAGTGAGGACCTGCATACGCAAGCAGCAAAACATTGTGAAGCATCCTGTGCTGAAGATTGAAAGCATGAAGCCTGGTCAAAATGTCAGCAGGAAAGGGACAAACAAGATCGATCACGGAGGTAGCTATAGCGGAAAAGAATCAGAGCACGTTGCCAAGGACACAGAGCTTGAGGATGATGGAGTGCAGTTGTCGGATGTACCTGTTTGTGACAAGCAACCAGTGAAAACTTACCGTGACAAATCCAGGCATGCATCATGTGGCTCCGAGGTGGGTAGGGAAGAGTCAGTGATAAATGTGGGCGCTGTTAAGACACCCTCTTCAAAACCGCCGCAATCCAGCTGTGGTGCAAACAGACCTCAAAGAGATGAAAGAAAGCAAAACATCATTGCGGTGAGCAAACAGCAGAACGTACAAGCACCGGCCTTGAGAGGTCACCCAGAGCAACGCAGAGTTGAAAACTCGGCCACGTACTCCGTCGAACAGCCAGGGCTGAAGGTTTACTCTTGCTCTTGTGAGAAAAATGGACCTCTTTCTTCTCAGCGGTGTGTGATACAGATTCTGTACAGGGCAGCAGCACTGAAACTGCATGAGGAGAAATCAGCCAAGCATGTCTTGTCAAAATTTCTTCATGATCACCTCGGTGCAAAACTTAGCCAACAGTTGTCTGCAGCTGTGAGGTCAGCTCTTGAGACAGGGGCAGACTATTCAGCACTAGAGCGCAGCATTGATAAAGAAAGCAAGGTTTATCTGCCTGTGGTTTTACAACTTTTATGACAAATAATTGACCTCCATGCGTTGTCTTTATAAATTGAAACCAAAGAAACTCTATGACAGAAGGTTGAAAATGGATACATGTGAATTCCTAATAGTGCTTATTCTTGTTTAACAAGGTGAAATCATTGCGTCTTAGATTGTGATTTTACATCGGAACTTCTAGTTCATTCAGCTGTTGATGTGCATGTTTGTAGTAGTAGAAGAAGTTTTGCTACAGGTATGTGACGAGTGATACTTTCCTCTTTGTGCAAACTGAAATGCTGTGTTTGCCTTTTACGCAAGTTGATATAATTTTGTAAAGTTGTTTGGTAATAAAGACATTTTAGTTGTTAGGACCAGCTTATGTTTTTTTGTTTGTCTCTTACTAGACTGTGGTGACTTGTCCTGAAAGAATTCTTTTGACTGCTTTGCTCATTGTCTTTTCAGTTTCACACACACTTGACAGTGTATTTGTAACTGTAAATTGTAAGGAACGACAGACAGTAACACGCCAAGGGCTATTTCACAGCTTTATTCCAGTTTCAAGTTTCATACACCAATACAGTGGTAAAATTCAGGCTGTTCTGACAACATTTACAGTTTCTCACTCATGCAGATTTCAAACTCTCAGACTGTCTGAAACTATGCTAATGCAGTTTCAAACCACACTCTAAAACTATCAATATCATGCATGCCTTTCAAATCGGTCACAACTGGAGTGCACAGAACTATGTCCAACCCATGCCGTGCAGTGCTCTCTTGGAATCCACAAAACAGATCATAATTATTGAAGTAGTATTAATAAATACATTAGTGTTATTCAAACAATGTTGACTAGTTTGCTGTAAATTGTAATAAGGAGGGAAGCCTTTATTTTTTTTGTGGGTCACCTGCAGACTGCACTACAACCAGCACAACAGAAGAAAGTAACTTTATTCTGAGAATTGTGTTGCTATGCACCCTTTAACAAGCAATTCTCTTGTAAATTTTTTTTTTCAATATCATATATACAATTTGTTAAAAAGTAAAACACAAAAAACACTTTTAAGCCTGCGGACACCTTTCTGGTGTGACTGTGGGCATCTGGAATTCATGTAAACTATAAAGACAGCATATGTACTAGAAAGCAACAAGAATGTACTCAAGAAATTCCCAGTCCCAACTTGGTTGTAAAAAAAGTGTGGTGGACGGAGGGGGTATAGAGAGAGAAGAGAAAACTGAAAAGGGAAAATCAAGTGAAAATGAGAAAAGTGGTGTGACAATGCTGATACCATTAGCAGTTTTTTTTTCTGTGTTATTTTCCAAAACAGTACAACAGGCCAGCAGTATACCTCCATGACAAAATTAATTGTAACTTAAAAAAATTCTCAGTGCAATGACACCTTGATGACACCTGCAATCAGCAAGCTACTTAATGTCATGACAATGGCTGAAAAATATGTCAGCAAAAATGCATGATAAGATCTTGTTTGTGGAAGAGCAAGTACGTTTTGCTATCACATCCGCATAACACTGGTTCTTTCACTGCTGTGTGTTAAAAACAGATAAGGTTTCATGACCAACAGACTAAAATTAGTAAAAAAGCCTGTCACAGAAATCTGCTGGTATCCCATGCACAAGTCGCAGTTCCTTAGGATCCTCGATCTTGATAAGATCTTGTTTGTGAAAGAGCAAGTATGTTTTGCTATCACATCCACATAACACCGGTTCTATCACTGCTGTGTGTTGAAAACAGATAAGGTTTCATGATCAACAGACTAAAAAAGCCTGTCGCAGAAATCTGCCGGTATCCCATGCACAAGTCGCAGTTCCTTAGGATCCTCGCGGTGCAGGTTTTTCCAAGACCTCGATAACACATCCCAGCACAGTTCCATCAGCTTCGGAACTTGGAATGGGAGCCGATACCTGTACACCTTGTGAGATCGCCTGCCATCGAGGTGGACACCCCCATACAAGTACATGTGCATAGACGGAGAGATGGCTACCCTGTGAAAATACACAGGTTTCGGCAACCTTGTTGACAGTTTACGCCAAGTGAACGTGTTCAGGGAGAAGTGCCAGATGTCATCCAGTATATCAGTCTCTCTCACATCCGGGCCATAGTGCTGACCTCCGCAGATGTAGACGTCCCTGTAGACCTGGACAAGTCCGAAGCTGCTGCGAGGTTTCGGTGTGCCGAACTGGGGGTCAGGATGCGTTGTGTACTTTGTCCATGCATTGCGTGCATAGGAGTACCCATAGATAATGTCCACAGGTTGTGCCTTACGCAGACGTCCGCCTCCAAAGATGTAGAAGCTGAAAAGGCATAACATAATGCATGAATTAGAAAGGAGACAAAGCACGAAGTCGAACTACTAGGAAGAGGGAGAAGGAGCGGAAAACTGCACACATTATCAGTAATTTATAGACCCTTGTGTGTGCGCTGCAAATTTTTTTAAAGCACTATTGTGCATACATAAGTCAGTATGAAAGGCACAGATCTACAGATGTAGAGCTATTTCGTTAAAATTTATAATTAATTACTTAAAACTACATTGAATCTATCTAGAACTTTTAAACAAAGAACTTAACGCTGAAGCTAAGAATCACGGTTAACACCTACAGTTATACAAACACAGCACACTTATTATTAATGTCAAAATCTCTTTGTTGCTCATAAACGCAGCTGATCAAGGGTGGAATTTTATAAAGAAGAATAGAAAGAAAAAAAAGGTCGCTACTGTCTATGGGGGACAATTCACGTGAAGCAGATAGTGATACGTCAGGGGTCGCGCTGGTTTTAAAATTTTGCGTTTGCAAACGCAAGGGGTCTAGAAAAACGCGTATAGCAGGGAAAAAAATGCGTATGGCTGAGGTAACACTGCAATCACATCAGCGGTCACTGAAGTCAAACCCCCACAGGCCAAAACACTAGCGCTATTCACCTACCATACTAGAAGTACTACGATCTCCTTTCCCTTGCGGAGAAATATCGGGCTGCCGTTCTGCTTAAGACATCTTGGGCCATGGGATTCTCTAGATATTCTCTCAGGGATGGATTTACTCAAATATGCCAATGAGACATTGTCTCCTTGACCAGTCATTTTTATGAGACATTTTCATTTTCTATGAGACAATCAAGTTCACCCGCATCACTCTGTCACATGTCTGTGCCGAGAGCCTGTTCCTAAGTGCAGTGACGTTCAGGTTCTGAACGGAAAAGGTCCTCTCGATCGCAGAACTGAGAAAACTGATAACGCGACAATATTTTTTGCAACTCTTTTGAGCGAGAGTTCCTGGCAGCGCGCGCGGCGAGCGGGATAAGTAAGCCTCATCACTAATATTAGATTAGTGTAACAGACTCTATGACTGACACGGACAGCGCATCTCTGCTTCGCGTTGTCAAGTGCGCTTGTGGTGTCATGTTCGTGCGACATATCACATATGACGCATTTTGCGAAATTTCTATGCGACATTTTATCAGAATATGAGACATAGTCGCACGGCGCGCGAGAAAATCGATCCCTGTTCTCTACTTCAGTTGGTCGGCATCACCATGCTGTGCAACTGATGAAGTGATCAACTGGCGCCAAACTTTCCCACCGAAAAGATCGCCAGGGCTGATTGCTATTTTTAGCTCCAATCACCAACTGTTTTAGTTTACCAGCCCCCGTAGTGTAGTGGTTAGCACTTCGGACTATGGACCAGGAGACCCGGGTTTGAGTCCCAGCCGAGGCAAGCGGGATTTTTCCTACCCAGGGCAGCTCCTACCCAGAGCAGGTGTGCTATGGGCCCAATGGGGAGGCTGTTGCCACACAGCCGAGCTTCACCCACTTCACGGGTGTGACTTTGGGGGTGCTTCCCTTGGTATGACACGTCTTACTCTTATGATGTGGATGTTTACACCGCCGGCACCGCAGGTGCCGTAGTTCCCGGGCCTGGTTAATGCTGGACTATTTATGACAGGAAGCGTGGAATGTGGCCCTGTCCCGCAGTCCCAAACCACAGAGACCTCCATATAGCATCATCTTACCATCATTCTCATCTCCATCATCATGCATAATAAAAAAATTGCCCCAGCTTCCGAGCCCTTCGTGGATTCCACCCATTACCTGGGAGGAACACCACTGGAGCCGGCAAAGAGTTGTGGCAGCCCCCCCCCCCCCCAAAGTTTTATTTTATATGACACCACACTTTGACGCTGTACAGCCAATCAATGACTGCTTTACAATTTTCCCGTGCATCACCCCACCTCCACCTTCCCCCACCACCACCCACCCTCGCAGAGCAACTGACCCGATGACAGAAACAAAGCGAGAAGCTGATGTCAGCGAGTTAGCGACTCTGTCGGCACTCATGGGCCATCTCAAAATGCGTACGTACACGCATGGGCCTTTGTAAAATGCGTATGTCTGTTCCAAAATGCAACAAATACGCAATTTTTTTGCAATAAACGCGACCCCTGTACATGTAGTGAGAGATGACAAAATGTTCATCCTTAAGGTACCTGTGTGCGTCCTTCACAATCTCCTGCTTGTAGCGACCTTTCGGTACTTCACCTGAAGGAACCAACACCTCCCAAATGAGAGTTCTTAGGTTCAAACGGTGCATGTCTGCCACTGCTTCGTTGTAAAAGCCGATGGCTCCTCCAAAAGTGTAGACGTAGTCTCCGTGAAATATAATACTTTGGCCATAGGCCCTAGGGGGTAAATTGTCTCCAGTGTCCTGATTATTGAAGACATTGGGGTTGGTTTCCATAACATCCCAAAACGCACCCGAGCCATCCGGCTTCACGTGGGCTATGTCACAGACTTTCAGAGTGTTGCTGATAATGTGGCCGAAAGGATACGAAGTCCCCCCGAAGACGTAAATGCTGGTTCCGCGCATCACCATGCTAGAAGAGGCACACGTGTTGGGGCAACCTGCTGCTTCAATTTTTGACCATTGTCGGGTAGCAAAATTGAACTTCCAAAGCTCTTCTAAAACCGTCGGTCGTCCCTGTTGATTCAGCACGCGGCCCAAAGGGTTGTACCCACCCAAAATGTACAAGTTGGACTCATCTGATACCATCGAATGACCACTTCTTCCAGTGGGCTGTAAGTCTAGCAGGACCCGCGCACCTTCGCGTGGATAGATCAGTTCAAATTCTGATCTTCCAGTGTTTACATCTAGCGAAGACATTTTTTTTTTTCGAAACAGCTGGTCAGTTGGAGTAGTTGCCCTTGAAACTATTGTTGCACCCTGTCCTCCGCCGTAATACAACACGTCATTTCAGCAGCAGCCACTAAGGGTAGTCAGCTGCTGCGTCAGGTCTGATTGCGTCGTTATCTTGGCTTTGCATTCTCCGCCGCAGTCATTTGAAGGGAGAAGGTGCGGGTAGGTTGTAGTGTGGTGAAGGTGATTTGATCAGAGGATTTATTGTGCACCAGTTTTGTCAGGAAACGGCTTATCTCAATTCAACGTTCCTCTAAAATAAATCTCAACCCTACCTTATTCAGACTTTTTGTGCACACGCACACGAGTGTTTCATATCAGTACGGCGGGGTGGGTGGGTTTTTACGTGTTTAACGTCCTTTTCCATCACGTGTGGGATATCAAAGACGGGGCAAAGAGAAAGAGGCCTGCACGTGACAAATATTTGGCCACAGCTGGGAGCTTTTTTTATATATATACACAGAGAATAAATCCATATACAGTCGTATCAGTGTTCCTTTCTTGTCCTAATCATACACATTTTGCCAATTCTTAAACATGTGAAACACCATTCGCGACCATCGTTCCCATCTTTACTACTGATAGACTCTGGCATGGCCCGGTGAGATTCAGTGATAGTATCAAGATGGCTTTTTTCTCCAATGGTTTGCGTGACCTTTCCAACTGGCCTGTCATTTTATCAGGTGTATGTAGCCATAATTGTGTAACTAGCCGTGTGTATATTCTTGATGAAAATCACTGTACCCATTGTAAAACGGAGGGCACACTTGAAGACTGGCTTGAAGAAGCGCCAACTGAGATGACAGACTATTGCAACGGAGTTTCCAGGAAAACGTAACTGTGCTAACGGCTGACTTATGTCCCTTACACGGCTCATTTCGACCACTTCCTTCAGCGAAAATGGCGACCAACAAGAGAAAGCAAGATGAGAAACATCTCAAAATGTTGCGTGAAATGGTGGCTTTGCCCAGCAACAAGACATGCTTTGACTGCCATCAACGAGGACCCACATACGTCAACATGACAATCGGGTCTTTCGTCTGCACATCCTGCAGCGGCATTTTGTAAGTCGTGCGTTCTGCCATTAGAAATGACAAATTTTGGTGTCATGCAGATATCCCGTAATTTACAGTCTACCTTACTCCTTGGTGATTATTGTGAGGTGTTTGCTGGAAATAGAGAAGGTGTGTTATGCTGATGGTATGAATAATGTGTGGACATTGGTGAGGCACGTAGGGAGAGAACATGAATTCTTGTACTGGTGTTTCGACTGTAAAACGGGGCACCAAAGCCGAAGACTGTACGGGACGTTGCATTTTTATCTGAGGATGCCAACTCACCTTGGCGTGACGTTCGATAACCTTTCATGTAATATGGTGTATAGGTAACCGCAATAGATAGCGCCATAATGTAACAGTAATTACGAATATCAAAAGTACCATAATGTAACAGTGATTATGATTATTATAAAACTAAAGACCTTTATCTGCATGGCAACAATTAAAATTGGTAACCTTTTTCTTTTTTTAAACTAAATATTTGTGAATTGGCTTATTAGTGTTGTGTATGAAGAGAAAGACTGGTAGTGGTGAAGAGTCGGCACCCTGAGGGTACATTGTATTTTATTCAGTTGATGAATTTACCCTTTTTTCGTTTCTTCATGACAAGTGTAAAAGTAAAAAACATTGTTATTTAGCACTGGTTTTCTATTTCACATCCATACATCTGTAGACTGTGTTAAAGATCAGTAGATAGAATAAGATTATGGAGCAGTAACATATAAGCAAGTACACTACTTGTATCATGTGCGTTCTCTCTCCACCCCAACCCCCCCCCCCCAACCCCCCTCCTCCATCCATTTCATTGGATCATCCCCATTCCTCCTCATTTTGTCTCCATTATGAGTTTCATACACTCCCAGTACTCACATACAATCAGACGATCGCGATCAGACAGTAAGTACTGTTTTGTGTGTGCAGACGGGGCCTGAACCCTCCACACCGAGTGAAGTCAATATCCATGGCCAGCTTCACACCAGAAGAGATGGACTTCCTGAAAATGCATGGGAATGAGGTATGACTTACATTGACTATGACGTATGAGGCTACTGTCTACTTTGGTGTACCTTTTCTCCTACGCACCCTGGCAGTACTGTAGTAGACCCGAAGAGATCTCTGCAGGCGGATGCTCTTTATTTATGGCCTTGCCAGTCTGGAGTTTTTGTGTCAACTTTTACATGTACCTTGTTTTCACATGTAAAATTGGTACACCACCACCACGTGAAGACTTCTTCAGGGGAGTACAGTTCTCAGAGAAAAATAATGTTATAGATCTGTATGCATAGGCTTTGATGTAGGACGTAGACTCTCTCTCTCTCTCACACAAGTACATGCACGCACACACACACACACACACACACACACACACACACACACACACACACACACACACTGTCTCTCGCTGTCTCTCTCTCTCGCGCGGGCGCGCACGCTCTCTGAGGAGAATGGAGAAGGTCTACTCAATAGTGTTGAGACTTTCGACTTTCCACGGCTTTCCTATCCTGCGAGTATACCTTCTCTACCATATCACAGTTCATGTTTCTGAGAGTGTGGTCCGGTTGCTGAAGTGTTCTGTAACATGTGTGCCGGTGTTTCTGTTGATGCGTGAACGGTGCAGGTAGAACTAGAAGCGTGCGTGGAGTGTGTTTTCCATGCGTCCAATGTAGTGTGAGTGGAGGCATGCTTTCTCACTGTAGAGAAGGCATACCAGGTTAGTGGTATCACAGGACACCTTGTCACGGATGGTGAAAGTCTTATCCATTGTCTGTAGTGTGCCCTTAAGGTGTCCCCTTCCACGAGATGCTCCTCGCATGTTATGCCTTTCTTGTTACATTTGAAGCATACCACGGACGGGACCCTCAGGAAAGGCAGACGCGTGAGCATCAGGAGCTTACGAAGTGATTTAAAGTTCCTTTCTCCAACAATAGAAGGCTTAGGTAGAACCTTCTCCATTCGATTGCTAGACTTAATGATAGATGACTATATATATATATGATACTAGTCGTAGCGTCTGTCAGGATGCTTGACTGACGCTGAGAGGGGGAAGTATAAATTTACATGACGAACATGATGTCCCTTGTCAGTTGTGTCAAAAGCAGCGCTTATGTGTGTTGACTTATTTTGTGCCTGTGTCAGCCAGCTCCTTGTGAAGGTCTATCTGTATGCCAGCCTTGGTTAAAAAAAAAAAGAAAAAAAGTCTGTAACTGTGTTGGTAAGGAAACACAACCAGATGACTTTGTTTGGCCTGAGGCTGCATGGATGTAAACTTGCAGTAGGTGTTTTGATCCGAACCTTATGTAATCAGTATTGATTGCACTTGAGCAAGCCTCCACAATCTCTTCTCTCGCTGTGAAAGCTTTGGCGGACATAAACTGCCCTTTGTTCACTTCTCTATGGTCTTATATACAGAGAGATAAAGTATAGTGTTTTTATACCCCCTCATCCCTTTTTGAGTCGTCTTAGATGCTTGATTACTTTGAGTCGCAGTATACTGCAGATGAACTTATGCTTGATGGGTCCTTTCTTACAGATGCACTTTGATCAAACTCGGTTATTCAGGAGTATAAGATAACTATCTTGCCTGATTAAAACTCTTGACCGGATCCAGTGCCCCTGGGCCTACTTTCACTATGATGCCTGGGCCTACTTTCACTATGATGTCAACAAAGAATTGAGGCCAGACGTGCACACAGCTATCACCTGCACTGAATAACACCATCTCTGGTCTTCTCCAAAGAGAAAAATCTTCCACCTTTCGGCTTAAAATTTCCTCCCCCCCCCCCCCCCAAAAAAAAAAAAGTGTGTGTGTGTGTGTTTCCTTGTCTGAAGCAGTTTCGACACTATGCATGCCAAAACACACCAAATTGCACAGATTTTGGTCTGATTCTAGAAATGTTCCTCCCAAGAAAGTGTTTCCTCCTAGATCCTCTGAAGCACGAACCAAACGCACCAAATTGCACAGATTTTAGTCGTCCTGGGGAACATGCCCCTGGACACCCATATCATTTGCTCAATGCCTTGCTACTTTAATAATAATCATGAGTATTGTATAGGCGCTTTACCCAATTTCATGAATCGGCTCAAAGCGCCGCGAACTGAACCCAACACGCATGCTCACATGAATCAAACGCATTCTCTCACACACTGGACATAAACACATTACAATCATGTGGTGCAAAGGGTCAGCTCAGCTATTAAAATTTTGGAATTCAGAATTGCATTTATTTTTTCTAATTTGGTGGGCTGAACATTTCCAAAGCAGAGGGGCTGGAAGCCGGAGTACCCGGAGAGAACCCCCGACGATCGGCCCGAATGAATGGTGCCACCCCATACAAGGAGGAAAAATTCCTTGCCCTGAGTGGGACTCGAACCCCTGACCTCTCGCATTGGTGACAAGTCTCTTAACCACTAGACCACCGACCGCCCCACTTTGTCACTAAATGTGACACACTTTCCTCCTTTCAGACCACGGACCATTTTAAGCCGCGGATCACGTGGTTTTGAGCTTCATGAACCTAATCTATAGTCACAGACATCGTAAACGGTAGACCAAGGTTTTCAGTGCCGGTGTACATTTTCGAGGGATTGCTCTGTGCTGCTGCCTTATTGCGTCGGTGTGGACCAATGCCTGTGGACCGAACAGAAGCATCCAACACCATGTCATGCACAATTGATTTGATGTCAGACCAGCTGTGTCTACTCCCAGCTGTGCATACTGGAATTCTTTGGGTGATTGAAGTGGCAGTATTGTTACCAGTGTTGGTGCTGTATAGCAGTGGCCAATGCTGTGGATGTTAGTGTTGGCTAGCTGTGCGGTGTATTGCTGTCAGAGGTCAGGGAAAGTAACTGCATGACGCAAGTTGTGCCCCTTGTGTCAGGTTCAGTGCTAGTATTCTCTTCAGTTTGTTTTGCAGCTTTGGTGAAAAAGTCCGTGGTAGGGTGCGAGCAGGACACTCTTCTGGGAAAAGAACAGGGCTTAGGCCAAAAAAAAAAAGAAAAAGATTTGTTGTTTCTGGTAACATGGCTAAAAAAAAATTGGGTAGGTAGGTTTTTTTTTTTTACCCCCCCCCCCCCCCACACACACACACACATCCAAGAACAAAGAAACAGGGTATTAATAAGAAAAGATGCTCTGTGAAACTGTATTTAATATTATAACACACCATCTTACCATATTTCGTTCTAATCTTGGGTCCGCGATGGCGCACGACTTCCCTGACGACAGGCGCATGAAAACCGAAACTGGTCGTGCTTGTTTTTTTTTTCCTTTTTTTTTTTCTTTTTCCAGCAGCCAAAAAATTTTTTTAGGGTCGGGGAGGGTGAGGGATAGGGTCGGTCGGGTTACCAGAAACATTTTTTTTTTGGGGGGGGGGGGGCTTAAAACCCTCCACCTCTGACGGATTTCCACCTTTGGCTTAAAATTTTCCTTCCCCCCCCCCCAAAAAAAAGTGTTTTTGAAGCACTGAAAGCCATGCCAAAATGCACCAAACTGCTGAGATTTTAGTGTAATTCTAAACATTTTCCTCCGAAAAAAAGTTTTTCCTCCTCTGAAACACTGCAGAAATGAACAGAATTGAACATATTTCAGTCTAAGTTTACAGGATTTCCGTTTGTTTGGTTGTAATTGTCGTTTGTTTTCTACGCTGTTTTGTAACCGGGAGTTCGAGAAATTAGCATGAAGGTGCAGCGTCTCCTGCATGTCCTAGGTTTATATTGCCCCGTAGACCAGTCTGCATCCTTTGTCCAACGTTACTTTTTTGTTTTTTTCGTGTAGTGCAGGCACACTCAGCCGCGAATTAGTCTTTGTGGCTTGCGCGGCTTTAAGCCCTAAAAACTCACTCCCTGTTTGTTTGGTTGTTTTTTTGTTGTTTTTTTTTTTTTTGGGGGGGGGGGGGGCATAGTGTCTGCTTTGCTCCTTAGCCACTTTGTCACTAAATGCTACACACCTTTCCTGCTTTTGGTCCTTGGAGCATAAATTTATATAGCCCTGGAGAAGGATGGCCAGGCAGAGAGTACAGTGCAGCTAATTCTTAGTCATAACATACATTATAGGTTTTGAATGCAGCTTCATTAAGTTACATTCAGAAAACGAAGTTAGCCGTCATGTGACTTCAACTCTTGAGACCCAAATTCAGGATACATTTGCCCCCCCCCCCCCCCCCCCCGGCGAACTGTACTAGCTGAGCGTTACTAGCAGTAGCTAAGTCCATACACTTTCGGGAGGGATTGTAAACGTCACATGCCGGGTGCATGTAGGATAAAACTAGATTTAAATGCTGTCAGTTCACAGTGGATGATACTGAGCAACCTTTGTGCTGCATTTGTTTTTGATGAGAGGGAAGGGGGGGGGGGGATATGTCGATGAAGTACTTGTACAGATCCGTTTGTCGGCTGAAACTTGTGTCATTTCAAAACAAAAACACTTCAGTAATGCGGCTAATGCGTACGTTTCTACATTCCTTCTATGATTATATCGGTTGTAACTGCACGCGCTTGTCTCACGCTGATAAGAAATTAGCGTGACCAGCCGCGCATGCCAAGTAGATGCTGGCGATAGTTGTGTGGAATGAAGGCAGTGGCACAGTTTTGGCCTCAAGTGTGGCGGTCGACTTTTACTGCAAGAGGACTTGTTGTTACGACATGTCGGTGGCGCGTGACGTCTTTGTTGAGTGGTGACGTGGAGCGTGGATGTAAGAGTTACCAAATGACATTTTACACCGTCCCAACGCGTTAAAGTTAATTCAGGGATGGTCGTGGTTTTTATTTATTTATTTATTTATTTTTTATCTTTGTACTAATTGTAGTGATGGCTTTTGGTCCCTCATAGTGTCCTCTCTCCGCAGAGACACACAAGTGGGGGAGTTTCTGTCTAGTAAAGGTTCTTTGCTGTTTTTGTGTTTTTGTTTTTGTAAATTGTTTCTGTTGGTTGGTTGGTTGTTGAACTATGCGTCCCCCCCCCCCCCCTTTTTTTTTAAATTGCGAAGTGTGTATAGATCAGTATGAAGTGTGAGAATAGCCTGTTTTACACTCACATTTTTCATGCAGAGGTCTAGATCAAAGTACAAAGTCCATGCCCCAAAAAAAAAGGAAAAAAAAAAGGAGGACAAATCACAAACTAAAAGTGCAGATTTCTCCACCACCACCAACAGACTGATATAATGCAGGTAAACTGCAGTGTGATATGAAACAGGTCAGTGCGTACACTGTTACCCAGCTTTTGAATGCAGATAAACTTTCATCATTATGAATGGATTTGTTTCACCTTTTGTTTGTTTACTGGACAGGTCGAAACTGTATCAGTTAGCGCATGCTGTGTCTACAACTGATAAAAGAAAGAAACCCACAGCTATCACCTGCACTGGATAACACCATTTCCAGTCCTCACATTACAATATATATATATACAGAACTTGGGGTTTTGATCTTCAAGAACTTGGATACATGTCTTATGTGGACATTGCTTGAGAATTACGGTCAGACGATCGATTAGAGTAGCCACTTTACTGCACTGGAAGTTGATAAAACATGTTGACGTCTGTTGTTTATGTTACTGTTGGTGTACCTAGTTTCTTTGTTTGTAGGTGTACCACATACATGCATTGATACAGATTCAGTCAGAGATTAGTTACCAGACGAGTTAATGTAGACTGGGGGGGGGGGGGGGGGTAGGGGTACACAGAGACACAAGTTTTCAGGCCGTAAATATTTACTTGTTATATAATTTTTAAATAATATAATATTGTGTTACATTTTAAAGTATAGTACATACTTTTGCTGGGTAATCTCCCTTTTTATCTTCTTCTTCTTCTTCTTCTTCTTTTTGGGGGGTGGGGGGAGGGGTACCATGTGTCCAGGTTTAATATTAAAAAAAAAAAGAGAGAAAACATTCCTCAACTAAATTTTGAAGGCTTCATGTGTGAAGGACAGTGCGTTATTTACTTAATTTATTTATTTTTTCATTTGCACACCTATTATGTTAGACAGTCAGCTTCAGATTTCACCATTCTTTACAACAGAAAATTAAATCAGTGACTGATTTGTTATTTTTCTGCTCTGTAGGGAAGCTTAAATAAGGAAGCCTTACTTGAAATTGGCAGAAGAAGAAGAAGAGTACATAAAATTCAGACATGAATAATCATAACATAAGCAGCTACAGTACAAAGTACATGTACAATGATACCTCATGCCTTCGCGCTCGTCGGTTAAGATACAATGTCTTCTTGCCCTGACAAGGATTTCCACACTCAGTAACTGAGTAAACCTTCACATTCACAACCGTATGCTGATGACAGATACTGGTGTCAGATGTAACGTGGTACTGAAGTCTCCCAGGAGGGGGTGATAACACCTTGATATCGCACTCAGTGCCTGACTTCACCTTGCACTGATATATCTGACCCTGTATTTGTTCAATTTTCACCAGGTCGTGTCAATGAGTACAACACACGCGCGCATTGAATATCATGTGTACAAACTGGTGACAAACGCCGATGTACATGTCGTAACCTGATGTTGGTTTTGATGTCATTGTGTTCAGGACAGGTCGACTTCAGAATACCACAATAACACTGTCTGGGTGGATCTGATTTGTAACCAAGGCCGTGGCAGTTAAATTGTCTGTTTGTTCATTGATAGAGCAGTTGAACAGGATGTTCATGTTATGAATAAACTTATAAAGATATGTTCTTTTAGTTCAGTACTTACCGGCATTTTCTTCTCTCTCTCTTTTTTTTTTTTTTTTTTTTTTAACCTCTGTACCACACAGAAGTATCCCACTTTTTTTAAAACTCTTTTTGGGGTTTGGCTCTGTATGCGAAAATCGGGCAAGATTAACCGTTTCTTGAAGACTCATATTGCAGCAAAGACGAGTATTATCATAGTGCTACACTCCCACAAAGCCAAATTTAAATCCTAGCAGACATGAATTAATTATGAATTTTGTAGTGAGGCGCTTGGAAAATGGCCTGGATACAACTTACAGTCGTTTGGGAGTAGGAACCCACTTCCTTCAGATGTAGGCCGATGTTCAGGCACATGATCTAACTAAACAAAATGTAATTGTTTTCATGCCTGCTTCTGATGAAGACATCTGCTGAAACGCCTGTTGTTTGCCGTTTTCTTGTCTTCAGCGTTCATTTACAAGTTAATCCTAGTCTATCCTCTGCAACCTTTCTGCTCTAACCTGTAGTCCCGATGCGTAACTTTCATACTGTGGATATGCATTACATTGTTTTCAATACAAATTTCATTGTTTGCCATGCAGTATACACGTGGTTGCCTTGTATCGCCATTGTCCCAACTTTTCTCAATCATCGCAGACAGTACAGTTATCGGGCCACGGTGGTATAGGGGGGCGTGTCGCGTGATAGATGTGTGCTCATGTAATTCGAGGTGTGTGCCTGGCACAAGCTGGTCAGTCTTACACATGTATAGCCCGTGCGACTCTGCGACTGCTCTCCAAGGCTGATTAGTTCATTCGACTGCGCACGATACTCAGTCAAGTGGGCCACTACAACATCCTCAGCATTTTCTGGGGGGAGGAAAGGACGGGGGATTTCTGGTATAAAAGCGACGACGGTGGCAGTTGGTGGCAGATCGGCTTGCTTGCGGCTTGACAAGAGAGTCAAGTGAGGGAGATAGAATCCGCTTTGTGAGAAGCTTTTGCTCGTAAACCAGATACAAGTTTTAGAACAGATCTGAAGTTACGGAAGAAGATCTCATCTCGTTTTTTTCCTGGTTTAAGGAAAGTGTTCAGTATTGGAATTTGGAATACTGCCTCTCAGCAGCTGCTCACTTTGGAGTTTGTAAAAATCGTTCTTCAAACGTATTGAAAGCTTTTTGGAATTTTCTTTTAAAGAAAAAAGATTGCTGCACATATATTTCTTTACAATTATGACTTCTTGTGAGATCATCCCACGGCCAAGGCCCGTGTCACAGGTTTGAAACTTTGTACTTTTACTTTTTACTTTGAGTTCAGGAGAATTGTTTTACTGTTGCATGATCAGATGTACATGTGTACATCTATGCATGTGAATGTATGACATCCATTTGCATACACGTATGTGCTTATGTATAGATTGGACGGACATCGGTAATGATGATGATGGTGATGATGACAATGTTTGGCCATTTTTTAGGGTGCGTCAAAAAATTCTATGCTGTAAAGCATGTGTGGAGCCATCGTTTTGCTGTGCGAGTGGTTGTCCTACCTTGCTGAAGGTGGTCAGAGTACATGTATAGCGTTCTTTGAATTGAAGCCATTCATTGAAGCCATTGTTGGAGATCTATTCCTGGTTTTGTTGCAGTGTTTTGTTCTTGTTGTTTTATCACATCAAGGACATATATGAGGGGGGGGGGGGAACTTTCTGGACGTCAGTTTGCACCATATATATATTTTAGCATTTTGAAATTGATGGCGATGTGTGCAGACAGATTTTTTTAAACCCTGGTTTTGCTGAATTAATTTGTCTCTTGCTGAAAAAGCATAGAGGTAACCTGGAATATTCTTGGATAGGCATTATCAGGGTCAACATTTACCTTTTCAACAACAAAAATGAACTGAGTATGAAGTGACCATCCGCTTACTGATGAACAGTCTCGTTGCTGGACGAGCGTTACTGTATGTGTGCGTAAGTAAATGGCTGAACTTTGGTGTATTGTCGATGTGTATTATTGTAAATAGTAATTCAGTTTGTATTAATTCTTTGTTGTTTCGCTTTTTCAGCTGAACCGTAAAGTATTCCTCGGTCTCTACGACAACCGCACGTGGCCGGAGCCTGATTCCAGAGACGAACAGCGTGTGAGAGATTTTATGGTCCAGAAATATGAGAACAAACGCTTCTACGTTGCGCCCACAGATGCGATGAGAGAGGAGGCGAAACGTATGAACGAAGCAGCACTCAGCAAACAGCCCCAAGTGAAACCACTGAGATCTCTTCTCGGGGAAAACGCCACAAAATTAGTCGTGAACAGTCAGGTACGTACTTGTGTGGTGTACTTGCATGTGAGACACTCTTCAGTCAGGGTGACAGAAGTCAGTTTTTTTTCAGGCTGGGGAATTTTCAGTCATTTGGCAATTTTCAGCCAAATTTTCTGCCCTTTCAGTCCAAAAAATCTGAGTTTCAGCCAAAGAAAAGGAAGCAGAAAGAAAAAGGTTGCACACACAGTCATCATGACACATGTAATGCCATATGGGACAGTCTAACTTCATTTTTGAAGACATACATGTCAGTACCATGATAGTATTTTACTTTTGGGTGCCAGGAGAGGCGACTAAATGCCTTTAAAAATGCTAAAATTTGTTTTTTTTAAGTGAGGTGTTTACCCCATAGACCCCTGGCATGGCGCTGCCTCCGCACCCCAGCCTATGTTTCAGTCTTAATTCCCTCGGCAGTTGCCCAGCCTGTTTTTTTGAAGACCTACCCTGACTGAAATTCTGTTTGTTGAGCAACATGGGTCAAATGCAACTGTAGCCAGCAGTTAGGGGATAGTAAGAAGTGCATGCAGCACCAAATGCTTTTAAGATTGCTGAAATTTATATGTGGCTGGGGTGTTTTGCCCAGCGCTGCTGCACCCCAGCCTTGGCTTCAGCCTTCCCGGATTTTAAGAGCATCACCCATCTGTCTGTGTGTGTGTGTGTGTGTGTGTGTGTGTGTGTGTGTGTGTGTGTGTGTGTGTGTGTGTGCGCGCGCGTGTGTGTGTGTGTGTGTGTGTGTGTGTGTGTGTGTGTGTGTGTGTGTGTGAAAGAGAGAGAGACCCTTTCATCATTTGACAATAGAGGTACATAGTTACTAGTATTACTGTCTGGCTCCTGTGAGCATTTGCTCTGTTATCCTCAAGGGACACACATTCACTTTAGACATTTCAAAGTTTTTAATTTTTTTTTTTTTTTTTTTTTAAGCCACCCCTCAATCCCCTACACACCCCCACACCCTTCGCACAGCCCAGAACTGAAGTTTGATCCAGCCACTTTGACTCTTCCCTTTGTGCAGTGTACAGAATCATTAACTGTTATGTAAACTCAAAGACCTACACTTGAAATTGAAAAAAAATTTGCTTCGTTCTTTTGCTGACAGCCAAGTCAAGTCAGTCATAACAGTACACCAGCTCCAGTAACTGCTCCTGCGATGGCGGCCGTTCCCAAACCAACAGTCCCAGCTGCGGTGCCTGCACAACAGCCCGCAAAAGCCAGCTCAGGCTTTGATCTCTTGGGTGACCTTGGTTCTGACCCTTTTGCTTCGTCAGCCCCAGCACCTCCTGCTGCCTCGACAGGTTAGGCTGAACATGCACGCACTTGCACACGCGCGCGCGCACACACACACACACACACACACACACACACACACACACACGCAGACACACACAGACACACGCACATGCGCGCACACATGCAGACACACACACACAGACACACACACAAACACACACACATGCGCGCACGCATGCAGACACACAGACACACGCACAGACACACGCACAGACACACACACAGACACACGCACAGACACACATACAGACACACGCACATGCGCGCACGCATGCAGACACACACACAGACACACGCACAGACACACGCACAGACACACACACAGACACAAGCACAGACACACATACAGACACACGCACATGCGCGCACGCATGCAGACACGCGCACAGACACACACTCAGACACACGCACATGCGCTCACGCACACACACAACGGTGTTTTCGGTATCTTGGCTGAAAGAAAAGAAGTAACAGAACTGTGGGCTAATTCCATCTTTGCTAAACCAACTTATGTTTAGGAACAGTATTGCTTGTGAGTGCACTTGTATGCTCGAAATAGTGCTCATTGTTGTTTACACTTTGCGCGAGTGGTCGAACGTTCAAATTCTACGACTGTCGTTACCCTACTTGAGTGGTCAGCGTGGTCACCGCGTCATCCAGTACACTTCTGTTGGCTCAGTTCCAGCATTACAGACGCTGGCACTGTCCAGGTGTCTGAGTGGTGTGACGATAGATACCACGAAAACAGCTCAGAACGATCTGTGAGCGACAAAACAGTAGCAACGGCCCCTTTAGTTTAACTGATACATGAAGTCCCTTACTGCTTAAACGTGATCTACTTCATCATATATCCGCTGCTTCTACTTCCAGCTTAAAAAGAAACCACTTTTTTTTTTTGGTTGGTGTTCAGGTGGTTTTGCTGACTTCAGCAGTTTTGGCGCTGCTCCTTCTGCTCCCCCCGCCCAGCCAGCACAATCCTCCGCTCCAGCCACATTCCCCATCTCCAGTGGTGAGTAGACGTACCATGTAGAAAGTGTAGATGGCGGCGGTCGGTGGTCTAGTGGTTAAGAGACTTGTCACCAATGCGAATGGTCAGGGGTTTGAGTCCCATTCAGGGCGAAGAATTTCTCCTTCTCGTATGGGGCACCGTTCGTTCGGGCCGATTGTTCGGGGGTTCTCTCTGGGTACTCCGGCTTCCTCCCCCTCTGCTTTGGAAATGTTCAGCCCACCAAATTTGAAAAATAAATGCAATTCTAAATTCTGAAATTTGAATAGCTGGACCCTTTGCACCACGTGATTGTAATGTGTTTATGAGAGAATGTGTGTGATTCACGTGAGCGTGCGTATTGGGTTCAGTGCGCGGCGCTTTGAGCCGATTCATGAAATTGGGTAAAGATTACAGATTGAGTTGATGGAGGGCACAGTTTGAACTTGTTATGTTACATGTAACAGATTTTCGCTCAAGGTTTGATATTAAATCTAACATCATTTTTGCTGTTGGTGATTTTGGCGTTTCATTTCTTAAAATCTTCCACCTTTTGGCAGATTTCCACCTTTGGCTAAAAGTTTTTGTCCCCCCTACAAAGTCAGTTTCCTCCTCTGAAGCACTCAGAATCATGCCAGAACACACCAAACTGAACAGATTTTAGTCTAATTCTGAAAATTTTCCTCGTGAAAAGGTGTTTCCTGATCTGAAGCACTTCAAATTATGCCAAATTGCACAGATTTTAGTCTAATTTTGGAAAAAAAAATCTTCCAGGGGAGCGTGCCTTCAAATACCTTTAGCAAAATGTGTCCGCTTTGCGGACGTGCACTCGTGGTGTTGCCACTTTATCACTAATAATAATAATAAGTATTGTATAGGCGCTTTACCCAATTTCCTGAATCGGCTCAAAGCGCCGCGAACTGAACCCAACACGCACGCTCACGTGAATCACACGCATTCTCTCACACACTGGACATAAACACATTACAATCACGTGGTGCGAAGGGTCAGCTCAGCTATTTAAATTTCGGAATTTAGAATTGCATTTATTTTTCAAACTTGGTGGGCTGAACATTTCCAAAGCAGAGGGGGAGGAAGCCAGATTACCCGGAGAGAACCCCCGACAATCGGCCCGAATGAACGGTGCCACATACGAGAAGGAAAAATTCTTTGCCCCGAGTGGGACTCGAACCCCCCACCTCTTGCATTGGTGACAAGTCTCTTAACCACTAGACCACCGACCGCCCCTACAATAATGCTCTACACATTACCTCCTTTTGTATCATGGACTATTTTAAATCCTGCTTAAAGTTATGCGTCCTCTCCGAAAATGACTGTTGCAGATGCACGAAGTGATGTTGATATGGCTTAAATGTGTTTTTTTCCTCCACTCCCGTACCAGCACCTCTCCAGCCGTTCAGCAACACCGGTGGCCTGCAGCCGCTCTCCGCCACACCTCTCAACGCTGCTCCGCCCACCTCCACTCCAGCCTCCAGCGCACCCACAAATTTTTCTGCCATCAGCGACAAGTATGCCGCGCTCGCTGATCTCGACAGCACCTTCAGCACCACGACCGCCGCCCCCACGCAGCAGACAGTCAACTGGGGCGGTTCCGATTCTACCGTCGGCTCGACCATTAACTGGGGCGGCTCGACACCCGGAAGCACCGGCTCTGGCGACACGGGCGGCTCCATAAACTGGGGTGGTTCTTCTGGAGGAGGGAGTGGGGGACTCGGCTGGAACAGCAATGCTGGCGGCGTGCCTGGGGGACCGAGCGCAGTGGGAGGGGGTGTGTTTGGTGCAACCTCCACAGGTAGGGTTTGCTTGCTTGTTTGCTTTTTTAGGGAGACTTGTGGTGTAGTCAGTTACAATCTTGAGGTGTAGAAGTTGTGAACAGAGTTCAAAATTTATTACTTTCCTTCCACTGTTCAGCTGGTGACCTTTTTGTGTTTTGTTTTCACTGTGGCCTTACACCAGCTGTATTTGTTTAATTTGTTTCCATGAGGATATATAAATTCGGTGTGCATAGCGATTCACACGTTGTAGGCTGTGTCTTCTTCCTGTATCTGTATTTCAATCTTTTGATGTCTTTCACAACAAGTGCATTGGTGTTGCAATTGTTTGCCCTTTGTTTTTTGAGTCTAGCGTAAAAAAAAAAAAAAAAATCCTAAAATTCAATTTGTGAGGACCCCTAAGTAGATTTGATTTGTGGTTTTTCTGTTGTGTCAGGGTTGTTTTTTTTTGGTTGTTGTATTTTATTTTGGTGGGGGGTGGAAGGGGGATTTTTTTTTGTTTTTATGTCGTGACACAAAGGATGAGAAACAGAAAGAAGTCAGTACAATCCTTTGTTATTATAATTCCTATGACAAGTGTTTCTTTTAATTTAAAAAAAAAAAAGAAATAAACAAAGGAAAGCAAAACAAAGGTGGAATGAAAAAAAACAAACAAAAACAAACAGAAAGAAAACAAACAAAAAAGTTTGATATAGTTGGAGAAAACTATGTTATTGGGTAGAGTAAAAAAGAGTTGGGGAAACTAAGTTTTAACCTTTCGGCACAAGTCGTCCATAATTGTATATCGGTACTATTTAATACAACTCTCAGTCAGAGATGAAAGAAGCACAGATGCATGTTTCGTTATTGGACTTCTCTCTGTTTATTTCTTTCACTTAAAAGAGCATTTATATGGTGTGTATTTTTTTTAATTTATCATTTTTTAAGTGTTCTGATACAACATATTAATTTCACTGTTCACATCCCACATGGTTCTCTTCCACACCAGACACACGTCACTTAGGTGTTTTAGGCAAGCCTGGAAACCCCTTCTTGTCACATCCTGGTAATTTGCATGAGGGAGGTAACTCCCCTGCCACATTGCGAATGATTTTCTCCCTTGAACTCTTGCCCGCCATCTGTGATTGTCACAAAACTTGACTTGGCTTGATCTGAGACTGTTCACATGGTTCTGGAGCAATGGTGCCAGAATTTCTTCCAGAATATATTCTGTCTTTTAACGTCACTTTAAATCCTGCACTTGGAAAATATATATTACGACATTGTCATGAAATTTTAGCATAACTCAATTTTGAGAATGTCGCAGAATCGCAGTCATTGTAGATTCACTTCTGTGCTATTCTCAAAATGGAGTTGCGGCAAAATTGCACGATGATGTTATATGCTTCGTACACAGTGCATGTCATGATACGCATGAACACCGAGGTTTGTCTCTGAAGAGATGATCCTTGCAAATAATCTACACAGCATATAATGCTTCCATCACTTGGCATGGTACACTTTCTCATGGGGCATTGAAGAGATTTCTTCTTGGGATGCAGACCGAAATTTTCTTGAATTTTGTGTCTTTTTTGGGGGTATTTTTTTTTGAAAGGTCACATTCCAAATTTGCTAAGCCAACTTACGTTTTCGAACAGTTTTGCTCGTGAGTGCATGTGTACGCATGAAATACACTATCTTGATGAGTACTGTGTCACAGAAGTGACTTTGTGTGTGTGTGTGTGTGTGTGTGTGTGTGTGTGTGTGTGTGTGTGTGCTCTTTTACTTTTTTAAGTTGTTCTTATGTAGTGTACATTGAGTGAATGGGTTGTTTTTGTTTTTTAACTTCGTTTTAGATTGTAAGGCACCTAGAGCTTGTTCCCTGGGTTAGGTGCCCTATAAATATTATTATTATAAGTTTGCATGGCTCTTTCCCTTGTTTGTCTTGTCATTTTCTTTTTTCTTTTTCTTGCATGCACATGTAAACTGGATGACATATTTGCTAGAAATGTATTTGGACTGGTGTGGACCCCCCCAAAAAAATATAAAATAAATAGATGCAGCTTCTTTAAATTATTAAAATGATAAAAGTGTAAACAGCACAAGCATGTTTGGATTTCTTTCTTTCTTGGCATTTACCTTGGGCATTTGTGTATGAGTTGTTGATTTTTTCAATTACTTTCTTCATTTTTTTTTTTTTTTTTTTTAACAGAATTCAGTTTGTGAGCCTGATACTATTAACTGTGGCATCTGAGTGTCATTGGAGAAAACAAAATATCAGAAACAACCAGAAGGAAGAAAAGGGGGAAAATAATGCAGTTTGAAGTATCCAGGGGAAAAAAAAAAGCCTGAACACATATATATGTTATTATTAAATGCCACAGAAGCTGAATTTAAAGGCATCAGCTTATTATAATATGAGATCTAGTGTGAAAACCATCAGCAACAAATCACCACCAGTAACATATAAAACAAAAACAAATACACTTTAGTTACAACGCCAGATTGACAGAGGAGAGAGGGACAAAAACAAAAAACGCACCACGGAGAGCCATTGCAGCTGTCTACACTTGCCTCATTTGTTTAATCTCACAGGATTTCTGTTACTGCTTTCAGTTCTTGATTATATCAGTCGTGCATTTATTTTAAGTAAGTTTGTATTTTGCTACTCTGACAGATTCAAATCAATCATGCGTTTAAGTACGTTTCTATTTTGTTTCTCTGACAGCTGCAAACCCGTTCGGCGGCGGTGGCGGTGGTGCCCCTCCCGCCATGTCACAGGCAGCGGGAATGCCCGGCCAGGCCAATCCTTTCGGTGCCGGCGGAGCTCCGCCTGCTTTTGGACAAGCCCCAGCCTCCACGCCCAGCAGCTTTGGCTACCAGCAGCAGTTCCCTGTGCAGAATGGGGGCTTCGGCATGGCCTCTACAGCAGCCGGCTTTGCCTACAGCTCCGCGCCAGCAACATACGGTGTGGCCCCGCAAGGGTTCCAAGCCCAGCCAGGTATGGCACAGGGCTTCGGGATGCCAGCGGCTCAAGGGTTCGGACCCCCAGCGGGACCCCCGCCGGCCTACGGAGCGCAGCAAGGGTTCGGTGCTGGATGGGGACAGATGCCTGGAGGTGCCCAGCAGCCTTCTGCAAACCCGTTCATGGTTGGTACCCAGTCGTCAATGCCGCCGTATAGCCAGCCGTATAATCAGCCGTATAGCCAGCCGTAGTCATGCTTTCTATTTTTTTGTTTTGTTTGTATCTTCTCCTGTTCATATCATTTCCACCTTTGTTACTGGGTTGTTTTGGTTTTGCCCTTACCTGTTGACTACTAACATTGTTCATGTTCGTTGCATGCTCCTAGTTTGAATGGTGCAGGATACTGGTGCGTGGACTACTGTAGCGTAGTTTTGGTAGTATTTCTTGGCTGCAGGTCAGCTTTGTGCAACACTTCTTCGCACAGTTTGACAGAAACTGCATGCTGGAGAATGCTTTACAGGTTGTAACATCTCTTCTTAGAATTTGAAAAAGAAGAAAGGGTTCATTGTAGTCCAGTGTGTTTGAATTTCATTTACTGAGTGAAGAATTCTCAGCAGACATAATAATGTTGTTTTCATCCTTTGGAAAAAAAAAATGTAGTGTAGCATTAAGGTTGACCTGTGTTATAGTAGTAGTACATGTAGTTGGATTTTTATTTTTTATTATAGTTTAGCTTACTGTTGTCAGTAGCTGCTGAGGTCAAGCAGTTGTTCACTTCCATGGATGACACTGTGCTTTTAATCGTCTTTTTGTACAGCAATACTCATGTACAGTTGACCATTGCCAGCTTTACATATGTGACGCCCCCCCACAATTTGAGTCTGAAGTCACTTTTTGAAGTTTTTGAGGTTTTGATATGATCTTACAGGTTTTTTAATGCTGAATCCAATGGTGAAAACCAGATTAAAATCGGATAATTATTTTTGAAGTTATGATCTGTTGAAATGACGTACCCCATGAAACAAAATAGCCACCTCGGTCGGAAAATCGGGTGTTGCACTATTCAGCTGCATGTAACTTCCGACTCATTTCGTGGCGTAGCGTCACATATGTTTACGGAGCATGTAGCTTCTCTGGCAGCTGGTAAGATAATCATCTAGTCGTAGTACTTCAGACGCTTGTTAGTGGTGAGTAGTGTGTGCCAGAAACAGTCTGTAACATTGAACTTTCTTATGTAGCTCACTGCGTAAGTATTCAGCTTGCAGATATTGTTTCAATTTGGCTTTTATTATTCTTATTATATACACTTTAATCCAGCGCAAAGATTTCTTTCACGTTGCTAGGAGATGTGCATTTGACTTTTACACTTTCAAAAGTCTTGAGTGTGATTTGAAAGGTTTCTGTGATGTATTTGTAATTAATTAATTAACGTGCATTGAAGAACACTTAATATACATGTATTACAATCCCATTGGTGGTGATGGGTAATTGCATGTATATGTGTTTTATTTCAGTTCTGTATTCCCTGACCTGTATGGTGTATTCTTGCTGCATGCTACATTCCAGTTTAATTGTTTTTTCTGTTGCATGGGTTTTTTCTGTGTTTTTGTTTTGCATATATTTCTTTCACAACTTGAGAGAGAGGGGGAGAGAGAGAGAGAGAGAGAGAGTGTGTGTGTGTGTGTGTGTGTGTGTGTGTGTGTGTGAGTGAGTGAGTGAGTGAGTGAGAGAGGAAGAGATAGTGTATGTACTCATATATAAACACTTGCCTCCCCCCCCTCCCCCCCGGATGTTAACAGCTTTATTGTCCACAGCATATAGTTTCCTTTTTCCTGTTACTAATATCTTATGTTAATAATATAACGTTAACCATCTCTGTACATATATGTGTCAGGTCAGTATATGTGCATTTTTTATTCTTTAAATTGCTAATTGCTCTATCTCCTTAACCGGCATTACAAGCTCTTCCTGTCTTTACAGGCATGTGTCTTGTATTTTATATATAGCCTGTTGTCAAATTTGTCCTTGATGGCTGGTGTAAAGTTCCCGTATATATATATACATGTATTGTAATGTGTTTGTCTGTTCCTGGTTCTGGATATAAAAAAGAATCTGTAGTTTGCAGGTTTTTCTCTTTTTTAATTTTTGCATGTGCTTGTTTCGTTTGCATGATTTTATTGGTGGTAAGGGTTCACTGTGTGGGTTTTTTTTAGTTTTTTTTTTAGTTGCCTTTCTTCCGCGGCTAGAAGCTACCCCATGATGTTTTTTTTTTTTAAATAATTTTTTTTATACATTTAACTACTACACCTGTGTCACATTATCACTGTGGTTCACACACACACACACGCTCACGCACACACATGCTCACGCACACACATGCTCACACACACACACACACACACACACACACACACACACACACATATGCTCACGCGCACGCGCGCGCGCGCACACACACACACACACACACACACACACACACACACACACATGCTCACGCACACATGCACGCAGGCGTGCGGGCACACACACACACACACACACACACACACACACACACACACACACACACACACACACACACACACACAGAGGCATATATATGAACATTCAAAAACAAACAGAAAACACATGCAACAACATAAACAACAACAACACAACAATTGACAATCGGGAAAAAATTGATAAAAGCATGGTAAGTTCAACTCTTGTGTTTTACTTGCATCAACTGACTAAAAACTGGATTCTTGACATTCACTGCAGTCCCATGATGCAGTTTGATTCGGAAGGTTTGCTTAGTGCTGAAACTTTCAAACAGTTGAACAGCTAACTCAGGTTTGAACGACTATGGCACACAAGGAAAAATGTGTCGATGCAGGGTCCAAGTGTCGGGCATTGTACATGTACATGTACCACCAACTTAATTACTGACATCTTGACTTTCACAGACCTGCCTACCCTACACATTGACCATAGAAAACTAAGTAACATTGGGCTTACTGCGCTACTACGCATTTAATTGCCCCACTACGCAATTTCGTTTCCTAAGTCTACATAATCAAGTTAGCAGTTAGCGTTTCGTCAAATCCAATCTTAACTTTTGCTCGCACCTATCCAGCTTTTGGAACAAGCCTCATTCAAAGTTTAACGATGTATAAATACCCCATAGAAAGAAATTTGGCTTAAAAAAAAAAGAAAAAAAAAAGGATAGATACTGTGGTAGTACACTGAAACCAGTCGAATCAAACAAGCCAAAGAATAGAATAGTTGATTTGTAGCTTAAGCAACAAGCTGGCAAGTGGCACATTTCGATTGGGATATGTTAGCCGGGACTACTCATTTGGCCAAAAAACTGCTCATTTGGTTTTTGGCACTACTCTGTCATGTTTGGTGGGTAGGCAGGTCTGCTTTCAAAACAAATCAATGGACCAGGACAATCCTAGGCTGGTGCTAAAGCTGCAGGTGGATAGCTCCCTGCCTTCTTGTGGGAGTCCAAGCGTGGTGTGACCTTACCAAACAGTTACAATGGTACAGTCAGGGCGTATCTGGATCGGACAGTTCCCAGTCCAGATGAGTAATTTCAGTCTGAATTTTCTTCAGTATGGTTACTTCAAGTGAAAAGGTCAAGATAAACGGCATGATAGCGGGGAGTTTGACGAAGTTGGTCCCTAAATACAGCCTTCACAAAAAGTTAAGGACCACTTGCAAATATCATTCAACTTTTGTCGTGGTGGCATGCTGGTGTAGTGCTGAACATCGCTGAAACGGCGGCTTATGTAGGCAAACAAATGAGCACAATTCATAACCAGGGATGCATTCTTTGACCTGCATCTCATTTTTGCCATGCAGAAAGCACCAGGTATCGCTCACTGACCACTGAAACTCGGTCTAGTTTTGCCGAAATTGCAGATTTTCAAACGCACCAAGCGTGCTGTGTGACATGCACGTGCCATCCACACAGTGGTCGCCATGTTCACTAATTACCCCTTAACCTTGCTACCGAATTTTACGTGAAAAATCTTATTCGTTTAATTTTTTTCTGATTTATTGAAACTGTCACCCATTATGTTGACTGGTCCTTAACTTTCTGTGAAGACTGTAAATGAAATAAAGGAAATTGGTGTTATTTTTAGAGGCCACTGGTAGTGGTAGCTGAGCAGTGACTGAGGCATCCAGCCTGTACGTGCATACTGTATCATATTTTGTCAACTCATGATTTGTTTCTTTATTTATGTCAACAGAGTGCAGCGAACCAGCAGCATGTAGCACCAAGGGGCACGTCAACGAACCCTTTCTTGTGACGACTTCCCTCTCGGACTTGTGGACTCGTCTTTTGCCAGCGCAACAACGCTTCATCACCGTGCTTCGTGCCACGCACGCTCCTATGATCCTTGGAGGAGGAGAGTGAGCGGTATGCACAAGGATGTGCGTTGGTGAGGTCATTTGTAAGGATTTGGACAACACTTCTGGAGGCATTACCTACTCACAAACTGCAAATTCTGAATATGATCGGGGGTGGGGGGGGGGGGTATTCAGGACAGATCAAAATGTCATCATCTGTGGGTCAGCTTCAGTATAACTCTCTCCCAGAAGTCTGGATTTGACCAATACTAGGGAACTCCGCAAGCACCAACGAAGTGCATTTTGTTTTGCGTTCGTTTTAACATGGCTGTAGAGGGCCTGGTCTCTCAACAACAAAAAAACAACAGCGGCTGTAGTGCAGGGAGGACCAAACGTGTAGGGACCCCATTAGCCACCTGGGCTATCGACCGTGTGAAAAGTGGGAGCCTGAATGTTTTTCTGATTGCCCAAAGCGTTGTGTGTGTGTGTGTGTGTGTGTGTGTGTGTGTGTGTGTGTGTAAAAGAACGCTAATGAAGGTAAAGGGTAACACATGGAACAAGTTACACAATTTATTGTTTCTGCATTGCCATGCGGCAGTGAGAGAAACAAATCGGACGATGCCGAAGCCGTTCAGGCTAGGCTTTGCATGGTGAGTGCCACTGTCGGTCACATTAAACAGGAATTTTTTTTAATGCTACTTGGGGTAGGAGAAACATGAGGTCGGTTTGCCCAACGTGAGGTGACTGGCAAGAGCTTTTGGTCCTCCCTGCTTATGTTACTATTTCTCTTATTGTTTTTGTTGTTGTTGTCCCGCCTGCAAAACACTCATGAAATGAAGTGAAACGACATAAGAAACATTCGTGGTATTGATATTCCCATTTCTCTTTTTAATCATTTCGTTCTACCTGCAAAACTTTAATGCAGTGATGTAGAACGAGAACAAAATCGAATTCATTGGTGCTTCTGAAGTTCATTTTTGTCATGGTCATGGCACTTGATTTTGAGAATAGCTCGAGTTGACACTTTTTACACTTTTCTTGAGCTATTTTGAAAAACAGAGTTGTGCCTAAATTCCACTACCTTGACGGAGGTATGTTTCTTTTGACTGCCTTTTTGTTTCCGTGGTATTTCCATTGTCCGAAGCATTTGGTTGACTGCAGTACATTTTTACCAGATATTTTTGTGTCAGCCGCAGCACAAAATGGCAGTATGAAATTTGTGTAGGATTGGACAGATCAATTGACTGGAAATGACTGTGGTTCCCAGATAATTTATTGTGTGAATACGTCACTTTTGAATAGATGTAATCGAGACCATCTAAGTCACTGGCTTGGGTTGGGTCCATCTGCTCTGAATGACCCTGTGTGTTTGGTACTGTAACAAAATTTGGTGCCGATAAAAGTATTGAGTTGTTCGATCTTTCTGAAACGCAGAGAGACAAATCACCTCACACACTCGCTTCCTTGTATCGTACAGTGAATGATGGTGTGCGAGTGTACAGTGCTGTTTGACCACTTCAGGCGAGTAGTGAAGAGTGATGAAGCCTTGTGATACATGCAGAGAACAACATCAGGGGAGGAGGGCTGGGAGGGGGGGTTGGGGGGTTGGGATTGATTGAGAGCTTGGCGGAAAGGCTACTGAGACGTTGCATTTAGCGTAGCATTGAGCTAACACATCACCCAATAGTGCGGGATTTGCAGGTCAAGTGGAGCTTGTTAAACTATGTTAGGTGTTTTGGAGGCTTTTTTTCCCTGCTGCTTGTATTGCTGTGGAGGGGTGAGTGAAATACGTGATATTTGTGGTTTTGGGTGGTTATGCACATCTGGGAGGTTTCATTCATCTCAAACAGAAGAGCAGGGCTTCGGTCATAAACCGAAGTGAAATCTCTTTTGAAATGTCCCAATTACTTTCTTACCAAGACGTATATCTGTCCTATAAGTTCTGTGCCACAGTGTACAATATTCAGGACAAATGTCCTATCCTTTCACTGTCAGCCAGGGCATTTTGTCCTGTTACAGTTCCCATGGATGCGAAGACGTGAAACAGCTTTGCCAGTCACGTTGCATGTGGAAATAGTTTGCTGCATCTGAAAAATCTGATAGAAAACAACAGAGAGGTCATTTTGGGGGGCCTGTACCAAGGACAGTGTGTTTTAAATTTGTACCCAGGTGAAATGCTGTGCATTTTGCCTACTTGTGTCATTTGTCCGCAGAGAATGAGCACTTGAATTACCTTCATCTTGCTTCAATACATGCAGTTGAATGCCGTGTTAAATGGCTTCTCCTCAGCATTGGCAGAGGTGTGCTGATGTAAAATTCTTCCTTTTCACAGATGATACATGTACATAGTTGTCGTGGGGTATTGTTTTTGCCTGTGCTCGCTTCACTGATGAATGCATGCCTGCCGTAAATCTACCAGTGCTATGTGTGTTGCAAGTTCGTAAACTGTAGCGTGAAAATAGTGTTGCTCGACTACTTCATTCGGACTTTCAGGAATTTGTGAACCTGATGATTGTTATTTCTGACTTGCTACTTTTAGTGTTAGTTGCCTGTTCGCAGTCATTGGCATTTCAAGCGTGTATATAGATGTACAAGATTTTCGGGGGAGGAGGAGTAGAGGGTTGTATTGCTTTTGGTGGAGAGTCTGCCCGTGTGAACGTCGTACGCGCTTGTCAGTTGATGAAGAAATATACTCCGCCACCAAAAACCACTTGTTTTTTTTCTCAGTAATTGAACTGTACAATTAAGTAAATGTATATCAGAAAATGTACATTCCTCTTTGTGTGTGTGTGTGTGTGTGTGTGTGTGTGAGAGAGAGAGAGATCAGGTGGGGGGGTTCAAGTGTATGCAAAGAGTGACAGTGTGTGTGTGTGTGTGTGTGTGGGTGGGTGTGTGTGTGTGTGTGTGTGTGATAGACTTGTAACTGATTCAGTGATTGCCGATAGCAAACCTGATCTGAATGAAATAATTTAAACGTCTTATGTACCCTTCATAATCCCCCAATTACTCGTAGCATTGTGAAAAGACTGTATTGGGTACATGTATCCAGAATTGTGTATGTGTATGTACTCTGAAACTGACTGCAAAGCTTCAACAACTATCTCATTCTTTTTCCTGTATTTGTTTGTTGTCGTATTTTACCGTATGTACATCCTGTGTAGTCGACTGTAAACTTTTCCGGATTTTGTCTATCATATTTATTGTGTCAACGAAGTGAGGCACAGTTGTTTTGTTCATACTTGTACCTGTGTTACTGTATTATTTTCATTGTTGTTGTTTGTCGTTCATTATTATCATTTATTATGTTTTCATGGTTGTGGAGCGTAAGAACAAATCTGTATACGATGAAGATTAAAGGCGGGATTTCGTAGCAGTCGTTAATGAATGGTTCAGTAGAAACAATGACTCACACTGCCAGCATAGAATTAGAAACCAAACATAAGTCAAGAATATAGTCAACAGAACACAGCCGTATCCGTGATGTAACGCTTGCATGGAATGACCTATCTGTCAGTACAGGCAACCGTCGCTGTGCTGATTGAGGTTCAAAAACGGTCTATCGATTTGGACCCAGAAATAAGCAGCATAAATTGGTTTCAGCGGCTTCAGTTTAATTTCTACAGAGAATGTACCTGGATAAATGGTATGATTTGTGTCAAAAGAACTGGAGTATTTATTGGGCAGAGGTTATTTTTCATTATGTATGTACGCATAATTATTTTGGGCTGTAATGACCACTGTTAAGTTTGAATCTCTGAAAATCATTTCCATCTGTAATATATGTTTGTGTTGCTGAGTCTGGTGGTTTTGGTGCCTGTACTGCATGATCGTAAGCCCGTTTAAACCAGTATTCATATTTCAAACTAGTATACGTATAGAATTCCCCCCCCCCCCCCCACCCCCACCTTTCCTATCTTGAAACTCAGTCTTGCATGTTTGTCCCCTTGTTAGGCGTGAAACGGTAGGCCAGGAGAGCTGACCGATGTGAACGATCGAAAGAGTTTGTTCTGTGTATGTTCACTTTAGCATTTACAGTCCTTGTATGTATGGGTCATATTTCCTGTCATAATACATGTTACATCATAATGCGGATTCACACTTTAACGTGTCATTGCTTCATATCATTCTCACTGCTTTCACACTCACGTATGCTGCATCCTTTTTGCATCTTAGTCAACCTGTATTCACGCGACCTCTTCTGTTAACCCAGGTACTGAGGTAGACCTTATTAAGTGGTATGTTACATGTGTCCTGCATGCGGTTCAACTGAGAGTCGAAAAGTATTCACCGTATTATCATCTTGTATGCTGTAACATTTGCGGCTTCCAGCACAAAACAGATCCACTCTTTGCATGCACTGGCTTTGAATGCTTTTAATTCAAGCGCAAGAGGTTGTTAATTGAATAAATTAAATTTTGTTTTCCCCCTTCTTTACTTTTAGGGCACACAAGTTCACAGGCATGTTTACTGTATGTGTACAAATGCTTTGACCAGCACTTTTGTCTCCTCTCTTTCTTTTGATTTCATAACGATGCATGGAGTTTGTTTTGGAATAGGTGAAGTCTTGCATGAACCTTTGAAAGATATTGGTCTCGGCTATCGCAGAATTTTTTTTAAATAGTGGAAACTTGAGAGTGCGAATAATATTGACAAGGAGAGAATTGACAGCACAAATGTAAAGCGTATCAAGCATACAAAGCAAGTATATGTTACTCCATGTGACGAGCATAGTGTTTTTGGTTTCTTTTTGTTATATTTCACCTGTTGTCCTTTGGTATTTTTTGCCCTCATTTTCACATATACCGCTTCATCTGACACGTGCTTATGATAAAGCTCATGAAACTGACCTGATTCACTCTACATGTAGTTGTGATTGTTATTATTCATGTTGGCATACGGATAAATGTGCCGCTAGTTAAACATATGATGAATAAAGTATGGACTGGACAAATATTTTGTCTTTTTCCAGTGTAATAGTGATGTGTAGTGCTTCACATGTGTCTGTGTGTGTGTATTTTCCAACAATTTGCAGTGTACGAATATCTGTCCATCTACATATATCGGTGCTTATGCATTTCGATAAAAATAAAAATCTACAACAGCGTTCTCATCAGAACACAAGTGCACACACACACACAACCTAAAAAAAAAATCTGGTTACAGTACTTGAATATACAAACATTTAACTCTAAGCGAATCATCCGTGATTAAAAAATTTCAAACTGAGTTTGTGGCGGCCAGAAACAAAATATGCTGGCTGTAATGACGGAATTGTGTCGCTCTGTGATGCTATTGAAACTAAGTGTGTGGTTCCAAACCATTATTTTTATGTAATTTTTTAATGTGGTGCTCAGATGCACTGCAATGCAAACAAGTCACCTAAGAAGAAACATTTGCAGGTAACATTGGTACATGTACTGAGAAAACGCATTGTTCATGTATGAATGATTTCACGGGGAGTGAACGCTTGCGAGTTATACAATCTTTCAGACAAAAAGTATTTTTGAAATTCCATTTATTTCATCATGCCAATCATACACTTGCATATCGAATATATTTATATAGATCTGGTAACTGATTTCAAAAATACGTCATGACAGAGTAAATGCACATCACATGGCTATGTACATGTAAGGAAACAATGCACAGTCCTCTGAGACAAAATCAACATGAGTGTACAATGAAAGCGTAATCAGTTCAGATCAATACTAATCGATGTCGCTTTCCGTGTTATCCGACAATATGTTGAACTCAAACAACACTCTGAATGAAAAAGGTGGCTGAATGTGCAATTTCAAATTGACATGCATTCCCTTTTTCGGCCAATGAACACCAATGTATTATTATCTTTTTTTAACAACGATCAACAGCTAGTACACATGTTCTATATTCCTCCACCCTCATCCAACTGAAGTAACCAAAAAAAAAAAAAAAAAAATCGTACAAGGAACACTGTTAGTTACAGAGTAACAGCAGAACCTAAAGTGGGCAACCATGAACCATCTCACCATAGTTTTCCTTCTTAAAGATCTAAGCTCCCAACAAAAAGCTTTCTGAAGTGTGAAAATTTTTTAGAGTCGACCATGCAAGCACAGTCATCTCTGTCACAGTTGCAGAGTTTTCAGCGTCCCTGAAACCCCAATAAGAGCCGAGGGCACTGAGCGAGAAAAATCGTGCAGCACTCAACATCCGCTAGACACTGTAACGATGTGTCTCGCTCACTGAACAAAAGCCAAATAACGTCACGGCAAACTCGTACTCTGGTTTCATAAGGGTCCCCGAAGCGCTGAAAACTCTCCAACTGTGACAGAGTTGCCTGGATTATGCACAGTCGAAGAAGTCGCAGTTTTCAAAAACGCAATGTTTGTGGCTTTTTGCTGAGATTGCAGACCTTTAACCCTGGTAGTGCTGAGCCCAGAATATTCTGGACCACCTCTATGGCTTATTCAGCACGAGACAAAATTAATTCAGCAAGACCAGGGTTAATGCAATCTCCACTGAACGACCACCTCTGGCAGAACTGAACCACAGACAAACAAATCACTGTGAAACCCATCCCTCCAGTCTCCAGCAAACACACACACACACACACACACGTGAGTGCATTCTGTCCACGGCAAGTTGTGAAAGTCACGTCTTGCCCAAGATATTCAGTTGGAAAACCAAAGAAAAATAAGATTTACCCACATTACACTTTAATATATAAATAAATCCATGGAACGCAACGTGTTGTCATCTCCTCACAACATGAATCTCATCCTCTACCTGTGAGATACGGTGTTCCCCAAGGCTCGGTACTTGGGCCGGTACTTTTCAGTCTACACACTCAACCACTGTCTGATGTCATCACCCAGCACAAGTGTGATTTCCATAAATATGCGGACGATACTCAGCTTATGAAAGCTTCTCTTCCTCATTCGCTTGACACTCTCTGTAATGAAATTCATCTGTGCATTGCCTCAGTTAAGAAGTGGATGCTGCAAAACAAACTTAGACTAAATGACAGTAAAACTGAAGCTATGTGTGTGGGCTCAAAACTGGCTCTCAGCCGTACCTCTGTAAATGCATTGACTGTAGGGAATGCTGATATTCCTTTTCAAAGTTGTGTCAGGAACCTTGGTTCATTTTTTGACTCTTGTATGTCCATGCATGTACACATCAGTTCTGTTTGCAGAGCTGCACATTTTCAGTTAAGAAAGATCAGCTCAATTAGATCATTCCTTTCTGTCGAAACTACTACGCAGCTTGTCTGCTCCTTGATCTTGAGTCGCATTGACTACTGCAATTCATTGCTTGCTGGTCTGCCCTCTGAAGAGATCGCACGTCTCCAGTTGATTTTAAATAACTCTGCCAGAGTCATTTTTAGAAAGTCTCGGAAAGATCATGTCACCCCACTCCTCCGCCAGCTTCACTGGCTTCCTGTCCAGCATCGGATAAATTACAAGATCGCCATTTTGGCTTATCGCCGCTTTGACGGCTCTCTCCCACCTTACCTGGCTGCTGTCCTCGACATCTATACTCCATCTAGGTCTTTGAGATCCTCTAATGAAAAACTTCTTCGGGTGCCTAGGGTTAATACCAGGTCGTTCGGCCAGAGGGCATTTCAGTATCAAGCCCCTTTCGTCTGGAATTCTCTTCCACTCTGCCTCCGCAATGCTCCTACTCTACTCTCCTTTAAATCTCAGTTGAAAACTCACCTGTTCCACGTAGCCTATGATTAACTGTCTGCATCCCAGAGTGGGAGTTGTAGTGTCCCCGCTGCCCATAGCCAGTGTGGGTGCAATCCGGCATGGCACTGTGTGTGTGTGCGTGTGTGTGTGGTTTTGTGTGTGTGTGTGTGTGTGTGTGTGTCCATAATATTTTTATGTGTGTATTTGTACAGCGCTCTGAGCCAGCGCCTGCTGGGATACTGCGCTTTATAAAAGCAATTTATTTATTTATTTATTTATTTAGTAGAATCACATAGTAACACATTTCTGTCCAAGATCAAGTTCCCTTAAACTTCAGTCCTCAGAAATTCTTTGCGTATGAAGAGGCAGGGTTAACAGCAGTGCAGCTCTGATTTTCACTGCCGAAAGTTCAGAACTACACTGCACTACAAGCCAGTGGATTTTTAATGTGACGTGTTTAGGGGCTGATTTGCGAAGGTCCTACGCATTCCACAGGTTAAATCAAAAACACTAGGTCAGTGAGCATTGCTCTACCACGGTCCAGTCATTTGGAACAGCCTGCCTGCCCATCTTCGCCATGCAGAGTCAACGGACTCTTTTAAAGTCGCTTTAAAGTCTCATTTCTGCCGGCAGTATTATACAGACTAACTTCTCTATCATCACTATTACCATTATTGTCATTTTAGGATGTCGTGTTAGGATGTATCATAGCTGTGTGTATGTAATGTGTATGTGACGTGTATTTCATGTGCACGTAATGCGACGTATTTAATGTGTATGTATTGCCATCCTACTATTGTGAGGCACCAAGAGCTCCAGCAGGAGGTTGGGCGCCAAACAAATCCTCATTATTATTATTATTATTATTAAAGGGGAGCAGCCTTGATATGTGTGATGTAAGTACAGGAAAATGCGTCTACAACAGAAAAAGGCAGATGATGTGAGTTGATGGAAATAAGTAGGGCTTGGGGTGGGGATTTCTGACTCAGGGGTGGCGGATGGGGGACAAAATCGCTGTCATGCAAAACACACCGCCAGCAAGAACTGTTTCCACGTCTGAAATTCAAAACGAAAGCAAACTGAGCAGCCTTCTGCAGTTAGGCAAGGATTCTCTTGAGTAACAAACCATTCACATCAACACCACCATGTAAAAACATGTTTCTTATAATACACTGAAAACCAAATCACCCACGAACAGCCCCTGAAAGATACTTCCAATCATACTAAAAAAAAAAGAAAGAAAAAAAAACCCCGAAACAACGACAACCAAAAAAAAAAAAGGGGGGGGGGGGGGGGAAGGATAACGCACACACTGACAGAACATATTGTGCTTAGCGGCGATTACAAATTACAGGTCAGAACACTTAGACCAGCTACCATGAAGACAATTACAAACTGAACACCATTAGATCACTATTCAAATCACCCTTTAAGCCTTGGTACAAACATGAATCTGATAATGAATCTTAAGAAACTGATAGTGCTGGAAAAAGAGTTGGGTGTGTGTGGGGGGGGGAGGGGGGGGTTAGGGGGGGATACCGACATATTCAATATGACAACAAAACACCGGTTTTCTCCCCTTTTTAGGCTTGGAGGAAGGGATATAACCTAGGAAGCTGTAAAAATTTTTTTTTTTTTTTTTTTAATTAAAAAAAAAATCCCAGTCTCAAATAGATTATCTCCCAGATTCCAAAGTTCTTTATGGTGGTTATTTCTGCCAGTGATGACTTTCGAACTGCATGTTTGCGAATCACAAAATGGGCGGTGAACACCGTCCATAGTAGGCAAAGAGTTAAAATCAATTTAAATCATGTGTGTTTTCCTGAGGAATTTGTATCATACTGAAATGTGCACTGCTATAATTATAAATATATACATGTATGCCAACAGATATATATATATAATTTACATGTACATAATTTTTTTCAGAACCACGTACCAGCATCTGAAGGTACCCCCACACTCTTATACATGTATGTCTGTGTGCCCACAAATGTGCATGAGATGCCTTTAAAAAATCATTGTTCACTGTATAGTCTCCATACTTTTCACAAAGGACAGTTTTGTTCATGTCGTTATTTTGCGTCCTGTGCAAATGAAAAGCAGCAAGAAGTATACAAGCTTCAGTCCTGACTAACAAACAAAAACAAAACAATCAACAAGCCAAACAAACAAGAAGAAAAAAGAAAGAAAAAACAAATAAACAGGCAGATACAGACCATGCTTAGGAACAAACCAACATCCAAAGTAGCTGTCGGACCGGTGTGCTTGTTAAAAAAAAAAAAAAAATAAATCAACCTGTCAATCATTTTTTTTCCCTTCATGAATATGTATCAACAACAGCCCGCCCACAATTTCCCGCTCCCTTTGCAGAAAAACAACAAAAATGGCACAACCCATCAAGTTTTTTGAGGGACTGACGAACTTTTTTTCCTTCAATTAATGGGAGGATGCATGACGTCATCGAAATCATAATGTTATCACGGCGATGAAGACGAAGATGGGGAGTCAAGGTCACGGTCCTCAGCAGACGTCTTGCCGGACTGTCTTCAGGATAAGGTTGGTCTGATGAACAAGGTGGTTTGCACTGAGGAATACACTCTGGTTTCTGCACATAAAGCCTCACATTTAGCAAGTCGTGTAAGAATCAATGTGTCTACAAAAAGCAGTACATGTAACACCCTCTCATAGCTGTGCCATGTTGTAGTTCCGCTGGTGTGTGTGTGTGTGTGCGCAGGGAACAGGTGTGTGTGTGTGTGTGTGTGTGTGTGTGTGTGTGTGTGTGTGTGTGTGTGTGGATATGAGTTTTTCTTAGTTTTTATCTGTTTTGTCAGTTTTACCTGTCTTGTGTTTGTTTTATCTGTCTTTTGTGTTTTTTATGTCTTACATGAATAAGTATGTATTTTATGGAAAGCGCCTAGAGCTTAGATAAGGTTAGGCGCTATATAAATATTATTATTATTATTATTATTATATTATAAAAATGCAGGTAAACAGGCTTGACAAAGGGCTGCACTGAATGGGACACAAGTCCAATGCGGGGGCATCTCTATAGTCCTACATGTCAATAGTCCTAGGTGTTAATTAACGATTTTGCGCATTCTGTATCAATAGTCCGACTTTTTAATAGTCCTGCGTTCGATAGTTCGATAGCCCTAGGTGTCAATAGTCCTACACTTACTCAAAGTCTCCTCAGTCCTACGCATTGATAGTCATACTGGAAAAACCTAAAGGAGCAGAGGACCATCGACATGTAGAACTGACGAGACTGTGAGTAAGTGCAGACTGATCAAAACATGTAGGACAATTAACTGTAGGACTATCAAGAATTCGGACTGTTGACACGTAGGACTACCAGCGTAGGACTATCGACGCGTAGGACTATCGACACATAGGACAGTCGACATATAGGACTAGCAACACGCACCCATTCACTTCTCTAAGCTGAGACAGACCAGGTAGTATACTTACAAGCTAGTGTCTCTGAAGTACTCTTTCAGTGTGTTGCTGAACTTCTTGGAATAGCGGACAAACTCCTTCTTTCTGTCTTCTAGGACCTAAGAAAACCGAGAAGAAAAAAAAAAAGAAAAATGGTAAACCAAACAAACAAATGCATCCACTCTCTCTCTCTCTCTCCTTCCATCAATCTACTTTTATTTTTTTTCTTGATCAGGATATGGGACACATATCTTTGAACACTAAACAGTGGTGAGCCCGTACCTGTTTTGTTCCATTTTCGTTCATGTGAGGGGGCATTTCAGCGATCACTTTGTTGACAGCATCCAACAATGTCTTGATAGAACTGGCGATCTCCCTGTCAAAACAAAGCACACTGTCTTATCATCCCAGCACTACATGAGTCTACAGCCATAATCAAGACAGTTAATTCAGTAATGTGTTGGACAGCCGATGCATGGTTCAAAAACTCAGGTTATGACTGGAAACCAAACCTCTGTGCTGACCGGCCCCCGTAGTGTAGTGGTTAGCACTTCGGATCATGGACCGGGAGACCCGGGTTCGAATCCCAGCCGAGGCAAGCGGGATTTTTCCTACCTAGGTCGGCTCCTACCCAGAGCGGGTGTGCTATGGGCCCAATGGGGAGGCTGTTGCCACACAGCCGAGCTTCACCCACTTCACGGGTGCGACTTTGGGGGTGCTTCCCTTAGTATGACATGTCTTATGATGTGGATGATTACACGGCCGGCACCGCAGGTGCCGTAGTTCCCGGGCCTGGTTAATGCCGGGATATTTATGACAGGAAGCGTGGAATGCGGCCCTGTCCTGCAGTCCCAAACCACATGGACCTCCTTAGCAGCATCTTACTATCATCCTCATCTCCATCATCATGCATAATAAAAATTGTCCCAGCTTTCGAGCCCTCCGTGGGTTCCACCCATGACCTGGGAGGAGCACCACTGGAGTTGGCAAAAGAGTTGGGGCAGCAAAAAAAAAAAAAAAAAAACCTCTGTGCTGGTCTGTTCCTCACTGCTCTGATTTCTAAGATGGACAAAACTTGAACTGTTCAAACCTCCGAATAAGAAATCGAACATAATAAAAATTATCATTCATAACATCTGTTAACAGCTACCATTCCCATGGTGTCAGCAGGGTGTTGGGTGTTCGGGAGTTTAACGTCCTTTTCCACCACATACTGGTGTCAGCAGACTGACTGAAAACCTAACACTTACGCATTCCAAATTATGATGTCTCAGTGAGAAGCAAAGTTGTTTTATACGTGTCCAGAAAATAAAAATAAAAAAGACTTTTATTGTGTAACTTGCTAAATCATTCATCTTTCTCACATTTTTTTGTCTCCTCACTTTCTCCAGATAAGCCTAAAAACTGGAGCTCCTAAAAGCAGCAGTAACATACACGTGCACAAATCACCGCAAAATAATCCACTTACTTGATTGTCTCAAGGAACTGTTTGCGGTCATAGATCTGGTCAGGAATGCGTCCAAGAATTCGCTTGAGATCAATGGCGCAGTCGTTGAGCTCCTTAAAAGTGGGTTCTGACCGAGGGATCCGGATATCTGTAAACATTGACATAAAAGGACAGAGTCGATACCATTAAAATGTGCAAATTCATGTGCACTGTGCACTGTATAGCCTTTCATGGACCATCCTTCCTCACTAGTACAAACTTACACAAATCATCATACAAAGCAGCTTCTATGCTTGTTTCCTAGTCAATGCTACCAATTTTTTGTGTGTAATCTTTTAAACAAAAAAAAAATTAATAATTAAAAAACATTCAACAATAATGCAACAAACGATGCCAACATAAACTGATTCAAGTCAATGAGCAACTTTTGTGTGTAATCTTTTCAACATAAAATTAGTAATTAAAAAACATTAAACAATAAAACAACAATGCCAACATAAACTGATTCTAGTCAACAAGCAACTTTTACAACTTGGGTACATAGCTGCTGAAATGTTACCCAGGGGTGTTACCTTCTGTCTCTGTGAATCCTCCAAGACGCAGCAGCATCTGACACAGATCCACCTTTTCGCCCAACTCTGCACGTGCAAGCAACTCTCGCACGAGGTCGTATGTCAGCCCTGGCATTCGTCGCTCAGCCTGCACCAAAGTTAGGATGAAACTCAAACACTTGCAGCAACTGCAGTACAGTAGCTGTTTCATATAAAAAAAAATTCTGCTCAACGGTGTGGGTGGGTGGGTGGGTCATTAGGGGCTTAACGTCCTTTTCCACCATATATGGGTGATATTAAAGATGAGGCAACGATGAAAAAGCCAGCACAAATATTTGGCCCCAGCCGGGATACAAACTCACGATCCAAGCATTAAAAATAGAAGTCCAACGCTCTACCATTCGGCCACCCAGGCTCCCATCCTCACAGGAGGTACAGCCAGTGCATTCCTTCAGATCTTATATTTAACCAGTGTAAGTTTACAAATTGTGTGTAAGAGTGTCAAATCATAATACACTGGTTTTAAAACTGATTTTTCAGGATTCTAACATTTTCCATGCACACACATCTTACATAATTCAATCTTGGGGGAAAAACAAAACCAACCAAAGTAAACTCACCTTGCTGATAGCTGACCGCAACGTCTGTGCAGCTGAGATGTCTTTTTTCTCCAGCTTTAGAGAGAACACATGTATACAAATCATAATCTGGTAAGAAACTAAAATCATTCATGTATTTTGTGTGTATAAAAATCTCGTGAAATTCCCGAAGACCTCTGAACATTTTGCTGAGGCACAGAAGGACAGTAGTCCCAACATCTTGTGTGTGGAAGGGCGGAAATTTGGAATTCCGAAGGAGCAGAGAGAGAGAGAACTGCACATAGCCTGCATGTGCACAGATTTGATCAAAGTCAAAACTGTATCATGAAATTTATAAAACCTAAACCACAGTTCGGGAATGTGAAAAGGGAATCTCAAAATGTGCGTGTCTGTACACTGTTTTGTGTAAGTACTATGCGAAGAGTGGAGAGGGTGTGACGGAGCACATCCTAGTAGAACTGAGATTCATGAATGCAAAAATTGGTGTTACTGCAGCTCATTTTACTTTTTAGGCTTACCTTTTCCAGAACTGGTCCAATTACCACATCAACAATGAGCTTTCCATACAGATTCTTGTCGCCCATTGTCATTCTGCCGCGTAAGCTACCACTGTGTGATGTGGCTCCTGCTTTTCGTCTGCTGGATTTTCACTCCGATCTGTGAAAGTTGGTACCACCGTGAGCAAAATACACACAAAAAAATTGTCGTTTCAACAAATCCCACAAGTTACGCAAATCTGTCATCTGAGCAAGAGTGGGTGTTACACAATAATAACAAAAATACCGTGAATTACCTGTGCGTTTCTTCAGTGAACTATAAATTTACTGCAAATAAATGTAGGAAGTTGTCAAACTACCAAGGCGTCGACCATTCCACTGTACTATTTCTGTTTTTCAACACGGAAGATGTTCTACTCACCAGAGTAGTTTCCCCTCATTATTTACATCCGGGGCCTTAGTAACCACAGCGATGGTAGACACTCTTTTGGCGAGTTGGTGATCAGTGCGTTCTTTTCTACACTTTTTCTTGTCGTATTTTGCTCGGACCAGATTTCAAGATGAGCAACCGTGGGAGCAATAACATTCTGGCGGAGCTGGAGTGGGACGAGGGCCTCAGCATGCCGGTGGCGAACGCTGAGAATAAGCAACTGGAAGATGAGGTGAGACTTGAAGCCGCTAACGTCCATTTTAGCGGGAGAAACAGCAAACGACTTCCCAATAAACCCACAACTAAAAGCGCTAGAAAGTATCAGAAACAACGAAACGCAGATATTAACTAAGGAAATGTTATATCAAGTTTTTGTCAAACTATAAAGTTATTAGTAGTAAGGATATAACTGAAAAGGTAGATGCAAAACACGATGATCAGATCTATCTATGTTACTGGTCCTGTGCCCTTGCAATACACCTCCGAATTTCTTGGAATATCTCACTGTGAAGGAGAGATACGTGGGTCAGATAAACATATTATTGTGTACTTAGATACCTAGGCCCTGCAAATGAAAAGAAACTTGAGAAAAAGTTGCCTCACAGAGTATTGTTGAACTCTCTTTTTGATAACATGGTCGCAACACAACATAGACATCAAGAAATTGATAATCCTGCACACATCCCCAGCACACACACACACACACACACACACACACACACACACACACACACACACACACACACACACACACACACACACACACACACACACACACACACACAACCACACACACACTCCCCACAATCACTCTTGTTAACCCTAAACCTGTGTTGGTCAACACGCAGCCCCTGCCCTAAACCATTGTATTATTTTACTTCTGTGGTCAAACTGACCCAATCCCACATAGATGGTTTTGTAACATGCATTTAATTGCACCCAGAGTACATCTGACAATTATTTAATATACAGAGGACTTTGTTTTTTAAACATGGATGATGATTGTGTGTGAACAGGTCCAGCGGAAGCAGCAGATGATTACACAGAATCAGAATGACTTGAACGAGACAGAGGACCGTGTGTTCGCTATGACCGAACATCTGAAAAATGTTCGTCAGGAACTGCTGCACACTCAGGTAACAGACATGGTGTCATGTGTATCAGTTACTGCACAATTATATTAAAATAAATTAAAGGAATTGATTCCAGGATTACCAGGCCCCACAGACAACACCTCAAATTTAATTAATTAATTTAAAATCTATCTCAATAAAAGGTGGAGCTCTGAACACAATTCATTCATTAAAAAAAAAACCAAAAAAAAACCTCTGTCATCTGCTGGTTGTACAACTTAGGCCTGCCATCGCTCAAAGCTTCCTAGTCAGCTACACTGGCATGGCGGTGGCAGACACAGTGCTTTTCAGATTGAGTTTTAGCTCCTGTTTGCTCTATGGCAGCCATTGTATATATGTTAAACTCAGGGTCCGTACAGGTCATGGAATCCTGGAAAAGTCTTGGAATTTGAAAATAGCTTTACGTCCAGGCCTGGAAAAGTTATGAAATTATCTCAAGAGTCATGAAAAATTATGGAATTTCAGAATTTTATGGAAGCCATTTTGAGCCAGACAATGAGACGGTCAGCTTGGTGATTACTCACTGGACTGTTTGCCAAAAATACCAACAAATTGCCTTCCCATAAGGCTAATGGCTAACTCTGAACATGGTGGGTCTTGCTGATTGTGATAACTTTGATATGCTCTGAATTTCTACCCTCCCGTGTGTCAGTGTGAAAGAGGGCGAGGAAGTTGTCATGGAAAACAGGAGAGTTGGCCTGGAAAAGTCATGGAAAAGTCATGAATTTTTTAGACTGTGAACCTGTATGGACCTTGGACTAACTGAAAGTGATACAATGCCCCCAAAACAACTCTGAACTTTTTACGGACTTAGGTGTGTTGAAAGACGGGCCAAAAAAAAAAAAAAAATGTGTTGCATGCACATGTACACATAGCATTTGCCAATTGCCAAATTTATGTGAGAAGATTTCATGTCATGTGAATCAGTGTTGTTCAGAGAGGAAAACAATAATAGGACATTATTGTTGCAGGCACTCGTTGAAGCTCGGGACAAGGAGCTTGAGACGGAGGACCACATGCTGAAGATCGCCCAGACAGAGGAAGGTCGACTGCAGCAGGAGATCAACCGTCTCAAGAAAGAACTGGATGAGCTGAAGGAACAGAAGAACATCTATGAAGTGAGTAGAATCATACTACATGCATCAGCTCTTGTTTGGCTCAGTGTCATTTTGTTTCCAAAGGGAATTATGCAGTTTTCTTTGTGAAGATAGTGTATGTTTTTCGTGGTTTAGAGTTTGCCAGTTTGAGTAGGTAGTTGATAAAGATGTTTCAGCTTGAAGACTTGCAGGGGCTTTGGGGCTGGTTTTTGTTGTTGTTGTTGTTGTTTTGTTGTCGTTATTGTTTTGGGTGTTTTGTTTTGTTTTGTTTTTTGGTTGTTGTTTTTTTTTTGGGGGGGGGGGGGGGGGGGCGGGGCAAGATCTCCTGATCCCCAGATAGTTCTAAAAATCCTTATCGAGTTGATGACGATAATTTGTAGACCTGTAAAATTCTCTTGGAGAATTATCATTGTTCAGTTGTAGCTGTTTACTGAGAAGATATTTGGATAATGACGTACATGAGTCTCACATTCCATTTCTCAGTGAATTGCTTACAGAAGATATTTGGATAATAATACACATGAGTATCAGATAAAATTTCTGAATGATATATACACATGAACTTTGTTGAGTCCAAGTCATTGATTATATACCCAGTTCACATGTACAAGTATATGCGTGAGGGTGGGTTGGTGTTCGGGGTTTAACGTCCTTTTTCACCACATACTGGGGTGAGTGAGTGAGTTTTTAAGGCTTAACGCACCACATACGGGTGATACCAAAGACAGGGCAACGATGAAAAAGCCAGCACAGATATTTGGCCCCAGCCGGGATACGAACTCACGACCCGAGCATTAGAAGTCCACCGCTCTACCATTCGGCCACCCCGGCTTCCCGTATACACACAGTATGAGATTTATTACTTGAATGATAATCTTTTTGCCCACGTGACCTTTGATCACATGTTTGACATTCCATTTTCTTCTCCAGAACAACATCTTCAGGCAGACCCAGAAGCTGGAGGAGATGAAGTCACAGATGAACTGGGACCAGCAGGCGCTGGAGGCGTGGCTCGAGGAATCCGCTCGCAAAGACGAGGACGCCATGACCCTCTGCAAGTACACTCGTCAGGATGAGGGGAAAATCAAGGTTTGTGGTTGATGTTCAGGGCTTAAATTCTTCCACCTTTTCGTGGATCAGGGGCCGAAATTCTCCGCGGTTCTGCAAATTTCTGCGTTTTAGAAATCTGTTTCCACCTAAAACAAGTTAGGTTTTGCTGAAGAAAAAAGTTTGGGGAAAAAATTGCTGTCAGAACACACCGGATTGCACAGATTTTAATCTAGATTTTAAAAAATTTTCCCGGGAGGCATGTCCCAGGACCCCACTAGGTAGGGTGTCTTCGGCACTACGCAGTCGTGGCTTCGCCACTCTTCTGAATGTTCCTCTTTTTTCATCCTAGATCATTTCTACCCCTGGTGGATTTACACCTTTGGTGACAAATTTTCCTCTTGTCAATAAGTTTCCTCCTAAAATCATGCCAAAAAGCATCAAATTGCACAAGTTTTAGTCTAATTCTAAAAACTTTTCCTCCCCTAAAAGTGTTTCTCTGACACGCTTGAAAATCACATCAAATTAAACTTAGAAAAGAAATGTCCTAGGAATCAAGAGAATGTAGCTTACTTAAAAGACTTTTGTAGCCAGCTTACTAAAGTCATTTTCGAAGTGTAAGATTTTCTGTCATTTTATTTATAATTTGTTCCTTTTTTTCAGGAGTTGACACTTCGCATGGAGAAACTGACAGAGGAAGTGCGTGCGAAGAAACGCCAACTGGACAATGAAATGACATCAACTTTGACTGCACAGGTGACTTTTATTCCAAGTACATGATAAAGTGTTGGTTTTTTTTCTGTTTTTTTTTCTGTTTTTTTTTTCTGTTTTTTGTTTGTTTGTTTTGTTTTTGTTTTTTTGGGGTGTGTGTGTGTGTGTGTGTGTGTGTGTGTGTGTGTGTGTGTGTGTGGATCATTATATGTACCAACTGTACAAGCACTCCAGTATTACTCTGTTCGCCGTATTTAACATTAGTGTTTATGATACATGTAGATCGAGTTGGACAAGACAGCGGAAGATTTCCGTAAGGCTCACACGGACCGACAGGAACTGATTTACCAGTGGGAACACACCATCGAACAGATGCAGCGTCGTGACAAGGACATGGATCTTCTGGCTGCCGTGAGTATTCTCTCCAAGAAAAGTCATTGAACTCATATTTGACCATATAATTCAGTGCACCTGCCTAGGACTGATGATGTTAATAGAATTAACAAAAAATTTTATATATGTGTTTTCAGGCAGTGTGTAAACCTGTGGCTTGTACTACATGTACCAGCAAAAAGCAAAATCAAAACTGCTAATGTTGAGTCAAGAACCTTGTGCTTCGAGTGCCATGTCAAGTTTTTGTTTTTGTTTTTTTTTTTTAAAAATTTTTGCACCCTCTGGTAGGGAAAAAGTGAACGTAACAAAATACATTACCCGCACTTACATTTGTGCACCCATCTGTAGGCAGCAGCACATATATAGAGAGAGAGATCAACAGATGTGATAAACTTGAACATGCACACACAACAGGTGTAGGAGCTTGTAATACATTGCTTTACGTCACTGTACATTATGATAGAGACTTCTTCCTCAGACGCAAAGTGCCTCGCATGGCAGGCAGAAATTTTTGGGAGGAACATAGACACACTCTGTGTTCAAAGACAACACTTTCTGTCGTGGATCACTGTCTACATTTATGAATACCTGTCTGCTATTTCTACTCGTGTTTTGAAAATGCAAAAGGGGGAGGACCCTCCTTGGTCTATTCCATGCCATGAGCATTTTGTGTTGAACATTTTTTAAATTTCATGCCTGGATCTGGCAGAGATCGGTGACAAACATTACTGTGCTTCATCATTGACGGTGTTGTTAGGGACGTCCCCCCTGACAACATCTTCGGTTTCTTGACGGAGTCAAACTTTATAAATTCTAGTCATTGTAAGCACTACAGACTCTCCTTGGCAAACCTTGTTTATTGTGAAGCCTTTGATGTCTTGGACATGAATCGATAAAAGATATGTCGTCTCACTTAAATCAGCTAGACTTTTAATAAACATTTACCTCATGTTTTAAGTAATACCCTTTTATGTTTTAATGACTTGGCAGAGGAAGACCTTGCTTAGCCGTGAATTAGTCTTTGTTGCTTGCACGGCGTTAAGCCGTAAATAACTAACTATAGGGGTGAGCGGTGGTCTAATAGGTAGTGCGTTGGATTTAGCTGCTGCGCTACTGAACAGCGGTCACCAGTGTCATGGCAATGAAGCGTGGGTTCAATCCCAGGTCGAGCTTGCGATATGTGATACCGGTTATTCCTGGCTACCGGGCTGCTCATTGGGGGTTTCTCTCCGGGTTATTCGGCTTTCCTCCCCCAGCAAAATTGTAAAAAAAAAAAAAAAAAAAAAGGATAGGTATTGGGTGGCGCTGCACTGCCGCGATGCACTTCCCCTGGGGGAAGCAGCCCGAATTTCCCGAAAGGGATATTAAAAGTTTAAAAAAAACAAACAAACCTAACTAACTTGAAAATGCATGTTCCTCTCTTCACAGCAACTGGCACGTGTGAAGGTGGATGTGAGGAAGAAAGAGGAAGCCATCAGGGAGAAACAGCAGTTCCTGGACAACGAGATCGAGAACAACCAGGAGCAGGAGAAGAAGATCGGCATCGCTGAGCGCACGTCCAGCAAGCTTCGTCGCGAATACCAGGAGGCAGAGACTTCACGGACACAGTTTGCGGATGAGGTGAGTGCTGCCAGTGCTGATTTGAACTTTGTTTTAAGTGCTGCTGTTCATATGCTTCCCCAGAAGTTGGGATGTAATCCTCAAAGTTTTTTGGGGGCTTTCCATGGTCTCATGGTAAATCATGAGAAAAGCACCAAATGCTGTCTTTTTTTTCTTTTTTTTTTTGCTGTATCTTTTGGTGTGTCTTTTGTCTTTGTGTTCAGTTCCCTTGGTTTGCTTGTTTTTTTTTTTTCGTTTCTTTTTTAGGGGGTGTTGTGTTTGTTTGATTCTGTGAGTTTACTTTTTTAGGTTTGCCTCTGTGTGTGTGTGTGTGGGGGGGGGGGGGGGGTGGAGCGAGTCTGAAAATAAACTTGCATCTGGAACTCTCTGCCCGTCTCACTTAGGAATCTCCCTACTCTGTCACAGTTCAAGGCACACCTTAAAACCTATCTGTTTCGGCAAGCTTTCAACTAAATTTTTTTACTGTATCCTCCCCTGTATCCCACGTCCGCCGTGTGTGTGTGTGTGTGTGTGTGTCCGTCGGTCTCTGTGTGTGTGTGTGTGTGTGTGTGTGTGTAGCGCGCACTGAGTGCTCCGGCTCTTGGGCAGACTTTCTGCGCCATACAAGAACAATTTATTATTATTATTATTATTATTATACACAGTAGTACTGGCTTTTTATTTTTGTTTTGTTTTTTTAAGTTTTACCACGTGCTCGTCTCACCAGGCCAAATGCCTGACAAACATGTACACGTCAACTATGTAATTTCCCAGGAATAACCATAATGACTATAACAACAGGCATGGTATTTCTGCAGAGGTTTTAAACAAATCAGTCAGTTCCTTGCTGTTTTGGTAGCTTATGGTAACTCTGCTGTTTGTGCTGTTGACAGCTTGATGCTCTGAAGCGAACGGTGGACAGGACGGCCGTTGATCTGGAGACGACCCGCACACATGTAGCGCACCTCAAGAAGGAAGTGGCTGACAAGACAAACAAGTATGGCACACATTGTATGACCATTTAAATTACACAGTGTCCGGAATTTTCCGGGATTTGTTGGGCTGTTTGTGCATGTGCATGCGTGCGTGCGTGTGTTTCCACATTCTGAAAAAATCAGGTTTTTACCTTAAAAGTTACTTCCAGCTGTGTAAAATCTGCTTTTAGAAAACTCCAGTAATAGAGTTGAAACTTTGAAATGGCTCAGTTCTCAAATATCCAGGAGATGGTGTGTTACAGGGTTTGGCACTGCTTTGGGGGCAAAACACCAAATTGCCCCCCCCCCCCCCCCCCCTTCACTCCTCCTCTCAACCCCCCCCCCCCCCCCCCCCCCCCACACACACACACACACACACACATCATCACATGCTCCTGTCCGGGTAAACAGGAGACGTAAGGTTAGGTGATGGTAACGCATGAAGGAAGTTTCCCCAGCATATCAGCAAGAATACATCATTACCCATTACCCTCAGTGGGAAATGGTGACTTTATGCGTACAGTCTGCTGTGTATGACAGCCCACCTTTATCTTCTGCTCTATCACATCTCCCTCTGTCTGTCCTGACAGACTGCAGCAGGCTAAAGACGTGCGAGAGGCGCTCGTAGAGAAACTGAAAGTTGCTACAGAGGCGACACTGAGCGCGGAAGAGCGCGCAACTCAGATGGACGAGATGCTCAACGCGGAGGAGCGCCACCAGAAGGAACTGGAGGGCGAGCTGAAGAACATGCGTGACATCCAGTTCAAGAAGCAGCAGGAGCTTTATAAATCTCGCATGGAGGAGAGGGACCTGGAGGCCATGATTGAGGTACGTCTTCAACTTAAAGGCGCAGCTTCAAAAATAACAACAGGGGATTCTTGCGTAGTGGTTAAGGCTTCCGGTTTGAATCCCTTGTGGGCAGGAATGCGGCTGGATTTTTCCTTGCCAAATTGAGTCAGAATCATGTTAGGCAGTCTTCTATGATTTACACCCATCTTATTGATTAACAAGAATCAGAAATTCATCCTTTGCAGTAATGATTACTCAGCATTGATCATACACACTTGTTCAGTGTTCTTCATCTGTCTCCAGTGGTGCTAACTTATCACTCTTCCTAAGAATGTGGATTAGTCTTCTTCCCTCTGTTTCTCAGGGTAGCCGTGCAGCTCTGCGAAACCTGAACAGCAAGATCTCCAGGCTGGACACGGAGGCGCTGAAGCAGCAGGAGATTCTCTACAGCCAGGTCAGTGCAACTTTCAACGTTAAATTCCTGTTCATCCTAGCAGGTCATTGTCATGATTGCAGATCAATAAGCATCATAGTTCTTTGTTGTTGTTTTGGTGGTGGTGTTGTTTGTTTTTGAAAAGGGGGGGGGGGGGGGGGCTGCGCTTTTTAGTGCAAGGGCTTGGATCGAAAGTGTTGACCACAGCTTTGGTCTCGGGTTAACCCATTTATGTCTAGTGTCCCAAAAAGGGACACTCTGCAGCGAAGTATTTGTACAACTGTTTTTGAAAACTACTCATTTTGCCAGCTGGAGAGTAGGTACAGTACTGTATTGTGTTTTGTATCCCTTTTTTAAAAAATTATTGTTGGTAGAGCAGTAGAGCTTAGTAGCCCCCTTGGCCTAAACATTTTAGGCTTAATGGGTTAAATTGTATTGTATAACAGGAAAGGTTGCAGTGAACGGAACACCACTTGATTTGTCAGGGGACCATTGGTTGTGAAGGTTAAGTACGCACTATCATCTCACTGTCTGGATGTGTTTTGTTGTTGTTTTTTGCAGGACTTTAACATCCAGCAGCTGGAGCGCCGTATCGGGCGCATGCAGGGCGAGCAATCGAACGAGGAGAAGGTGCACCTGGAAGTGAAGCTGCAGGAGCTGATCAGAGAACTGGACGAGAAGAACAACACCCACAACCTGCTTGCGCTGCAGCTCAAGCGACTCCAGGTACGTTCGCAACTTTCCCCTGTGTCTGATAGAGGAGAGGAGAACAAATTCAGAGAATTTTTACATAACTCAGTTTTGAGAAGAGCTCAGGAGAAGTGAAGGCAGTGTGTCACCCCGAGCTATTCTCAAAATCGAGCTATGCTAAAACTCCATTTGGGATTTTTGTTGTTGTTGTTGCTCTTTGTGATGGATGCTTTTTGCAGTTCGGGAAGCTCTAGTTTCTCTCTCTGGCAAAGCTGACTACTCTCTCAAACTACTGTGAATTGATCTGTTTCTTTGACTTTGCAGCAGGCTTTTAGTAAAGCTGTTTGTTTTGAGACTTGAGCAGCCCATTTCTTAGTGAGACAAAATCTGTTCTTTACGAAAGACCACATTGCTGTAGCAGAATTTATATGCATTAATGTTTCAGGCATATCATTCGAATCATGCGTGCAGATTTTGTGTCAGTAGTAGTCTACTGCATTAATAGGGTTATCTGGGCGGACAGCAGCTAAGAACCAATATTAAAAATCTGTGGCGAACAGTTTAGCCTTTGCTTCAGGTTAAACTTGCCTGCTTGATGTGGCAATTGCTAACTCACACTTTGATTATCGTAAGCCTACAGATCTTCATTGATATTTTGTCTGTGTACGTTTTCTAGGATGACATCCGTCGTGTGACCCGTGAACTGGAGACGAGTGGTGCAGTGAAAGCCGATCTGACCAGCAAAATTGAGGAGCTCAGTTTGTACAACGAGAACTCAGAGCGAGAACTTCGCACACTCATCAAAAACAAGCAGGTATATTGATAATTATAATAACATGGATTAGTGAAGGTGGTGTATCCAAGTTGCTTGGCCGAAAGTGCCACAAGCTGAACCTAACACACAAACTCATTGTAACCACTAGAATTCACTCACAGGACGGCAGCACATTACATCTACACAGTGTGAAATGTCAGCTCAGCTATTCAAATTGCAGAATTTAGGATTTGATCTTATTTACTGGAGGCACATATCTGAAAACAGTATTTCAAAATCAAATTCAAATTTACTTTATTGTTCATTAAATAACAGGTATAAAATGGAAAATTGCCTTTGGACTCACAGTTCGAAACAAAATAAGAATAAAAAATTACAATTCCATTAAGATTCACAAGATTCTATATAATTATATTGCATATATATATTTGTATATTTGGATTCCGTTCTTTTTGTCTTAAAGTTTCCATGTGGTAGATGTTGAAAATAGTACATTGGATATGTGTGTTATACTGGTTTCTTCTGTTCGTGATCCAGGACAAAATGGTGGACGAGAACTTGATGAAGCTGGAGATTAAGCGACTACGTGATATGCTGAACGACAAGTCGGGCGAAGTCCTGACGCAAGAGAAACGGCACCTGCAGCTCCAGACAGTAAGTGTGGCCATCACTCCTCCAAAAACTTACCCTGGCAGTATCAGTGGGATATCAGTGCAAGACTTCTTATTGGTATGCATTGACTCTGTAGAGCTTGTCATCTTGCTTGACTGCTTACTATCCACCGAAGACTCGCTGGTGCAGTGATGAAAACTTCTCACCATGACCCATGTCCAGTCAGCCATCCCCCCACCCCCCTGCCACGTTTCTAATTACTACATCAGAGGCCTAGCTGCACGATCATGAAAGTGCTTCTGGATGAAAATAACAGAAAACTTGGTTTAAACAAGTTTATTGCAATACAGTTTGTTCAAAGTAAATAAACAATTTCTGAGCATGAACAAGCTAAGCTTATAATAATGCTCAGGGGTCAACAAACAAGTGCATGTTAACGGTATTGCAATGGCGGTAATTAAAGTAAATTAGAGCTGAGAGAGAGAGAGAGAGAGAGGTGTCTAAGTGTACTTTAAAAAAAAAAATTATAAAAAAAAATAAACAAAAATTCAGAAAACTTGAATTCCTGGTGCCATGTTAACAAAACTTACGAGACAGAGGCCAGCGGTCGATAATGATTTCACATGACTGTTTGGTGCAGGCGATGAAGGAGCGCATGCAAGAGATCGCCATCCACAAGGACATGCTGAAGGCGCAGTTCAAGGCTGCTGACGAAGAGCGACAGCAGATCAGCGCCGAACTCCACGATCGTATTTCCAAGATCGAGAAGCTCCGCAAGAGGTATGCAGAGTTGCTCATTGTGTTGTACATGTGCTTCTGGTGTATCTGGAATTCATCAGTTTTGTCAGAAAGTGTTGTTGGGTCTTTTTCGGACAAAAACCCCCCACAAAAACCCAAACAACGACAACAACAACAAAACCCAAACAAACAGTTACATGTAGTAGGTAACTATTTTACCCCATCAAATGTCAACAGGTATGAGATTCTGATGTTGTCTATGGCACCACCTGAAGGAGAGGAGGATAGATCCCAGGCATACTACGTTATCAAGGTAAACCAGAGCTAACTTGTTTTGCTTTCTCAGACTAAATTAGAAGCAAAGAATGTGGCAAATAGTTTTGCTAGGCACAATCGTACTTGTGGGCCAAGCCAGAGATTTCTGTAGGCTTCTGTACAAGCTGGTTGTGGCATAAAAATCAGGGCGTATCAAAGCATTCTCCATTATGAAATGAAAGAGTGAAAGATAGTCCACCGTACCTTATGCTCAATTTGTCCCACAGTCAGTCAGGGGATTTACTGTAATACCTGAACTAATTTGATGTAGACACACCATAAATGTGATCTACTCACACATATATATATATACACACCCACGCATTTATTCCTATCCAAGTTAGTGGATTGGAAACTACTATGTGGAACTTTCCTTGAGTTCTACATTGAATCAGGAAGCTATGAGTCAAACACTTACCTTGTACTGGCTTTGTGTAAACTGTGTTGTCTCATCTCCTGTCAGGCCGCTCAAGAGAAGGAGGAGCTTCAGCGTGAAGGTGACGACCTTGACGCTCGCATCCGCAAGGCCGAGAAGGAGATCCGCGCCCTGGAGAACACGCTGAAGCTGATGAACGGACGTAATGAGCAGTACCGCAAGTCTTTCAACAAAATCACAGAAACAAGTGAGTTTATATTTGGTTACTTGTGTTTTCAGTGCTAGTTTCCGGTAAGAGTTTGGTTTCTGTTGACAGTGTCGTTACTGTGAATCCTTTTGAAATTTCTTTGAATTTCATATGAGAACTCTGAGGGTAAAATTAAAAACATTTTTTGTTGTTGTTTTAATTTTTTTTTTAACAATACTGAAAATCATGCAACAAAAATCACTGCAAACTAGCTCACTCACCAAACAAGGTCCTTCAGATAAACACTGCACTTCATTGTGTGGTCAATTTGCGTTATTACACCGGCAGTCCAGATTGAATAGTGTTTAGCTGGACTATTCAGTTAGGGTAGTTGTCCCTTCCCCTCATGACTTGCCCATTAAGGTTGTCTCGAATCACGTCTTGTGGCGTGGGACGTTAAGCTTAACTTACCAGCCCATGTGCATGCTGCAGGCGATGAGATGGAGGAGAAGACACAGCTTGAGGAGCAGATGCGTGCTGTCATGGACAAGTACAAGTATAAGCGACGTCAGATCCGCGAGCTTCAGGACGATCTTCAGGTCAGTAACAAGTCAAACATGGCATGGGTCAGACATGGGGGTTACTGTCAAGCATCAAAATTGACAACTCCACTTGACAACCCCGGAGGCCAGAGCCCCGCCCCCATGTGTTGGCAAAACACAGTACGTCCATGACGTCATTTAATGGGAAAAGGGGTGATTTCAAGATGAAATTGACTGGCGTAATGGTCTTTGTCCTCAAATGATGTCAATAAATGGACTTACTGCTTTCTTTCCATGTTTCAGTCATATCAAACTACATGTGCTTCCCCAGGTGTAGTGTCTGGCAAAATTTTTGCTGGACAATGCCATGTGTTGTGCTCATTATGCAGCGGGATGTGATTGGCTGAATTCTTGGGGGCTCAACACTTTTGTACATGGAACTGTGATTTTCTGTGGAAGAAGATTGGGGGGGGGGGGGGGGGGGGGGGGGGCTTGAGCAATTTTGATGGCGGCTTTTGTCATGCAAAGATAAGATCTAGACAGCTGCCTGTGACAAATATCCAACGCTGGCAGGTGTTCCCTTTATTTTATTTTTTTTTTTTTTTCCGCTCCTGTTGTGAACATGGTGAATGAAGATTTTGACATTTTGACTCAGTGGTAAAGACATCTCTGACTGCATGTGACAGCACTTTCTCTCATAAGCACTGCACCTCTTCATTTTATATGTACCCCTTGTTTTGTTGCCTGTGTTGACAGTTCTCTTGTATTTTGCATTGTTTCCAGACTATGAGCACAACTCTTGACAACCTGAACCGGGATGAGGACGCGTATGTTTCCATGATTGAAGAGAAAAAGGTAAGCTGCAAGGAAAATGAACTTACTAGTGAACATCTCAGTCTTATGTCTACAAAAATTACAGAAAAGGTTTGGGCGTCATGACTGATTGTATGATTGACTTATTGTACTTTTTTCTAATCATCAAGGACAGCGATAGCACCCTGATGCTTCCACCTCCCATCCAACACCCCCTCCCCACCCCCCTCACCTCCCCACCCCCACCCCACCAAAAATAAAAAGAGAAAGTGTTCAGGTGTATTAAATATGGATGTGTTTACATTTGTGTGTGTGTGTGTGTGTGTGTGTGTGTGTGTGTGTGTGTGTGTGTGTGTGTGTGTGTTTTGTTTCTGGTGCCTTACTGTGAACTTTGTGTTGTCAGAACAAAGTGCTGCAGCTGAACAAGGAACTGGAAGATCAGAGAGCCAAACTGGAGCGTGTTTCCAAACAGGTAATTATGCACAAAACTCAAACCCGTGCCGATAATTTTATTTTTTAAAAAGTAAAGAAGTTTCTGAAAAACATTTTTTAGAAAGAAGGGTGGGTAGGTGTTTGGGAGTTTAACGTCCTTTTCCACCACATATGGGTGATATCAAAGACAGGGCAGCGAGGAAAAGGCCAGCAGAAATATTTGGCCCCAGCCAAGATTCGAACTCACGACCCAAGCATTGAAAGTCCAGCGCTCTACCATTCGGCCACCCTGGCTCCCCTTTTTAGAAAGAAGGTAAAAGTAAAAAAGAAAGAAAAGAAATTAAACAAACTATTAAGAAAAAAAATGGGGGAAGAAAGTAGTAGTAGTTCTGCCTTGTTGATTGTGTTAGATTGAAAGCTTGGCTTGCGTTCTTGCTGTCAGATATTTTCTTATGTGTTTGCATGTGTAAGCATAACAAGCTTTTTTTTTTCTTTTTTTTTCTTCCTTTTAAAGTTGAACTGTTAATGTTACAGTCACTACTTGACTTCTCATGAAGATTGTAATTTGAAGAAGTTGTCAGTATTACTGCATTTATTTTTTTTTTTTTTTTTTTTTTGCAGAATGCCCGTTACTCTCGAGAGCTGAGATCAGCCAAGAAGACAAAGGAAGAGACACCTGAGGAGGTATGTATATTTCTTATATCCATTCTGCATTTAGTTTAGACTGTTTTGTGTAGATTTCTCCATGGCTAGACTCTCTGTCTTTACTGGCCACATGACTCTACTGTAGATAGTGACATTTTCAGTGCGTCCGTACCATGTCTAATTGTATGTCTCACTTTCATCATCAGTCTGTGGTGAATGCATTGTTTGGACAGATATTAATTTGCTAGTATATCTTGCTTGATATGACCGCCTTACTAACCGTTGTAACTTCCGTTCCGCAGCGTGACATGACCCTGCGTGAGATGCGTGACTTCACCAAAGGGATTATGAAAGTTGTCGGCGATGCTGTGGCTCAACACCCTGATATGACAGAAGCCGTCACCATGTATTTTGCCCAGGTAAGAGGGAGAGAGAGAAATGGAGGGGGAGAGAGAGAGATGGAGAAAGAGATATGGAGAGAGAGACAATGACAATGACAGTAATCTTTATTTTCCAACGGTGAAAGTTTTGGCAGAAATACCATGTTTGAACTTTCCGTTGCTAAACTACAAGAATATGAGCAAAGGAAGAAAAATCTATAAGACTTGGGGGGGGGGGGGGGGGATGTAGCAACATGAGAGAGAGAGGGTGGTAAGGTCTAAGGGTCTCACTGCTTTTATATTGAAGAAGTCACAAAGACAGGAAATGAGTGTCACACAAAGTGAGCAGAATGGTAAAACACTTTCCTCCACTACCCTATAGAGCCTAAGAGTTGTCACATAAGGGTTATTTTCATTTTGTCTGAGATGGACTTGTGGGCTGAGTTATACATTGTTTATTTGCTGCTTTGTATTGCTGCAGTCCGGCCTGCCGCCAGTTGTCCCGTCCGGAGCGCCTGGCAGTTCCCGGAGCAGCGTGTCATCTGTACGCAGCAGTCCCGCCTCAAGCAGGAGCTCTGGTACTGCCAGGGCCATGGCGACCCCAGTGGACGTTGGAGCAGACCGTAAGTTTGACAGCTGTTACATCAATATCTCCTTTTTTGTCCCGCATCTTTGATTGACTTGCCTTAAGCCAAGTCACTTTATACTTGCCTTAAGCCAAGTCACTTTATACTTGCCTTAAGCCAAGTCACTTTATCTCTTATATTATAAAAACCCTATGCAAAAATCGCAATTTTAATCAAAATCTTCAGATCACTAGGCGCCACTTCAAGCCACTATTATGCAATCTGCCGCGGTCTCCGTCCTAGCAGGGAAGGCCCACACCTTGTGTAATAGTGGTTTGAAGTGGCTTCTACTGGTGTGCAGTAGCTTATTCTTCGAATCAGTCGTATCATATAGTGGGCAGGGGGTGGTCGGCCTTGGGCTCTTAGGAGTTATGCTGATTAGAAGACCACTGGTGTAGCAGATGTAGGGAGTGTTAACAGTCAACTGCATTAACTTGTTAGGTGTTTGTGTCAAGCAAATCAGAAGTCAAAACACGTTGAGTCTTTCGTGCATTTTCAGATCAGATTACTTTTAGTTAAAACTAGACACATTTCTGACAGTTGCTTCTTTCAAACACACAGATCCGTAAAATTAGTTATGCAATGGTTGAAATTGTTTCTGATGTGACGCAGGTTTCAATGTAAACTCACTATAAGCATGTAATTTTCAGGCAGTGATATTTCAGTCAACACCCTAAATGCAAGCTAGCAGGGTGTCTTTTCAGACTTACACTTACAGATCTTAGGCTGGATGTCATACATGAAGTGTATAATTATGCACCCCACTTTTTGATTGGTGCATTGCAAGGTGATTGAGATGGTGGTCATTTTCCAATCAGTTCCAGGGTCACCTGCCAGTTCTAGAAGCTCAGTCGGCAGCGTCCGGAGTGGGCGAAGCCAAGGGAGTTTATCAGGACGGCGGTAGTTGCATGCCCTTGATCCTGTCTGACCCACCGAACTGTCCCCGAAATTCTTTGTTGTGCACTGTGATACTGATAGATAGAAGTATGGCTACTTACCTTTGGGTGTTACTGTATGTACGCTACTTCTGTTTATATGCCTCCTCAAACTGTCGTCTTATCTATAAAAGCTGAAAGTGACTTGGTTACAATGTACCAATTTCACATTGATTTTGCGACTTCACGATGTGCTTTTGGTTATGACTTCTATACAAAGCTGCCTGTGTTTAAGTCACTCCTGTAGCTTGAAATAAGAAGGGACAGCACTTTTGAGTATTTTGTGGATTAAGAAATAATCAGTACTTCAGGTGAGCCCATTAAATAATTTGGTTCAGGAAAGTTTCTTGGGCGGAAAAAAACCAAAAAAACATATCAGACATTGTCATAGGAGAAAATACAGCAGCAGAAACACAAATCACCAAAATAATTAGCATTGTACAGTGTCAGTTTTTTTGTTTGTTTTTTTCATGTCTGTGTCCGTCCATAATTTACATAGTTTGTAGGCTGTTGTCAGCCTTAATGGGACCACCTCTTGTTCTCTTGATGAAATCCGTCCAAAAGTTTACATCACCAGTTTCTGTTATTTATTTCTGAAATATATGCATATGTGAAGCATAGATTTTGGTTTCATTTTGTGGCCACCACTTTCATTATCATGTGTTGTATGGTGTCACTGGCACGCAGGCGGTGTGTTTAATATAAAAGAGATAGACATTTCTTCCGTCTGAAGAAATATAGAACTGTCGGATTTAAGACAGCAAAATTAATATTGATATCCTTCTGTCAGAAACAGACAAGCACTTCTTTGTGGCTGCTCGTGTGACACAGTGTGTTGCATTCCTGTACAGACTTGATGAAATCGAAATAAATGTTGAAGAATCGTTTAAACGTCTTCATTTTAGTAATCTTCACTGTAAATATGTGTGTGTGTGTGTGTGTGTGTTGCAGGCGGAAGGGGAGGGGGTGCTATTTGAATTTCACACACACCCATGGAACACACACACACACACACACACACACACACACACACACACACACAACGATTAAACACTTGAAAGTTCTGAGTCGTGTGTGCGTTTGATTTAGTTAAATTTATTTCAAATGAACTTTACTGAACATGTTTTGCATACACTTAATACAGCCATGCCATGCCAAGCTAATGCATCGTTACTGCATTGTAGGCGCGAGAATTATTTTATTTGGTTGGGGCATAGGGAATGGAAAAATCTGCAGTGCAAAGTTAAAATTAGCATCGAGTAATACTTATACATATGCTTTTATTCTTTCGTGAAGTTACTCCGTTCCAGTGAACTGTTCTCCACTTGACACTTCGATGAAAAGTTTGTAGACAGCAAAATGAACTGCATCCGTTTAATACACGTTTGTCTTCCCGGCATACTCACATTTCAATGAAAAGGTTATTGTCACAAGGCATATCGTAAATGCCCTCAAAATACACGCACGCACGCACGCACGCACGCATGCACATTTTGTGCAGAATCGTCAGCAGTCATTCTGATAATGCACACCTCATAATTATACACCTCCACTTGGCATTTGATTTTGCGGTGTATAGTTCATGTACACACACACACACACACACACACACACACCAAAACTGCCATAGAAAAAGGCAACAGTCGGTCCTAAAAGTCGTTTTGATTCAAAACACGTCGTTGACTGATAAAACTCGGAGAACACTAATGCAAATAAAGGCGGGACCAAAAACACACACACTGAAAATCCCAGAAATTTATGTGATCCGGCGATGCGGGGAAAAAAAAGGGGGTTGGTGATCTTTTGTTCTTGAAAAAGAAAAAAAAACCTCTTTGGTCGCAATGCATTCACAATAGTTCCAGTTTTCGTGAATATCGGCCGTAGCCGCACAACTGATTTACGCCTCATACCACGTGTGCTCTCTTCCAACTCGCATTCGATATTCCTATTTCACGCCCCGAAACGTTTTGTTTGGCACTTTAACTTTTCACTGAGTCAACGGCATAATTATGCCCTTTAATTCACTCGTGTATTTAATACTCAGTGGTCAGCAGATTTCCACAGTCTCAATCCAAGGTTGATGATCATGATGATGATGGCGACGGTAACGACGATGATGATGATGATCAGTGATGATGTTGATGACGACGACGCCGCCGACGACGATGATGATGCGAGTCGTAAAGCACGCTGAAGAAACTCCATGCACAGCACTGACGCTCGCAGCGCGGGGCCGGGAGTGGGAGGGATAAGTTTTAAAGTAAAACCATGTTTCCAAGATCTTTGGTAAAACTGTGACGGGAAAATGGGGTGTGTGTGAGGAAAGAGGCGGGGGGGGGGGGGGAGGGAGCAGGAGGAGTTAACCGGCCCCAGTAACGTGGCTAAGAGGTCGAGCTATCATTGGTTTGGTTCCCGTGGTGGGGGGGGGGGACTGAGTCTGCATCAGAACTTTGACTGAGAAACGATGGGTTTTCTGGTGGCTCCTGAAAGACTTGGTCAGTGGAGGTGCTGGATTTCAAATATGGCGGCGGCAGGGCGTTCCACAGAGCAGGGCCGGCAGAGCACCTGAAGGCCGAACGAGCTATGGTGGGTTCACAGTTGCGACTTCCGGTGTCTCCATCAGTAGAATGGATCAAGGCCCATGACACAAAGGGAATGTTTATTTTGAGGAATACAAAAGTCACCATACGCGTTACCAGCATTCCAGATGCAATGGCTAACTGAAAGAACGCAGCTTGACACAAAGGGAATGCGTAGTAATACGAACGTCATCGTCGGACTGATGAGTTCCCATCATTTCTGATGAAATGACTCAGGCGGCACAGAGTATGACACAAAAAGAATGCACAGAAATACATCACCAGTTTATGTATAACTTCATGTGAACTTCACAATAACGCTCTCAATAATATTACACTCCCACTGACATCCGTCGGGTGCATCGTAGTCGAGTCAGTACTGACTGAGCTAGTCACCAACCACATCTCTCTCTCTGTCTCCTCTCTCTCTCTCTCACACACACACACACACACACACACACACACACACACACACACACACACACACACACACACACACACACACACACACACCGTCTGACACTGACACACCTGTTGTTTTGGGTGGCGTTGAAGCAACCAAAAACCCAAAACACAGTTTATGAATGTATCTCCCGTTGACATCAAAGGGCGCACTGTTCCTTTAATCGTGTTATTTAAACTGTGCTCATAGGTTGTTTTAGGAGATACATTCATAAAATAACATGCCGTTTGTCACGGTTTGAGGTTTAATCACTCGAACAAAGAAAGGCGGTCTTTCAGGTCTGATCCGTTGTCACACGCTTCCATGGTTTCATATGTTTACATGATCAGTGTAGCTTTTCATAACACACATGATACTACTGGCACAGGAACTGGGGCGAAGGGGGGGGGGGGGGGCGGGGGAAAGGCAGGGGGATGTTCGTCGCCACCCCCCTCCCTCCCTCCCTGGCTTAGAGAGGGGGGAGAGTATTTATTACCCCTCCCCCCGGCCCCTGCTTCCCCCATTCTTTGTGCTGAACATGTTGTCACAGTTTACAAATATACAAATAGTGTACCTCAAATACTGGAACCCAGTGACGAAATACATCTCTTCAGGTGAAAGGTATCGACTGGAACGAACTAGTTAAAATTCCAGGGACCCCCCCCCCCCCCCCCCCCCCCCCCCCCTCCAAACACCCCCAGTTGTTTGAATTTTTTTTTTTTTTTTTTTTTTGACGGTTGCCACCTGGTGAGTATGTTTGCAGTGATCTGCTGCTATGAGTGAATTATCAGCTAGGCAGTTCTGCCCTTGTTATCTGATCTTGCATAAATTCACTAAAACCAGCAAGTAAGACAGAGCAAAAACCATTACAAAAATGTAGGGTTTCCTGAAATCCCTGGAAACGTTAGGGATATTTTTAAAATCCCCAAGGGAAACACTGATCACACAAACTTACTGAAAATTTCAGGGATTTCAGGAAATCACTGATCACACAAATTCACTGTAACATAATATGTTTTTTTTTTAATCCCCGAGTGAAACACTGAATACACGAACTTACTGAAAGTTTCAGGGATTGCAAGAAATCACTCATCACACAAATTCACTGTAATATATATACATGTACATGTCTCGGAGTCGAACGTCATCAGTTTACGTCATAGTTGCATCATCGTATGCGATTCCAGTATATTCCAGTATTTCCGATGAAATGACCTAAGCAGTACACAGAATGCCGCAAAACGAAGGCAGAATACGAACTTTCAACGTAATTCAGTAGCTGGAGAAACAAATCACAGATAGTGTGGGGCTGATGGCAGCGTTACCAAGTCAAGCGACTCTCTCCTGTTGAATCGTCTGGCGGCCAGTGACCTCCGGGTCATGTAGAAATTGGACATCGCCTGGAACAGTAACGTCCTACCCCGTAAAGAGGGCTGTTTACACTACAACCAGGGCTCAACCTCGACTCGGGTTGGATTCGGGTCAATAGCGTTTACTACATTCTCTGCAAGTCTAACCCTGACAATGACGTAGGAAAACTTATATACGTCATGCTCCCCGTAATGCCCTGACGAAAGCATCATATCCTAACGCCAGCTGCATGTTTAGATCTGAAATGCGAGTTGGCCCTGAGCCCGGGTTCATCCTTGGTCCGTAGCAGTGTTGAACTCGGGTCGACTTTAATCCGGGTTGATTAAATGTAAACACATCAATCCGGATCCCACCCAGGTCCAACCCGGGTTCAACGCAGAAGTACTGGCAAATGTAAACAGCAACTTAGAGAAAGGGGGGGGGGGATGAGCACAGTATCTTTTTTGTGTGACATACTCACCTCAAACTTGGAAAAAAAAAAGAAAGAAAGACATACTCACCTGTTTGACGTGCTTAATGAGCACGCTCTGGGTGACGGTCTCTGGAGTAAGTCGCTCCAACTCAAGGAACACACGGAAATAGCGCTCCAACAGTTTCTGGGCCACCCGGTAACTCACCGCCTGCACGAGAACCAATAACATCACAATAACTTTGGAAAGAAGACGGGGAGAACTGCTTCAAAGAACGGCCGATGGTACACGCTAACGGCACGTTAAGGCAGCAACAACAAACGAAAAACAAAGAACAATTCCTGGAGTTCCCGTCATCACACTCAACACAAATTTTTAACAACAGAACCTTCGCTGCAATTTCCACTTATTAGACCCAACATAACTTCAATTCAATTCAATTCAATTCCATTCAAAATACTTTCTTGTCTGTTTAAGAAAAAAAAATCTAAAACAGAAAACTGTCTCCTTACAAAAAAATTAATAATAATATATAGTCATTTATTTACAGATCTTGATGTAAAATATACAAGTAAAATAGAACAGATTTTCGCAACCGACCCTAACATTTTCCCAACGCATTCAACGCACGACACGTGGATTTGTCAAAGAGCCGGGCCAAGGAGGTTTTAAAAACTCTAAAGCTAAACCATAATACTGACAAAACTGGTCACCAGCCCAGCATGTCTTTTCCATTCAGTGACCTGATGTCCTCTCTCTCTCTCTCCATTTTGATTAGATGGCAGATGTTCAGCGGAGATGAAACAATGCCATCAAGCATGAAGTAAGTAGCCGAAATCTTTTTCGTGCCTCTTAGCATGCGCAAACCCCCAAACAAATTAGGTTGTGTTGTTCGCCTAGCTGGTTGACGTCACTAACTCATTGACGTATGAATAAGTGGAGGAGTACATAAACGGAACTCACCTCTCCCACAATCTCGTCCTCGGCGCATTTATAAGTGGTGACCGAACGCACAGATGGCCAGCGTGTCAGCCCGATGCCTGGCGAAGGGGTGTCTTGCTGTAAAGGCACAAATTTACGTGAACCTGAGTCAAAGTGCAAGGCGTTTTTGTACATACAAACAGAACGAGGTGGGGAACGAAGGGAGGCTCAAGGCAAAGGTGAGCTGGCGTGTGATGGCAAACTCTCTCTCTCTCTCTCTCGTTTCAAACTCGTGAACAAAGCCAATCATGTACCCCTTTGACAGTGTTCACTGCCATGCAATGACACAACACAGTAAATCCATGACGTCATTTTGTGAAAAAAGACCATTACGTCAATGCCTTTCATCTTGAAATGACGTCACGAACTTACTGTGATATGCCATTGCATGGCAGTGAACACTGTCACAGGTGTACATCATTGGCTCTGTTCACGATTTTGAAACGCGCGCGCGCGCGCGAGAGAGAGAGAGAGGGGGGGGGGGGCTACTGTGGTTTTACCGGTTGTTAATTAAACTCATCATTTATTTTTACGTCATCAGTGGGCTAGGTCATCAACACTTCCGTCATCCAGAACGTCATTTATTTTACGACAGCAACAAGTGACGTTATGTATACTTACGTCATCCAGAACGGCCACAATTTGTTCCTGAAGGTCAACCAGCTCCGCCTGGAGCTGAGCCAGCTTGTCATTAAAGTTCATGACCTTCATCACGTGCTGCACGTGCTCGCGACAGTCGTGACACACCCGGTATCGCTGCACGCATGCGCCATGAAGGCTTCCTGTCTGCGTGTTACTGTTTTTGTCCATCTCTTCCGCCTTACAGAAGAATACAAAATATCTTGAGGCGTTAGGCAAAAGGGACTTCAAATTTCTGTCGTCGGAGTTAATTCTGGCGTATTTTGTCTTTCTTCCCAAATATCCCCAAAATTAGACGATTTACGCTAAAATACAGTTATTTGTATGCTAATTTTCGTTGCGTCAGTATCATGACACACAAGACGGAAATAGGAAATGTGTCATCATGCGCCACAAAAAGGACATTCCGTGACTTAGCATATGTTAGCAATGTCGCCGGTGCTACACCGCACAATCCCGGCTGGGGTCAGATATTTGTGCTGGCCTTTTTCTCGTCGCCCTGTCTTTGATATCACCCTTACGTGGTGGAAAAGGACGTTAAACTCCCACCCATCCACCCATCCCGCTACACCTCACCTCTTCTTTCGAAAGTACGCGCACTCCCACTTGCGCGATCTCGTGGCCCACATCACCAGGGTCAAGGTCATCAGGCAAGGTCAGGGCAAGGTCACGGGAGGAGCAGTTTCGGCAGTAGATCTCTTCACACAGTGCGCACGTTTTCCGTTCCACTGGGAACCGCAAAAGTCTGGAGCAGGTGTGGCAGAGTTTCTGGTCCGGAGGCTGAAACAATGATGAGAAGGGAAGCATTATTATTACTGCGTATTATATTATATTATATTATATTATATTATATTATATTATATTATATTATATTATATTATTCTTACATATACAGTGGACGCCGGATATAAGCAACTCGGATATAAGAAAACTCGGTTATTGCCAACGAATTTTTTTCCCCCGGCCAAACTCTTCTTCATTATGTATTACAAAAACTCGGATACAAGAAACTCGCTTATAAGAAAACTCGGTTTTAGGAAAGCAAATTTCTTGTCCCGCTTGATACAAAAACTCGGATATAAGAAACCGAAAGTACATTTCCAAGAAAATTTCACCAACGATCCTGTATTCCTGGATTGTAGGATCTTTGATTTCACTCATTGTAAGAAACCGAAAGTACATTTCCAAGAAAATTTCACTCATTCTAAGAAAACAGGTCAGGTCTGACGTCACTTAGGACAGGCACATGATGGCGCATGATTTTCTTTCTTGAATTGGTTCTTTACCATTGTGTTCCGTGCAAAATTGAATGTTGGCAAGAAGAAAAAATATGAGATGCATTTTTGTTGTTCTATTGTTATATGTTGTTTTTATTATTATTTTGTTTTTTTGCCTGATTGGGAGCTCTCTCTCTCTCTCTCTCTCTCTCTGTATGTCTGTCTCTGTCTACAGGGCTCGCGTTAAGGAGAATAAAACTATCAGTATTAGACTAACTGTTGATCAATTCCTTTCTTTGACAATATACGTGGTCCATCTTTCCTCCATCCCCCTTCCCCCTCCCAACAGAAAAAAAAGCTAATTTGCAGCTTTTTTCAGCCAAATTAGACACGGAAAGCATCGCATATCATACTCTAATGGGACGAGTGTTTTATAGATCAAAAGTTGATACATAATGCACTTTTAATATATCCTATAAATACAAGGGAATTCTCTCTCTCTCTCTCTCTCTCTCTCTCTCTCCCCTTAGTTCTTTTTTGTTTGTTTGTTTGGTTGGTTGGTTGGTTTGGTTGTTTTTGTTTTTCTTTTTGTTTTGTTTTTTCTTACCACATGACCGCCAGCGCTACAGTTGGGAAGCAAAAACAGTATTTTCATGTTCAAACAAAAAAATCTGACACTGAAGGACACAAGCGCACTGGTGTATATTAACTCTACACATATATATTCTGTGCAGGTCTTTAAGAGAAACCAGATATTTCTTAATTTAATGCAAAACATACACGAACTGAGAAAAAAGAAATGTTTTAAACCTTTTTTTCACTGAACTCGGTTATAAGAAATATTTTTCAAAATACTTTCTTATATCCGACTTTCAGATATAAGAAAACTCGGATATAAGAAACCAAAAAATTCACCCCCCTCGAGTTTCTTATAACCGGCGTATACTGTATCATTAATTTTATCATGATTATGATTATTATTTTTTATTATTATTATTGTAGAAGTGCTAAACGTCCTTGACCGGTAGCCCTGACCTTGAGAGCGTACTGAAGGCCGGAGTTGAATGAAGCGCTGGCTGTGAGGAATCGTTGTGAGTAATGGCGGGTTGAGTTCTTCCGGCACTCTTCCAGGAACGAGGCTGCAATCGGCTCACACACTTTGGGCATTCGTGGACTGCGGGGGAAAAAATACTGCGATTATATTAACACGACAATACTCGTAGGATTCTAATGCTAGATCAGTTAGAAATGCCGCCCCCACAATGTGGAACTCTTTGCCTGAACCTCTTCGGGAAGTGTCACGCATCCAGACCTTCAGAAAAGCCTTAAAACTCTTAGCAGTTCAGCCATTTTGGACAAAGGTGTTCCCAAATACCACCACTCAAAATTCTAGGCGTATGTTTTGTAATTTTTTACTCAAACTAACGGTTTTGCTGGTCTGCTGTGGATATTTTAGTGTAGCTAAACAGTAAGCTTCAAGAATTATACAGTAATTCTTTGACAGAGACTTGGGATAAACTTCAGAGTCGGATATTAAGGGGATGGATCTGGTAGGAGCTAAACATATTACTGGAAAAGGCCCAGTGCCATAAAGTACAGTAAACCCACTAGTACAAAGAGTAAGAACTTATGGACGAAAGTTATCTCCTTTATGACTATCATTAACAAGTTTATCATCAGAGATGGTTTATCGTGTTTCGGATAAGAACACATGGCTAGCACATTGACTTTTGTATTATGACCCCCCCCCCCCCTTTGCGCCCCATCTCTCTCTGTATTTTATGTTTACACCCTTTGGTGTTCATAGATGGTATGCACTGTTACTGTTAGCGTCGATGCATGTGTTTTTCTTTTGTTGTTGTTGTGTTTTTTCTAATGCCCCTCGAGGATCAAGAATAATGACTTGACATAAAAGTAATAATTTCAGGTGTAGTAAGCCCGTGTAAACTAAGACACCGCCATGGCCATTTCTGACCAAAGAAACTATCCAACATGGTCAGATTGGGAAAACTGGGTAGGCAGATTAGCTGTAGCCAACAGTAGGCTCCAGTAAACTAAGACATCGACGTCAATGTGAACTAACATTCTGGGAGGCAGGAGGTGGGTTTCCTCGAACACTCCCCCCGTCTGTCGTCCCTGCTTGAAGATATTCCTGAGGCTGACGAACTCGTCTGTCCAGGATCTGTGCAGACCTGTCTTCTTCCCTTCCATGTCGGACGCACACTTTCGACACACCTGAATTGCGACAAACACATCTCGTAGTAAGCATAATCAAACTGTGAAAGCACAAGCACTGGTGTGCAACAGTCAAATGAGAACATGAAGCCGAAAAATTGGACATGCCACATGTAGACTAGTTAACATAATTTGTATTCCATTTCTTGGAGGGGAGCCGGGGTGGTCGAATGGTAGAGCGTTGGACTTCTAATGCTCGGGTCGTGAGTTCGATCCCGGCTGTGGCCAAATATTTGTGCTGGCTTTTTCATCGTTGTCCCGTCTTTGATATCACTCTACGTGGTGGAAAAGGACGTTAAACACCCAAACTTCCACCCACCCACCCATATCTTGGAGCACCCCTCAACAACAACAAAGAATCCAAGAAATACCATGAAAAGAAAAAAAAATTAATTTGTTAGTACAACAAAGCCAGAAGGTGTTTCTAACTAAACTTGCTTTGCAAGATACGTACATGTATGACTAATCTAGGTAGTCGGGGTTTCAAGAGGCAAAAAGATTCATTTTCAACACGGGTGGGTTGGGGTGGGTGTTCGGGAAAGGGTGATATCAAAGACGGGGCAACGAGAAAAAGGCCAGCACAAGTATGTGGCCCCAGCCGGAACTCGAACTCACGACCCGAATATTGAGAGTCCAACCCTCTAATATTCGGCTATCCGGCCCGGCTCCCCCATTTTCAACACGCTCACATGCAAACACGAGTCAGACAAAGAACAACCAAATCCTTTTAAAACATTTTCCTTCAGCACTCACCCGATGAAGCGTTGTTTTCGCCAGAGAAGAAGCCGAACGTACGGATCTGCCAGTGACATCTCCAACGTCATGACCACAAGGTGTCGCTGCGGTGCCGTCTCCATCCCGGAGCGGGCTGGTGGCGCCCCCTGCCTCCTCCCTCACCTCGCTCTCCGTCTCCTCCGCCATGTCACACGCCACGCGCTGGTACGTGCTGCAGTAAGCGCACACTGATCTCTGGCACCTAGTGCACGCGAAAAATGTACGTCACAGGGGGCGGACCACTGGGGATGTGGTGTCCGGTGATTCCACACTACCAAGGTAACCTGCCCATCATGGGCGTCTTCGGTCGCTCTTGTGGCAAGGACATTAAGCTCCAGTTAAACAACCAACCATCGAGCTAAAAGAAAAAGAAATCTCAGCTCCCTGCTCTCCCCCCCCCCCCCTCCTCTTTTTTTTTTCTCTCACTCTTGCACACCACCACAGAGAAAGTAAAACTAAAGAAACGAACAAACAAATAAAACCCAAAAAACCCAAAACAAAAATATTGCTCTTAAATAACGTTTTGCAGTTTGGAGGGTGGGTGGGTGTTTGGGAGTTTAACGTCCTATTCCACCAGGTATGGGTGATATCAAAGACGGGGCAACGCGGGAAAAAAAAAATGCCAGTACAAATATTTTGCACCAGCAGGAAAAACGGTTTGTGGAAATTACACAAACATAATCATGACTCACATGCGGCAGTGATGTCTGCGGAAGATGAGAGAAAAGCGCTGGTTACATTCCTGACAGTGGGTACTCCGCACAAACGTAGGGCCCGCTGGAACGGAACAGAACAAACATAAACAACAACAAGAAATAACAATACAAAAAGTGTTGGTTTGAGTAAGCCAGATGCAAAATCGGTTTCTGGCAGCTGCCTTCAAAAGTGATGAACATGTTATATGTGCGAGCGGAATGGAATAATATGGAATAATAATAATAATAATAATCGCATTCATGTAGGCGCTTCATCCCAGATATTTGGCTCGAAGCGCCGCGAGCTAACCCAACACACACGCTCACGTGAATCACACGCACTCATTCACACACTGGACATGAACACATAACATTCACGTGTTGCGAAGGGCCCAGGTTAGCAATTTCAGTTTCGGGATTTTTAAATTGCATTTATTTTGGAATTTTATGGGCTGAACATTTCCAAAGCAGAGAGGGAGGAAGCCGGAGTACCCGCGACAGAACACAAAAATGCGACAGACAGAACAAATGTTTTACAAAATCAAAAGACAACGCTTCTTAACTCAGTTCAGCTCGTAAATTTGTAGACCTGTGAATTTGTTTTGTCTGTCCTGTAAGCGTCCTTTGAAACTTCTGATTATTAAGATCTGTTGCTTTTTTTGTTTGTTTCCCCCCCCCTAATATGCTGGTAAACCGTTTTGTTCTGAAGCGTTTTATGCTTAGTGGTACTGCAAGCGAATCAGACTCTGGAGAAAATGAATGGTAGACCGTTGGACTTTCAATGCTCGGGTCGTGAGTTGGGATCCCGGCTGGGGCCAAATATTTGTGCTGGCCGTTTTCTCGTTACCTCGACTTTGATATGACCCAAACGTGGTGGAAAAGGACGTTAAACCCCCATGCACACACCCACCCATCCTGGAAAAAAATGGATCTGAACTAGAAGGAAAAATAACAGTTAATATCCCCCCAAAACAACAACAACAACAAGATGGCCACCAGCCCAATATGTTGTTTCCATTCAATGACATGCTGTAGTCACAGTCGTAGTCGTTGTGTCATGTATGCAGCCCGCACGCACACGCCGGAACGCAAGCTCTCTGACATCAAGCATGCTGACATAAAGAAAGTACTGAAAACCCTTATCGTGCCTCTATGCACTTGCAAAAACCCAAACACATGAGGTCGTGTGAGCTCGCCTAGCTGGTTGACGTCACAACTTTTTGGCGTATGCGAGGTTCTACATGGGTGAATGAATTCATGTAATAAAGTCGTTCCCCTTTGACAGAGTTACTTCCCGCAGACCTGACTGACAGACGATTGCTTACTGGCATCGGAGAAGAGACCCTCTCTCTCTCTCTCTCGCCTTAGACGCGCGCTTGCGCGCGCACGCACGCACCCCCCCCCCCCCCTACACACACACACACACATTATGCAAAGACCTTGGAATCAGAAAGACGCGTCACTCCTGCCCTCGTAAGAGAGACATATAGCGGGACAACGCGAAGAGTTGTCTGCCCGCATTAGCGCGCATCCTAGATCTGGCCCCTATAGTGACAGCATGGAGGAAAGTGGAAAGCGATCACAAAAGCCGGGCATGCAATTGTGTTCTGCGCCGAATTGTTCAAATAACAGACAAATATAAACGGGGAAATACTTCTTTTGGTATTCCTGTTGAAAAACAAACTTTTTTTTTTTCGCTTTCTTGTCAAAAAAAAAAAAGACCTCAAGTGGTACGTGTGCATGCAGTGTAAACAAACAGTAAACACACGCGGCTGACGCAGATACAGCGTAATTTTTTTTTCCCCTGACAACTTTACAAATCACGGTGACTTAAATTGTGCTAGCGTCTACCTGCATCTAAATTCAGAACACACACACACACACACACACACACACACACACACAGAGAGTTGTCACTCATACGGCGGCAGGTACGTTCATTGGCACTTGTTCCAGTTCACATACTGTTGGGGGGAAATCTGTAGGTATGTACAGAACTCTTTTCTTAAAAATCAAGAGGTTTGCATGCAGTGGAAACAAACAGCAGTAAACACACGTGGCAGGCGCAGACATCAGGTTTTGGTGTTGTTTTTTGTTGTTTTGTTGGCGGTGGTGTTTTTTTTTTAAACTTTACAAATAACGTTGACTTGAACTGTGCTAGCGGCACGTTGCACTGATACACACACACACACACACACACACACACACACACACACACACACACACACACACACACACACACACAGAACAAAATCATCCGGCTGAACTTCATTCTAACCATTGTAAAACCATATCACAACATAGAATCTGCTGGATCGTCGGTCGCAGATATGATTAATGCTGAGTTAGCAGGAAGTATTCAGCGGATGCGTCCATCTTTGGATCTCTCGCACATTCGATCTTTCTGTGTTCCGTACTAGTTTTACTTGAACACATCGAACGAAATGCACTGCGTAGCCTACGTACAGCAGTGAAAGCCAAACTAGATCTTTCGTTCGTCCTCCGGAACTTTAAGAGTACTTATGTTTTCCATAGGCCTAAAACACATGCGAAATATATGGGGGGAGACCACCTGTCAGTCGCTGACATCTTCGTTTTTGTTACAAGCATGCGGATTCTATACTAAATTTACGCCAGTCACACGTCGTGGATGCGGCGATTTTGGTTTTCACGTGTGATGCTATGTGTTATGTTTGGGAGAAAACATAATCTTGGCTCCAACTTCGATACCGATCTTGGCTCCAACTTCGATATCGTAGGCATACCTACCTCTATTTTTCAAGGGGGAAATCTACAGAAAGGTTTTCCCGTTCCTGGTGTTCGCTTCTGACAGCAATTCGGCGCTGCACACCATTGCACGCCCGAATTTTTGCGTGGTTTCTGGCTTTCTGCCATACTGCCATTACTGCGTAGATCTGCGGGATGCGCGCTAATGCGCGCAGACAACTCTTACGCGTTGTCCCTCAAAGGGAGGTAAGTGAACTATATGTTTCCAAGATCTTTGCATTATGTTTCTGAGTGTGAGTCAGTGGCAAAAACGAAACCCACTGAAATTCCCGCTTTCCACATGTCAAGTTGTAGAGATCGCGAAAAGATACTGCATTTCGATGCAAAATAATTTCTAGACCATCCCAGAACATGCTGGTGCAGTAACGTCAGTAGATTACGTCACCTTGGAAACATATCGAACCTTCCAGTAAGTTGAGAAATGTTCTAGATCTGACCTGTTCAGTACGTAAGCAGCCCTGCACAGCGTTCTGGGTTCTTCTTCTTTCATGAATTTGTTCTCCGTGCATATTCTGTTCATAAAGTATTGGAGTCAGTGCGCGTGCGTCTCTTCTTCGATGTTTGTGAGGCGTGTGGCTTGTAGAGGAAATGTGCTGTGAGCACAAATTTTCGGGTCAACTGACGATAACGGCTGCAGTGAATTTTTCTAATTTTTTTGTATATTTTTTATGGCACCCCAGGCTCATTATCTATGTATAGTAGGAGCGATTTTGAGATCTAAAGTGTGTTCACCAGCACTTTCATCAGGTACGGCTTACGCCAAAAGTATAAAAGCGACAACCTCCAAAATTCACTTAGTTGAGAGTCCGTATTCATGCTATCTATGTCCAAAAATTGGAGTGGTTTAGGTAAATATTACGCTTTAAGAGAGCCACTTTTTCTGAAAAGGGCGATAACTCGCAAATCATGTGTGCAATCGTACCTGGATCGGGCCTTCTATTCAACAATCTTGATTCATTTAGAAACCCCAAATTTGAAATCGATCGGTTCAGTATTTTCGGAGAAATAGGCATCTGAACTGGGTTCACATGCAATGTCAACTCAAGCTCGGTTTACATGAAAACTATAAGAGCGACCATTTTCTAGTAGTGACTCTGTTCAGAGTCCGTATTCAAGCTATCTACTGCCAAAAAATTGAGTGATTTAAATAAATATTACGCCTGTACACGAAAGACAACCAACTTGTCTCAAAAGGGCGATAACTCCCAAATCACTTAAGCAATCATCACACGCTTGAATCGTCTAATGTAACATTTTGATATATTTGGATATCCCAAATTTGAAGCCATTCGGTTAAGTATTTTTGAAGAAACGGGCCCGGACACAATTCACACACACACACACACACACATCCACACAGACGGCACTCACTGAGGAGGAGAAGTGCGTTCGGCGCACTATACATGCCAGCATCGATGACGTACGTTTTCTTACGTCATTGTCAGAGTTACACTTGCATAATCGTCTCTGCGGGAGATCGGCAGTGACGTGCGTTTGTACCACAGATGCTTGCCCATGAACGTGGAAAATTTAGCCCGTCCTATGATGTTGTTTCCATTACTATGGAAACAACATAAAAACCACAAAACAAAACAAAAACAAAACAAAACAAACAAAAAAAAAAAAAAAACCCACCAAAACTACAAACAAAATAAAATGAATTAAACAAAACAAAACAAAACAAAACAACCGACAAAAAATCCCAAAACAAACAAACACACACAAAACAAGATGGCCACTGACCAGCCCAATATGTTGTTTCCATTTAATCACCTGCTGTCGTCACGGTCGTTCTTTTGTAATGCCATGTATACGGGAGGACACACACACACACACACACACACACACACACACACACACACACACACACACACACTACACACTCTCTCTCTCTCTCTCTCAATGGAAACAACTGACCGGGCTTGTCAGACCAATCTTGGTTTTGGAAGAGAGACGTCAAGTTGTTTTCTTTGAAATCTATGACGTTTTCCTCATTGGGATGACGCATAATACATTTGACGTAATAACTTTGACTCGGATACAATTCTTGCAATGAAAGCAGCCCCATGAAAATTGAAGTGTTGCTGCTGCGCAGTGTAAAGATCGAATTTATACCGGCTCAATGTGTTTAACAGACAAGTCTGCGCGGCGAACGTTTTTTCACTATGTGTTATGTCTGCTGCGCGCGCGCGCACACAGACACACACAGACATACGCGCGCGCGCACGCACGCACGCACGCACGCACGCACGCACGCACGCAGACTTGCGCGAGCCGCGTTTGTGCATGTGCTCCATTGAGACCTATGTGGTGTTCTCTCACTCTACTATGCTATTGAGTGAGAGTCAGTGGGAAAAACAAAGCTCACTACATCAATGAAACTCCCGCTTTCCCCGTCTACAAATAGAGAACTTCCGAAAAGTGACGACACACCCCCACGTCAATCAAACATGACGTCGGCAAACTGACGCTGATACAGTTTTGCGTCAGTGCGCGTGTGCCTTTTCTGCGATGTTTGTGAGGCGTGTGGCTTGTGTAAAGGAAATGTGCTTCGAGTACAAATTTTCGAGTCAACTGACGACAACGGCTGCAGTGAATTTTTCTAATTTTTTTGTATATTTTTTATGGCACCCCAGGCTCATTATCTGTGTATAGTAGGAGCGATTTTGAGATCTAAAGTGTGTTCACCAGCACTTTCATCAGGTACGGCTTACGCCAAAAGTATAAAAGCGACAACCTCCAAAATTCACTCAGTTGAGAGTCCGTATTCACGCTATCTATGTCAAAAAAATGGAGTGGTTTAGGTAAATATTACGCCTTTAAACGCCAGAAAGCCACTTTTTCTGAAAAGGGCGATAACTCGCAAATCATGTGTGCAATCGTACCTGGATCGGGCCTTCTATTCAACAATCTTGATTCATTTAGAAACCCCAAATTTGAAATCGATCGGTTCAGTATTTTCGGAGAAATAGGCATCTGAACTGGGTTCACATGCAATGTCAACTCAGGCTCGGTTTACATGAAAACTATAAGAGCGACCATTTTCTAGTAGTGAGTCAATTCAGAGTCCGTATTCAAGCTATCTACTGCCCAAAAATTGAGTGATTTAAATAAATATTACGCCTGTACACGAAAGACAACCAACTTGTCTCAAAAGGGCGATAACTCCCAAATCACTTAAGCAATCATCACACGCTTGAATCGTCTAATGTAACATTTTGATAAATTTGGATACCCCAAATTTGAAGCCATTCGGTTAAGTATCTTCGAATAAACGGGCCCGGACACAATTCACACACACACACACACACACACACACACACACACACACACACACACACACACACACACACACACACGCACATCCACACAGACGGCACTCAGTGAGGAGGAGAAGCGCGTTCGGAACAGCATACATGCCAGCATCGATGACGCAGGTTTTCTCACGTCATTGTCAGAGTTACACTTGCATAATCGTCTCTGCGGGAGATCGGCAGTGACGTGCGTTTGTACCACAGATGCTTGCCTATGAACGTGGAAATTTTAGCCCGTCCTATTATGTTGTTTCCATTACTATGGAAACAACATAAAAAACAACCCAAAACACAACAACAACAACAAGAAAACAACGAATACAACGACAACAACTAAACAAAAAATCCTCACCTGCTGCTGGTTTGAGTTTGGCAGCCACCATGGCCGAGAAGACATCCGCCATGGACTGAGAGCGTGTGAGGACACGGGAGGAGGGGGAGGCGGGGTGGAACGGGGGCAGGGCGGAGGACAGTGACTGGGTGCGGGTGAGGGACTGCGAGCGAGGCCTCCGTCTGGCCGGCCCCACGGGCGGGACAGCCGGTAAGGGAGGTAAGGCAAGAGGTTGCGGCTGGGCTATGGGGACTGATCCTTCGGCTGCACTGTCTCCGGCATTCTTGAATACAGGTAAAAACAGTTCATAAAATAATCGCATGAATCACCATCATCACGATCATCATCATGATCATCATCATCATAAGATACATTCGTAGACAACGTATGTAACATTTCTCAAGCCGGTTTGAGAAAGGAGCTTTCTAAGGAGCTTTCTTTTGCATAACAGGCATTCTTTTAAAATTTTTAGCGCGGCTCACTTTTGCCTGCTTCACTGGGAAGTTGAGTACCCTTTAACTACTGATTTCATATATATATAAAAAAAGGAGGAATGGACCCATCCCATCAAGTTATTTCTCCAAAAATCTTGCTGTCTTGTCTGTTTTGTTGTCATCTCAGCCGAGCTTTGCACTGGGCCGAGATGACATGTTTTGGGTCGAACGGGAGTTGGCCGAATTTGAATTGGGCCAAGACGACTTGTCAAACGTGTCATCTCGACCCTGTGCAAACTCGGCCAAATCAACCAATTCGACCCAAAATTGTCATCTCGGCCGAGTTTACACAGGGCCAAGATGACATTTTTGGGTCAAACTTGCGTTGGCCGAGATTGTATTGGGCCGAGGTGACTTATCAAACGTGTTATCTCGGCCTTGTGCATACTCGGCCAACTCGATAAACTCGACCCAAAATTGTCATCTCGGCCGAGTTTGCACATGGCCGAGATGACAATTTTGGGTCGAACTTGAGTTGGCCGAGTTTGTATTGGGCAGAGATGACTTATCAAACTGTCATCTCGGCCCAATGCAAACTCAACCAACTAGACCAGTTCGACCCAAAACTTTTTATCTCGGCCGAGTTTGCACTGGGCCGAGATGACACTTTAGGGTCGAATTTGTGTTGGCCGAGTTTGTATTGGGCAGAGATGACTTATCAAACTGTCATCTCGGCCCAATGCAAACTCGACCAACTAGACCAGTTCGACCCAAAACTTTTCATCTCGGCCGAGTTTGCACAGGGCCGAGATGACACTTTTGGGTCGAACTTGATTTGGCCGAGTTTGTATTGGGCAGAGATGACTTATCAAACTGTCATCTCGGCCCAATGCAAACTCGGCCAACTAGACCAACTCGACCCAAAATTGTCATCTCGGCCAAGTTTGCACTGGGCTGAGATGACATTTTTGGGTCGAACTTGAGTTGGCCGAGTTTGTATTGGGCCGAGATGACTTATTAAACGTGTCATCTCGGCCCAGTGCAATCTCGGCCAACTAGACCAACTCGACCCAAAATTGTCATCTCGGCCCAGTGCAAACTCGGTCAACTAGACCACCTCGACCCAAACTTGTCATCTCGGCCGAGTATGCACTGGGCCCAGATGGCAAGTTTGTTTTGAACGGGAGCTGGCCGAGTTCGCGCTGGTCCCAGATAGCATGTTTGGGTCGAACGGGTGTCTATGTGGTGTGTTCATAGAAAATAGCTCAGAACCCACATACAACCAAGCAGCTAACACATGTATTTTATTTTATTTATTTTTTATTGTATTATTTTATTTATTTATCTAATTTATTTTTTTATTTATTTTTTTTTTTTTTTTTTTTTTTGGGGGGGGGGGGGGGGGGGCATTAAATTTGTCACAAAAATTCATTCATTTATTTGCATAATATGTGTAATTGCAAATTCGTAAGAGTACGCTTGTGTTTGTTGCTACGTCTCCTGCTGTAAAGATAATAATGGAACTTCGAATTTTCCACCCGTGGGGCAAAGCAAAATAATCGTAAGCAAGTGAGCTGCAAATCAGATTCAGATGGCTTATTGCATAGGCATTCTGCCCATTCGCAAAGGGATTGGGGTGGGGGGGGGGGGAGGGGGGGTCAACAACAATGATCCAAGAGAATGTGCAACGTTTTCCAAATATGCATAAAGTAACATGGACATTGTGACAATTAACATGACGTGGACTACGCAATCTGCCCGTACTGTCTCAGTTCAAATCCAACTTAAATACTTACCTTTTCCGTCAGGCCTTTGGCCTTCAACACACCAATTCTTCTGTTCTGCAGGTGTATTCAGTCTGTATATTTGTATCGGTGAGATGTATGTGAAAGTGTGTGCGTGCATGTGTGTGTGTGTGTGTGTGTGTGTGTGTGTGTGTGTGTGTGTGTGTGTGTGTGTGTGTGTTAGCGCAGTGAGTCCAGTCCTGTGACAGCCTGCGCTTCATAAGCACGTAGTAGTAGTAGTAGTAGTAGTAGTAGTAGTAGTAGTAGTAGTAGTAGTAGTAGTAGTAGCAGTATTTTTTTCAAAGAATGGTACGGAACATGCACCCACAACCCTGAGAAGCAACTTATATCCAGTTGGAAAAAGAAATATGAACTAGAACAACTGAACAAACATAATCACAAAAAGACCAAGAAAGTACTATGAAAGGTACTTCTGCACCAGACTGACACCAAGAATATGTATAGCTTACCTTTTTCCGTGCTGATGCAATACTGATCGCCGACTTCACTGCCTGTTGGTTTCAAGAAACGATGTCGTTTTTACAGGTTAGTCAATCTGTTTGCCACAAAGTGCTTAGAGTGTAAATGACAACAGCACTAAGTTATGTAAAGGAATCCTGGCTGAGAAGCAAAACCTTATATCTGCGTGTTAGATGGAAATGAACCTATCGCACAAAATGGTCTATTAGCGTTGGCAAGTACTTTTTCTTTTACTGAACTTGTAATGTGACAGGAAGCGTGGAAACAACCAAGGGGTGAGCGGTGGTCTAATAGGTAGCGCGTCCGGATTAATTAGCCGCTGCGCTACTGAACGGCCGTCACCAATGTCATGGCGATGAAGCTTGGGTTCGAGCCCAGGTCGAGTTTGTGATATGTGATACCGGTTTTCCTGGCTGCCGGGCTGCTCATCGGGGGTTTCTCTCCGGGTTATCCGGCTTTCCTCAAAATTGTGTATTGGGTGGCGCTGCACCGCGGCGACGCGCTTCCCCCGGGGGAAGCAGCCCGAATTTCCCGAAAGGGACAATAAAGTAGTAAAAAAAAAAACCCCACAAAAAACCGGTGTCAGGTATGTAATGCATCTACAATTCTACATCTCTCTACGGAAGCGCTGAACAAGCAATGCACGAATAGATTTAAAGCTTGTAGATACATAATTAAAGTAAAATCAGGGCTTGTGGTAGATATTTTTTCTGAGGGTCAGCATGACTTCCAGCAGAAAAATCTGAGGGTCAGCCTACTCTAACAGACATAAACGCCGTACATTTCAGAGCGTCTGTGGCGACCGCTCTAACAATCGATTGCCGAAGATTGAAACTAAAACTGTGAAAGCTGTGCGTCATGCTATCAAATTTGATTATCACGCGACGCACTCCTGCTCCAAAATTTTAAAATCTGTGCGTCAGTAAAACCTCCAGTGATTTTTTTTCTGCGTCATTTCGTGATTTCTGTGCGTCAATACGCACAGTTTGTGCGTTAACACAAGCCCTGAAAATATCCCATTTTGATCGCTTGTAGATACATAATTAAAGTAAAATATCCCATTATGATCGCTTATAATGAATGAAAAAGTCCACTTTAAAGATATATATTAGTATGTGATATATGTGGACCAAAACTGAAATACATCGTTACAAATGTAAAAAAAAACAACCCTGAAAGTTGTATAGTACTGCAGTGTTATGTGCATGCTACATCGGAATACCAAACAGCTTGAACACGCTTAGAAGAAAACGCACGAAACAAAATAAGTTCAAAAATATTTGGGTAGTAAAGAGCGTTTTCATATATTTGGGTAGTAAAGAGCGTTGTGAAAGGACAATAAAATTGTGACAAGTGACATGTACACACAGTGTTGATTATCTCAGTCTTGGACCTAAGCCGAACCAGCACGTGCTTCTTGCTGCACAGCACAGCACAGTTTACTCTCGGCTGAGGTGGATTTCTTGGCTTCGTTCTTGTACTGATTTTTGAGGGTGCTTCCCTTGTGATGACACATCTCATGATGTGGATGATTACACGGCCGGCACCGCAAGTGCCTTAGTTCCCGGGCCGGGTTAACGCCGAGATATTTATGATAGGATGAGTGGAGTGCGGTCCTGTCACGCAAACAACATGGACCGCCATAGCATCATCATACCATCCTCCTCCTCCTCATTATCATGCACAATGAAAACTGATTGGGAAATAATTTGTGTTATGTGTTGTCATCTAAGCATGTTTTGAACGTTTTGGTACTGATCTTTTCTCAAACCGCTGGCAGTCTTTTGTGGTTCTGCTAACTGAAGCAAGCTATATTTTCAGGAACTTACCAGTTCCCAAAGTCCAACGGTGATTGAGCTCAGCGAATATCTTTTCCTCCTCACGTCCACCGAGTCCAGACCCACGCCGGTTCCTACGCATGCGCCGACACCGTTGCTGGTGGTGACCGCCTTCACTTCCGTTCCGGCCATGTTGTTTGTGGAAGTCCGGGCAGCGGAAAGTTCTGACGAGTTTTTGTTCATGTTGACGGATCTGCACAGAACAGAACACCCACAATACAGCGATAGAGAAAGGTTCTGTACTATTCTGTGCGGCCCAGTAGCCACTGAGGTAAAATTAATGAGAAAATGACCACGAAGGCGCCTCTGTATTGGCGAGCCCAGCGGCTTGGTGATAAGGGCAATGCGCTTGGAAAGGCATTCAAGTAACTTTGCTATTGATAGGCTGCAATCAATCTGGTAGTTTTGGGGGCGGCAGGTGGAGATGTGGAAGCGACCCCTGCCGCCAATGCAAGGGGTCGGGGTTCGAGTCCCACTTGGGGGATTTTACCTCTAGTCAGTGTATAGCCGGCATCGTTCATTCGGGCCGGTCAGTCGTTGAGTGTTTTCTCTGGGTACTTTGGCTTTAACCCCCCCCCCCCCCCCACACACACACACACACACTCTATTCAAGCCAGAAAAAAAAAATGAATGCAAATCTACATTCCGAAACTTGAACAGCTGAGCTGACCCTGCACACCACCAGTGTGTTCGATCCGCTGTGTGAGTGAATGCGCGTGATTCACGTGAGCGTGCGTGTTGGCCATGCATTTGGGTGAGGCAGGGCCTATACTTTTACACATTATTACCGGTATTATTATTATTATTATTAAGTTTGTTTTTTTCTCACGCTCATGCCAAGGCAGGCCGCATTAAACACACGGGACCATGTTCTGATTTTGCAGGGTGTGCTGTTATTCCGTTCTTGTTGTTGTCGTCGTTGCTGTTGTTGCCTCCGTCTCATTCCAGACTCGTGCTCACTGCATAGGATTTATTTTTGTGTCTGAAATCTACTGTTGCAGCTTGTCTCTCCTCCAATGTTCTTCTTGCACGGATTTCAAAAATTTGCTATCACCCGTATGTGGTGGAAAAGGACGTTAAGCCCCCAAACACCCACCCCACCCACCCGAAAATTTACATAACTGTCTGCGTACTGCACCTCCGATTCATCCAGCCTTCCAAAGAACAACCAGTGAAATCACCTGAAAACGGATCCTACACATCCAGCCGTCGGTTTATTGGACCTTTGCCCATCAGCGGGCGTTATCAGTCTGTTGTCCGGACAGCTTAAAGAAACTATGCGCGTATTGAATGCAAGGGGAAATGCCACTTACACAGCTGTAAGGCTGCTTGCAGAATAAGGTGATGCACTGCTTGGTCATTGAGACCGTATTTTTAACTTTACTGATTCTAATATCCATACATATAAATGAACAGTGTCTGTCTGTCTGTCTGTCTGTCTGTCTGTCTGTCTGTGCGCGATAAAACCTAACTTCGAGTTCTCCATATCGTGATCAAAACTGGTGGGTGTACTCAGGAAAACCCCGGGTTGGTTCTGTCGAGGAAAAAAATCGGAAAATCGGAGCTTAACGTCTCTTTCTACCACGTTTCGCCAAACAGGGAGACCACAAAAAACAATTTAGAGTTCTCTTGTCGCGATCAAAATTGTTGTACACCAGACACCCGCTTATAGTCTCACTACGTTTGTCAGGCATACAACAACACCGTGGAAAACTTGTAATCGAATGCGCTAAATCCGTGCGTCAGAATCAGTCACTTGGGTCACAGTATAACATCTGAAACCGTTTGTGTTGACTCTGGCCGGCGCGCATGTGTGGTTCTAGAAGCGTACAGCACACTGAGCAGACGACGTTATGAAATTGGTCGTGGACTGCGGGCCAACTAGACGGCGCTGGTTGGTGGCTATTTTTAGTAGATTTTTCGAGTCCTTTTCAGTTCACGAATAGACTGCAGGCTCAAAGAAAGTCGCATTTCTCGCGAAAGGGACCGTAAGTCGCGCTAGGCCGAACGCCGCTTCAGGCGAAAAGAGTGCCGGGGGTCAGTATGGCCGCCTTGTGAGTAGCCAACTTCAACTGCTGATATCTCTGTCAATTTTAGTAGTACAGCTTTCATTCTCACATTGAATTAAACTGCATAACCATGTAGATTGCAGTGATACACATATCTCAAAATTGATAATTTTTGACTTATGGTCCCTTTTTTGAGAACGGGTCACATATTAGAAGCCACAAAGTCACGAAAACGGTTGCGACGGTCAAATGAAACATGTTACTACTATCTGGCAAATAACGTTAGAGATTCGAAAGCGGCAGTGTTCCATCTCATCGGCGTTACGAATATAGAGACTTTTAATGGCAACAGATGCTGCATAGCTAGTCATACGCCGCGTGCTGCGAGCACACCGCTAGCAGCTGTAGTCAGATACAATGCGTTTTTGTTCAACCGTGCGTTGCGTTACCGTTCTGTCGCCAATAAAACGGCGAAAATGAGGCGGAAATAAAGTGCCTCGTTTGTGATTTCACTGTTGTGTATAAACACATGTACACAAACACACCTCTCTCTGTGTCTGTGTCTGTGTCTGTGTCTGTCTGTCTGTATATCTCTGTCTGTCTGTCTGTCTCTCTGCCCCCCCCCCTCCCCAGGCACGAAAACTGACTGATAATGTTAACTGCCCTCACCCTTAATAACAAATGAAGTTTCATTATTCATTATTCTCTCTCTCTCCCCCCCCCCCACCCCCCCGGCGTTACTCTGTTAATCTCTCTCTCTCTCCCCCTCCCCCCCCCCCCCCGGCGTTAAGCTCTCTCTCTCTCTCTCCCCCCCCCCCACCCCCGGCGTTAATCTCTCTCTCTCTCTTATTGAAAAATAAAGTGTCATTGTCATTGTCATTCTCTCTCTCTCTCTCTCTCTCTCAACCCCCCCCCCCCCCGGCGTTAAGCTCTCTCTCTCTCTCTCTCTTATTGAAAAATAAAGTGTCATTGTCATTCTCTCTCTCTCTCTCATTAAAAAAATAAAGTGTCATTGTCATTGTCATTCTCTCTCTCTCTCTCTCTCACACACACACACACACACACACACACACACACACACACACACACACACACACACACACACACACATATATATATAAGTGATGTAAAACTCCCAAACACCCAACCACAACCACTCTCTCTCTCTCTCTCTCTCACACACACACACACACACACACACACACACACACACACACACACGTATATTTTTTATATAGAATCAGTCCGGTACACAGCACGGTGCGTAGCATCTGTTTGTTTCATTTTGTGTTTCACTGTGAATGAGCTCCGCGATAGCACTGGCGGAACTGCAGCGCGAAAACAATCGTTACAATATCCCAGTCGTTATCCCAATCTACTCCTAGTGCAAATCTGATACGTGCTCGTACAACAAACCACAGGGGCCCAAACTGTACGATATTGAAATGGACCCGAGTACACTGCACTCTCACTAACTCATGCCCGTTATGCCGTCTGGCATGTAGGGCAGCAACAAAGGATCGCCACTCCTGCCGGTACTGGGCCAGCTTCTGAATGATTCCTCAGGTGTGATGGAGTGTCTTGAGCTCCCCTTGTTTTGGCACTCAAGACTTCCATCTTCCTGTCAGTGGCTTCCTTTCGGCTTTCACCACTGTCATTCATGCGAGTATCTTCCGATATGACTCCGAAAGCCCGTCACACCTAGTAGTGCTGATTTCCTCTGTTGCTGTTTCCGTAACATGGCTGTTTTCCGGAACAGGATTGTTAGCCCTGTGTTCAACCCCCATACCTAGAAGACCAGTGGATCGCACTTCGCCAGGTCTCTACCCTTTGACCTGTCCGGCTTGGGTGGCCGTACCAGGAGACGAATTCAGTCTCCCGCCGGCATAGCTCTAGGGGTCACTGAGACACGCAAGCCCACCGACCTACACTGCAGTAGTGTGAAGCTCTAGTGTTTTTGTAGCAAGCATTTGAATCGTGCACACTGACATCGAGATTTGCAAACTCGAAAGTAACACGTACCTGTAAACTTTGTACATTCTTCCCGGCCTGCAGTTTGATCACTGAACTCCCACTGTGTCAAAAAAAAAAGTGTTTCGCACAGACGCCGCCACTGTTGAGCCAGTGGTCTTCCCAAAGGCTGTCTTAGAACTCGGTAAACTTGTAATGTTGCCATCGTCCCCATACGAACTGTACTCCCTGCTCGAATTTACATGTACAGCCGCGCCCATTGTGAATCGTCTGCTCCTCACAAACTGGTGACGTCCCTTCAGACGGTCACCCGGATGTGCCTGTCAACATTGGATTATGACACGGATACAACAGGCGGCGTGTGGAAACCTTTTCAAAGACTGTGGTTAACGTGTGCATCAGAATCAATCATTCGTGTCACAGTGTAACGTGTAAAACCATTGTGGTGACTCTGGCCGGCGTAAATGTTGTCCTGGGCCCGCATGTAAAAGTTGGGGTTAGGGAGTTAAGCCCCGCGTAAGAATCTAACCTCGAACTAAACTAACTCTAGGGTTAAATTTTCTGTTGTTTTGTGTTTTACATCAGGAAGCGGGTCCATTCCAGCAAGGTGCCTATGCCGTTATAGAGGGATTTTTGTCTCTCTTTCTTCGCTTCCTTTTAAAAAAAAAATTGTTTTAAGGTTTCTTTTGTCCTAGCCTGGGTTAGGCCCGTAGCCGTGGGTTAAATTATCGTCGCGTTTTACATACGAGACCAGGGCTCGCATGTAAAAGTCGAGGTTAGGGATTTTAACCGCGAGCTAAACTACCTCTAGGGTTAAAGTTTCTGTTTTTTTGTTGTTGCTTTTTGTGTTTGTTTGTTTGTTTAACCAGGAAGCAGGTCCATTCCACCATGGTGCCTAAGCCGTTAGAGAATTTTTTTTTTTTTTTAACCTTTCTTCGCTTCCTTTCTTTGTTTAATTTTGTTTTGTGGGTTTCTTTTGTCATAGTCTGGTTTAGGCCCGTAGCCGTGGATTAAATTAACCTCGAGTTTTACATGCGGGCCCAGGAAGTGTACCACGCACTGAGCAGACGACGTTATGATTTGGTTGCGGTCTGAGGACCAGCTGGACGGCGCTGATTGGTGGCTATTTTTAGAAGATTTTCCCAGTCTCAGTCTGTTCAGGAATGGACTGTGAGTCTCAAAGAAAGTCGTATTTCTTTAAAAGTAGAAGCCACACAAAGTCCCGACAAAAGTCGTGATGACCAAATGAAACATCCCTCAATGTGGCAAATAAATGCAGCGCCGAAATTGTGGAACTCTCTCCCTGAGACAGTGAAGGAGGCAGTCAGCATTACCGCATTCCGGAAGCGCCTGAAGACTCATCTCTTCAGTGCCTCACCCCAGTAATCATCTACAGCTTTTTTTTTTTTTTTTTTTCTCACTATCTTTCCTTTCAAAACCTCTCCCTATGCGCCGTAAGCACTCAGTTAGGGTGGAGCCGTGCGCTATATCAAGTCTCCATCATCATCATCATCATCATCATCATCACCTTAGAGCTTCGAAAGCGAAGCGTTTTCCATCGAGGCGGCGCTACGAGCATAGAGCATCGTAAAACAACAACAACAACAACAACAACAACAACACGAAACCGTTCAATTCATATGTGGTGATGAACTTTGAAGTTTAAAAAAAAAAAACGAACAAAAAAGAAAACAGAAAGAATTAGCGTCGTATGTTGTGTTGTGTTTCTATAGAAAGCATTTGTATTGTGCACATTGTGCTACATTTTTGCATAAAAGTGCCAGTGAGCACTCGCGCTATGTACTGACTATATATTGTTAGACTGTACATTCTGATGAGTCGTCTTAGCGTAGATCTGAAACACCAGTCGGGAGTATGCTTAAAATCGAAAAGGGGGTGGGCGTTAAGATGATGTGGGTGTAGCAAGAGAGGCTGGGCAGACAACCAGAACGATCAGATAAATCTCTCTCTCTCTCTCTCTCTCTCTCTCTCTTGCTTTGTTTGTTTTTTTTTTTGTTTTTTTTAAACGGCAAGTTTGAAAAATTCGTTACAAGACCAAAACTTCCGCGTTTCCAATTGTTTGGAGGCAAGCGGGATTTTTCCAACCTACGTCGGCTCCTACCCAGAGCGGGTGTGCTATGGGCCCAATGGGGAGGCTGTTGCCACACAGCCGAGCTTCACCCACTTCACGGGTGCGACTTTTGGGGGGGGGGGAGGGGGGGCTTATGACACGTCTTATGATGTGGATGATCACACGGCCGGCACCACAGGTGCCGTAGTTCCCGGGCCTGGTTAATGCCGGGATATTTATGACAGGAAGCGTAGAATGCGGCCCTGTCCCGCAGTCCCAAACCACACGGACCTCCATACCATCATCTTACCATCATCCTCATCTCCATCATCATGCATAATAAAAATTGCCCCAACTTCCGAGCCCTCCGTGGATTCCACCCATTGCCAGGGAGGAACACCACTGGAGCCGGCAAAAGAGTTGTGGCAACAAAAAGAAAAAAGAAAAAGGAGGGTGGGGGTGGGGGGTGGGCGTTTACCAACCAAACACCGACTTGTACTAATACGTTACTACAATCTAAAGACGTATATGTATTGCTCATGTTTTAAAATAACGGCTGTAAATGACAGCAATCGTCGTTGAAATTGGGGATCCGGGATAGCCGAATGGTAGAGCGTTGGACTCCCAATGCTCGGGTCGTGAGTTCGAATCCCGGCTGGGGCCGGCCACATATTTGCCGTGCTGACCGGCCGACCTTTTACTCGTTGCCCCCATCTTTGATACATCACCCGTACGTGGTGGAAAAGGTCGTAGAGCTCCTAAATACCCACCACACCTGTCGTTCGTCGAACCTTTTGAAGCGGCATAGCAAAGGGGAAAAGTCGTCCATTTTAATTAACGTGCTTCCCCCCCCCCCCGCCCCCTTGAGCATTGAAAGTCAAACGCCGGTCCACGAGTCACTCATGCCGACTTTCCTCAGACTAGGCAACTACAGTACAGGGCCTGCATGTAAAAGTCGGGGTTAAGGAGTTTAGCCCCGGGTTAGGCAGTGATGTTGCCAGGATTTTTTTCTTCGGCGATTTAGCCGAAACAGCCATGAAAGTTTCGGCTTTTTACAGAAAGTTTCGGCTCTCTCTGCCGAAGCAGTTTCACAAGTTTTTCGACTAGATTCCCTACTGTTACGTGCTCCCTCCACCTCCATGAATTAAAGATGTTCTGTAGATACATATCCTCATCGAAAGTTGCGTTTTCTTGGAAATAAGTCCAGCCAGCACAGGAATCTCGCAGAAACGGACATAATCGAGCCGATTCACTCGTGAAAACTTCGGCCCGGCCAGCCGACATGACAGACAGATTATCGGCTTTTTCAAAAAATAAATAAATAAATAAATAAATAAAAAATCGGCTTTTTGCCGAGATCCGACCCCAAACGACATCCCTGGTTAGAGTCAAACCTCGAACTAAACTAGCTCTAGGGTTACAGTTTCTGTTGTTTCTTGTTTTAGATCAGGAAGCGGGTCCATTCCAGCAAGGTGCCTATGCCGTTGTGAAAGGATTTTTGTCTTTCTTTCTTCGCTTCCTTTTAAATTTAATTTTGTTTTGGGGTTTCTTTTGTCCTAGTCTGGGTTAGGCCCGTAGCCGTGGGTTAAATTAACCTCGAGTTTTACGTACGGGCCCATATTCTTACCTGGAATTTCCTGAAACCCCGCGCTGTCTCTTCAGTCACCGTCTACCTGGCTGCACTTTGATTTCCAGGACACAGGACAGTCCGTCTGGAAACTGCACTCAGACGCGAATCACCGTTAATCGCCATGTCTAGCGTTAGTCACGAGAACAACTCTCCCCGGGCAGCTGTTGATATTATCTATCACACAAACTGTAGAAGGTCACGTGCCCATCTCCGTACGATTCCGCGACGCATTTTTGGCACATTCGACTGTAGACACAGACACGGTGAAATTAAAACAACATCATCGTGTTTTCAGCTCCTGCGTGCAACCCATTCCACACTGACGAAGACTGACAAGGGCTAGGGAATCGTACACGTATCCACAAATCAACAATAACACAGTGAGAGTCTCTGAGTATGGGACAGATGACTGTGTGAGCCGGCTGTGTGTGTGTAGCACCAATATGTTACCTCCTGCATCCGAGGGGGAAATCGCATGACACGCACAGCACAGCGACACAGATAATGAATTACTTCTGCTCCGCGTGCATTTGAGTGGTGTGACGGCTCGTTTTCAACCAGCCCCGGCCGCAACAGGTGCTGGGGCCATCATAAAACGCTGTCCGTGTGTTCTCGTGCAAGTTGGAAACAAACTACACATATTGCTGCATGCTATGATACCTTTCGCCCCACCAGTGTGTGTGTTCGGTTTATGATAATAATGAATCGTACTTATATACAGCGCAAATTCTCACAAAGTGACTCAATGCGCGCAGTCCCGCACTCATACCAACAAATATGCAACACACACACACACACACACACACACACACACACACACACACACACACACACACACACCGGCACACGCACACACACACACACACACACACACACACACACACACACACACACACACACACGCGCACACACACACACACACACACACACACACACAGAGCAGAGGAAGTAAGCGGAACTAGTCGAAAGCCAGCCGGAACAGATACGTTTTCAAGTCAGACTTGAAACGATCTATGTTCATCACTGAAGTCTCTCAGACTGGCAGGTAGTGCGTTCCAGAGTGACGGGGCAGCGAAGCTAAAAGCGCGCTCGCCTACTGTCTTGAGGTTTCGGCGAGGAACTTTCAAAAGTTTTTCAGACGAAGAACGAAGAGTGCGTGCTGTTTGGTGGACTGTCAGTGAGGGAGTTTGAAAGCCGGGTAGGTCGGAAGAGTTTCTTCAAAAAAGCGAAATGCCAGTGTGCAGATTTTGCAGAATTATAAATATGCGGGATGCGAAATTTCACTGGCAGCCACTGAAATTGCCGCAGCAAGGGTGTGTGATACAGTCGGGGTTTTTTTTTTCTTTCCTTTTCTTTTTCAAAATCACCCGTGCCGCGCTGTTTTGCACAAGCTGGAGACGGTATATCTGTTCTGCTGGCAGACCAGTCAACACCGAATTACCAAAGTTCCCTCAATCGAAATCAGACTTCTCCATGAGCAAAGATCTTCCCGTGTTGGTACGTTCAATCGGAGTTGTCAAATCGAACGTACTAGTTACGTAGTTGTGGTTGTAGTTAACATGGGATTTTCCTGCCTTTCCCCTCTGCTGTACCGCGACATACGACATTGGATCCTGGTGTGTGTGTGTGCTGTGTGTGTGTGTGTGTGTGTGTGTGTGTGTGTACCTCCATGACCTTCCAGACCAGGCCGGAGTGTTGCATCGTTTTACAAGTGGCGGTGTGACTGATGGGAATACTGTCCGGCAGGGTAATAAGAGTTAGCTCCCGTAGGCCGTTTGTAGTGATGAAATGTTTTGTTGTTGTTTTTTGTTTTCGTTTTTGTTGTGTTGTTGATGATATTGTTCTTTTTCTGGCCGGGGATTTCCGGGATTGCAATACACGACACGACATACTAATGTTGTAAGTCTGAAAGTGTTTATAGGGAGTTGCAGCAGTTTGTATTGTCGGGGGACAAATTTATCGAAACAGTATGTACGATTACCCACTGAGCTATACTGAGGACCCGCCCAAATCTAAGCAAAGACAACCCAAAATATATTGGCGGGCCAAGCTGTATGTAGGCTGTTCGCTCCCTTCTCCCCCCCCCCCCCCCCCCCTCCTTTTTATACGCACACACGTATAACCAAACATCCACAACCGGTATACTTGAAAGAAAAGTCTTGCAGGAATAGCATGAATAACACTGCGGTAAGTGGGTTCACACTTGTGTCAAGTGGCTTTTGTAAGACCTTTGACGTCAATACACTTCTGTAAGTAGCAGCGGAAACCAGCGCCTTCAGAGAGCAAGGGGCCATAGCTTAATCACGTTCCTTTGCCGCAGTCGACTACTTCCGAAAAGGGGGTTATTTTCAACGTATAATGCGCAGTCTGCAGTGGCAGGCAGTTCTAGTACTCACATGCTTTCAGTTTGAAATGACCCCGATATCAATCGGTAAGTTATATGCATAACAGTTTTCTTGTCGTGAACTTAAGCTTTCTTTCAAGTCATGTACACTGTTAGGCCGTGGGCCAGAGGCCTCTAAAAGGCCTAGTTTTTGAGTTTTTTTTTCAAATTTGTGCAAATCACAAAATTTTAAGTGTCCCTAAATGTAAATTTCACGCTGATTTCAAATCTGAAGAGATCCCAAACGTAAGTATGCGCACTACTTCAGAAAATGAGGGACAAGTCTGTGATGACCCTTCATAAGAAGTATCAATACTGTGATGTTTTGTGGCTGCAAATGATGCACTATTCTATTCAAAACAATCTGTCTTGTCCCTTTTGCCTATGACAATATAAACTATACATGATTAGTAAACAAATTTGGTTACTTGCAGGTAGGAAAAATATAAGAGAGATAATAAGAAGATAAGAACTTTATTAATCCCCTCAGGAAAATTTATCGTGTACAGCTCTTGATCACATAATACACAGTACAACTATTATGACACAAGAACAAAATCTCCATGAAGAAATCAGCCATGCACCCACACGCGCGTCCACCCATCACACACATATATATATGCACCCACACACTTAAGTGACTTATCCATAGTCATAGCATACACTCTTCTCATGCATACCGCCATGCCACACACCACAAAGTGAAATAACCTGCACACATAATACATACTACATAGTGAAGCTACGTATTATAATTACATTATTAAAAACAAATCTACAATTCAGGGGATACTACTATAGTTCATCATAGGCACTGATCTACTGGTGTACGCCTATGTAATTTACACCATGCATCC